>JAPXFY010000016.1:80580186-80637686 GCA_030674185.1 Monoplex corrugatus
GAGGGACTGAAATGGTTATGTTTTTGCAGCTTATGAACAGGCTGCGGGAGTGAAGGGTTAATTTTCAAATTGGTGTATGACTTCTGAATATTATATGGGCAATTCACTTTCCTATGATAAACTTGAATTTACCTCAAAATATGGCACAGGGTGAGACGCACAAGTTTGTGGTCTTGTTTTTGATCACAGGTTTAGGTCTACTTGCCCACTGGATTGTGATTACTCTTGTGAACTCTTTACTGTGGTCTGATCAAGTGCAGGTTTTGTTTGTGTATTATGCATTATATTTTTAAATATAGGTGGTTTACTTCTGTACGCTTTTGCTGTTCAAATTGTCTAAATTCTCGGTGAAATTGTCTAAATTTTCATTCAAATTGTCTAAATTCTCAGTGAAATTGTCTAATTTTCATTCTTTCTCCAGTGACTTCAGTACTTGACATTGTATGCAAGTGGACTAGGGACTACATAACTGAAATGGGATGTGAGTTTAAAGATGCCTAATTATATGTTGGGGAACACTCAGTGACGGGGTCATTTGTTATTCTACAATGCATAATGGAAGTGAAATAGAATGGGACCCCTGTGGGGATGACAGGGGCTCTTTCAGTATGAATAGTATCCCCACCTTCTGGAAATTCTGTGCTAGAAATTTCTTCTGTTCTGTCACTCTCTTTGTTTCTTTCTACCTCCTTTGCTTTCTGTCATTTCTTCCTAACATTTTTTGTCAATAACTTTTACCGTTGGAAAATAAAGCGTCATTGTCATTGCCTTGCTGGTCCATTCACCTGTATGTGTTCAATGAAGTCTGACATACTTGATAATTGGGACATGTGAAAAGTGATTGTTGGCTCTAGGGATTTGTAGTCAGGTATGTTTTTTTATATCCCCTGTCTGATAAATTGGATGGAGTGGTCAATGCCAGGAGCATCTCCTTAGATTATGTGGGCAAATGCATTGGTACTTAAATTTCCTTTCCTTTTTTTTTCCCTATTGAAGTATTGTGTATGTTTGAACTGGTTATGGCCTGATATGGCTCTACACAGTTGGTTAGGCTTTAAACAAAAATAACAGTAAACAGAATGGTTTTGAGTGCTTGACAACCAAGACAGATTTGTCTTTCATCATGCTGCTGATTATAGTCTGTGGTGTAATCTGTGGTGGGTAACATTGCATACACCAAAGTCAGTAGATGCCTTGAACATGGGACGTTTTTTGTTCTTTTTTTTACAATGTAATTTCATAGACTGTTGGTTTCTGCACTGTGGATACTGCAGGACTGTTGAAGTCCTAGTCTTCAGACTGAATGTGAAAGGACAAATTGTTTGGTCTGAAAAGAAAAAGTAAATTGTATGCTTCATTTGTGGATATAGTACTTTTTATGGAATTTTCATTCTTACATCACACTTGTATTAAATGATACAGGATATAGACATGAAATTTGTGTTTTGTTTTTTCTTGAAAGTGTGTGTGTGTGTGTGTGTGTGTGTGTGTGTGTGTGTGTGTGTGTGTTGGCGCGTGCGCGCGCTCCTGTATGTGAGTGTGATACATGCAGTTTACTTTTTGTAGTATCTGTGTGTTATAGCTCTGGCCATTTGTGAGGTGATGATTTTTACTTTGTTAGCTTATTGTGACATTTTTATTCCCTCTTAGTAAGTCATTGATAAAGATTTATCCAGTACACTTATTTTATTCATATGCATGTCACAGTTAGTCAAGTAATAAATTTTCCCATTCAAAACAAGAAAGAAAACAAGCACACATACAGTAATCCAAACTGTATTAACATACGGAATCTACAAATTCACATTTGTCAGAAAATAATGAGCATACACATATATACACACACATACACAGTCTCTTTTTGTTTTATCCCATTTTCCTTGCCACGTTAATGGCCACAGTACCTAGAAGAGCTTTCACAATGCTATGATACTGATGATGAGGGTGACACTCATGATGCTATGGAGTTTCATGTATGACTGAGACTGCGCAACAAGGCTGTACTATCATGGAATTTCCAGGCGTCAATCAGGCTTGAGAGAAACAGACTCCTACAGTTTAGTCAGAGGACTGAGCAACACCTGTTATGACACACCCCGTAAAATGGATGAGACTCGACCGTGTGGTCCAAGTCTTCGCAATGAGCCATAGCATGCTCAGCTCCGGGTAGGAGTGGACTGGGGCAAAAAAATTCAAGTTATTCTGAAAGGACTGATGTGGATTCAAACTTCAACCTTCCAGTTGGTAGTCTGGTGTGCTAACCACTACACCACTGCAACTGGTGCAAACACTCATTTAACACTGTGAGAAGCAGAAACAGATCAAGCTACCATTTAGATCGATATTCAGTAAAGTTGCTGGAATTTCTAAATTGAAAATGTTAATTTCTTTTAACAAGAGGTATCACAGCCAGTTCCACATACACACTGCCTGTTAGCCAATGGTGTGGCATTAACAAGACCCCTTGAGCATGTGCGGGCAATCTATGAAAAGGGGTAAGAGACAGGAACTAGATACTTAATGGAACATTTAACCGACACTAGCAGAACGACTGACATACAGGGGGGTGCAAAAGTAGGTATACAGTATCACATCATTATTATAATGCTTAATTCCGCTCTCAATTAGAGGAGTGTGTGAATACTGACAGCAAGCAGTTTGAGTATCTGAGGGATTAAGGCTGTGCTTGTCATTACATGTATATGCAATATTCATTTGTTTGTATAATAAATGCAATGAGTATTGTACGTGTTTTCTTTTTTCATAACTGTATACCTACTTTTTAACCCCCCTGTATTAAGCAAGGAGTGTACCAGCCAATTTAATGTTGTGTGTAGGAATTGTGTTGTGTTTATTATCTGTGCCCATAGGTCTA
Organism: Monoplex corrugatus; assembly: GCA_030674185.1. Taxonomy (NCBI): domain Eukaryota; kingdom Metazoa; phylum Mollusca; class Gastropoda; order Littorinimorpha; family Ranellidae; genus Monoplex; species Monoplex corrugatus. The sequence goes on from JAPXFY010000016.1 coordinate 80,583,062, forward strand.
GAAACTCAGGCAGCGAAAACTTTTCTTGTGCTCTTCAGTTCAATTCAATAGCCATTTATTGTCAGATTATCTATCAATATTGTAGACTGTAAAAGATATGATAAAGGTGAATTCAATAGCCATTTATCATCAGATTATCTAATATTGTAGGTAAAAGATATGATAACAGTTGTAAGAGAGTAAGGTCTTGGAGACTTTATCTTTTCTTGGAGTAAGCATAATGAGTGTGGTGTGCATCTCCTATCCCTAAGTACTTTACCTTCCCTAACTGAAGAAAGCCAGGTACCCATTCATAGCTCGGAAGACTGAAGGCTGCATGCACAAAATTTTGATTGTTGTAGCCTACAGACTGATGACTGCCTTTCCCACATCAGTGAAAAACCATAATTAAATGTAAAGCATGCAAGGAAGATCCTTAAATTTCAAGATTTCAGTCTGAGTATAGATTTGATTGTTAACAGAAGTGACAATATAATTTCATTAATGAAAATGTTATCCTTAAAATCAAAAATCAAAAATCTGCAGTGTTGCTTTAAATGCTGATAATGTGAACTGCCAGGCTAACAAAACTAGCTTTGCTTTACAGAATTCACCAACTGGGCAGTGAAGATCTGAGTATGACATTCCAGTCATGATGAAGCCAATCCAGCAGCTGTGACTGACTATCAGGAGGAGGGTGATTCACTCTGACTGCTCTTGAAGTTCATTCTACAAAATATTCTACAGCCATAAGGTGGAGATCCTGGCTGTCTGATGATCATGACATCTCATTCAATCCTGCCTACGACAGAAAGACATTCATGGCCTTTGCATGAAGAGGCCTCAAGTTGTCATCCTAAGACAACAGCCAGTGTAGTCAGCTGGAGGCCCAGGATGCCAAGAGACAGCAGAATCTCATCCAGGTACTAGTCTCCCTTCAGGACGCTATCCACATGGCACAAGGGGTTCTGCTGTGGTTGCTGATACTGTTCCACCATCTTACTCCCTACTGTCGAGGTCCTTTCACTGAAGGCATTGTGCTCCTCAATGGCATCACCAGCACACTGCTGTCCTGCTTTTCAAGTATTACCTTTGAAAGACTCAACTCATGACAGAATAATACTTGTCTGTAGGGCTGACGATAACACAGCACACAAAAGCCGACATCTCTCTTCATATGAAGACAACTCTAGTTGTAAGGCATCCTCAGGAAGAATCTGGACACAGAGCAGAAACAATTTAAATTGAGGGGTGGGGTAGGGGGTGAGGAATGACTTTTCAAAATATCTGAAGGAGAAGAAGAGTATTACAGAATGGGTTAAGATGTTCATTTGTCAGAATATCAAGTTGTTGTGAATGCAGTAAGAATCTTTAGAATCCTGAGTCAACTTGTTCTGAGACCTTGTCTGATAAATCAATGTCTCTGGTTTCCACCAGTTACACTGATAATGTGATATGCTTCAGAATCTCAACAAGTCGACATCACCATTACTAAACAAGAATACGTTATAAATTATATGGACAATGATTTCAAAAGTACTTATTAAATAAGAAAAATTACTGTATAAAAAATGCGTAATTAATAGGGAAAAAGTACCGTTATACATAATTTTCTGAAGCTGCAAATACTGACGTTTTCCGAACTACCAATTGATCTGAGCAAATATGGTCTTCATCAACACTAACACACTACCTACACAGGCACATACCTCTTCCAAGACAATAAGAAATGATCTTCCTTCAAAAAGAAAAAAAGGGAGCAAAAAAAAAAACCACATTCACACAAAAATATAAAACAAACCCAAACCAAACTACGAGTAATACAGTAAACCACTGACCTGAACTACAGTGTAACCAGCTTTGTCTAGCTGTCGTGTCAGGGTGTGCAGGTGGCCCAGTGGGTACATGTGATCATTGAGAGCAAACTGATTATTGCTGCTCACCACAATCGCCAGTCTGAAACACATGCAAAAAAATGTTCCATATATAAACTGCATACACACATGACACACTTCTCTCCTATCATCCCGCCCCAAAGAACAGCAACAGAGGCAAACCAACACAATAGTAGGGTCATGACTGACTTAGAGCACCAAGAATGGAAAAGGGGCACATCAGCCATTCTGCGAAAAAAATTATGAAGAGTCATCAAAAGGCATGGAAAAGGAGGCTGCTTTGCGTTTGTGGGGTCAGTCAGTCGCACAAAACAAAATGCGATACACGAAAATGCTTTCAGATGGTGATTCAGTGGCATACAAAGCAGCCAGTGATGCAGGTTTCTATCCTGTAGAAAAATCAGAATGCTTGAATCACTGCGATAAAAGAATGGGTACTGCTCTTCGTAAAAAGGCTAAAGAGGCTTGTCTCGGTGGCAAACTTTACGGGGCCCTCACTGCTAAAGCATGCACCAGTTTACAGACTTATTATAGAACTGCCATCACTCACAATCTTGGCAATGCAGACAGTATGAAACAGGCCATCTGGGCTTCTTTTCTGCACTGCAGTTCCACAGATGCGAACCCACAACATGAGAAGTGCCCAACCGGTTTGAATTCTTGGTGCTTTTTCAATAAAGCAATTGCTGCGGGTCAGCGTCCCCCAAGTCCAAAGGATCATGTAGGCACCCCACTATCCCAGGATGTGGCCAAAGCAATAAAGCCCATCTATGAGAGAATGGCAAACTCCAGCCTGCTACAAAAGATACAGCATGGCAGAACACAGAATGCCAATGAGAGTCCCAATGGTCAGATTTGGACCCGCTGCCCCAAAACCATCCATGCAGGTGCTAATAAAGTGAAAGCAGCTGTAGCATCAGCAGTTTCACATTTCAATCAGGGTACTGCTCATTTGCCACAGGTGTTGAAAAAAATGAATGTGACACCAGCAGCCAACTTATTACAGTACCAGAAAACCCAAGATAGAAAGAGATGTCTTCACGCAAAATCACAGTCAGAAATTCCCACAAAACATGCACGCAAAGCAAAGAAAATAACCCCCCCCAAAAAAAGCAAACACAGAGCCAGGAAACTAGGGAAGGGCAAACATATGGTGCAGGCATGATGTGAGATATCAGAAGTAAAGAAAATGTATAATTAAGTGTTGTGGCTGGTCTGAAATAATGGTTTTCTTTCTTTTTTTGCGTTTTTCTCAAATTGCGATTTTCAAGAGAATGCCATGTTTCTGTGAACAAATATCTGAGGAATGGATAAACATAGAGAGTTGAAATTTTGCACAGTAGTTTTATGATTGCTAACCTTGATGATGATGTATTTGTTTTTCAATATTTCAATAACTGTGGATTTTAGGATTATGACACCGAAAATATGTCATTTTATCTTTCCGTAAGTGACAGTACATGTATTAGGTGATCAGTATCTCTGTTTGTATCTGTCCAAATCCAATATGCATACATCATCATGTTAATCAAGCACTGGGCTTCTTTTAACACCAATTAGAAAGTGTCTGTAATGTAAAGTATTTGTTCAGCATATTTTCAAAATTCTTACACGTTTTTGCGAAAAAATGCTCTTCAAAGTCAATAAAATCCAAAAAAAATTTTTTTTGGTGCACTATTGTGATTTTTTAATTCATATTTAGTTGTTTTGTCCATATGTTATTCGTGTGTACCCAAAACACTTTTTTTTTCTTCTTACTTTGTATCCATGTTACCTTCATATCTCCCTGAGCTCACTATTTCAGACATTTCACATACTATTTATAATCTGTTTCAGTAGCCACAACCAAAACCAGTGGGTCATGCTCACCTGAATGTGCGCATCTGTGACATTTCTGTAGGTGTGACATACACAGCTACTCTTGGTAATATCTAGCTTTGATTTGCCAAGAACCCTTCAGACCACAACACACATCCAATCTATCTTTCTTTGCTTAGTAACACAACAATGTGTGTGTGAACAATTATCTAATCAACAGAATAAGACAGTTGCAAACTATTTACAACTTGCACATAAAAATGTGACTGAAACAACCCGCTTGACTGACAAAGTGATTTTTACCGTTGGCATTCTGAAGGAAGATCTGGTTCAGGGAGTTTCTCCGATTTCTTGGTCAGGGCTAAGTAGAGGTCATTAGTAACGGCTCGCTGGGTGAAGGTATTTGTCAGGCCCGATGATGGTGATGACTTTTCTAAGGTGGATAGGGAAACCTTGAGAAAGCCATGCTCTTCACTGTACCAGAGCTCTATCACTGCAGACAAAAGATGATGTGCATGACAAACATTATACATAACATTAATGGATGAGTCCGGGTGACCTATTGTAGATACTTTAGAAAAAAGATTTTAACAATAATAAAATAAACCAGATTTCACTGTGCTTTTACATATATGAAAAAAAATCACTCATATACACACATACCTTCTTTCCTGTATCCCCTCCCACTCCATCATTGTATTATTAAAATTTACAAATTTCACTGTGCTTTTGCATATATGGAAAAAAAAACTCACTTATATACGCACATATATATATACCTTCTTTTTTGTATCCCTCCTCTCTCCCATTCACAGATGTATCAAAATTATTTTTAACATACACCCTCCTTAACCACATGCACAACTACACACAACTTGGACATGTGTGCAACATGCCAGGATCTGTATCACTTATTCAAAGGACCCAACACACTTGATTAGAAAGCTTTACACTAAACGTTCAGAATCTTTTACCACACACACACACACATCATCATCATCATCATCATCATCATGTGCCATGCTGCATCATGCTGGCAATCATGGCCCTCCATACAAATCTGTCTTTTGTTGCTGCAAGTATATCTCCTACCCTTTCTGTCCACATCCACTCTGAAAAACTGTCTAATATTTTCTCCCTGGGTCTATCTGGTATTCTTTTTCCCTTTAGTTTTCCTGTAGTGGCCAGGTGCTGCAATTTTTATTGTCTTATTGTCTCATAAAATGTCATATAAATGTTGCTTGTTCCTAGTCTTCTTCATTGATGTTCTTTCTATGTTTGCTTCTTTCAAGACTGTCTTGTTTGTTTTCTTCACTGTCCATGGAACTTTTAACATTTTCTTAGAAACCACTTTTCGGCTGCCTCAATTTTGTTGACTTTGCTTGTTGATTGTCCAGGCTTCACATCTGTACAACAGTATTGGTTTTATTTAACAGTGAAGAACTCTCTTCCTGATGTTAACTGATAGGCATTGTTGGTAAGAACACTTTTAATTTTTTTTAATACGGTTTAGCTTCGCCAATATGTATTCTACTGGATATTTCTTTGGAGGTGCAATTAAAATTGACTTTGGAATATCTGTTGTGATTTTTCCAGAGTCATAAATTTCATTTAGAAAGACTGTTACTTTTTCAATATCAAATTAATCAGAGCCTTAATCATTTCTATGGCAGTATTGTTTGGTTCTGGGGTTTTCCCCATTTCGTCTTTTTCATCGCTGCTCTAACTTCATCTTTCATTATTGGTGATCATTCTACTGATGTATTCTTCCCCTCTGCCGTCATCAAAAAGGTCTTCAATGTACTCTCCCCATCTATATAATATTCTGTCTTTTTCCATAATACTGGTACCATCAGGAAAAAACAAAAACAAAACAAACACACACACACACACACACACACACACACACACACACACAAAACCAAACCTTTTTCCTACAAGCAATTTCTTCAATATTTCTGTTTGTAGACTTAGGATCAGTTTTATGATGGTCTTGTATTTCTTTGCACTTTTGTTTCTACACACGCTTCCTAAGCTTCATTACATTTATTCCTGATTTCTTTATCTATCTTTACTATATCTTTATGTATTCTTCCCCTTTTCCTTTTACCTTCTTTCATCCATCAAGCCTAAAATTTTTTTTGTCATCCAGTTCTTCTTTGTCTTTCTTTCAACTTAGGGATTTCTTCATAAGCTTCATTTCTTGAGTTTTTCAAATGTGTCCATTGTTCTTCATTGTCCCCAAAGTTCTCTAAAGCACTGAATTTGTTTTGAAACATATATGCTAAATTCTGCACAAATGATTCGCCTGTCTTTAAGAGTTTAAAATTTAGTTTGATGTTATTTAAATTGTTTTCTTCTCTTTAGTTTCAACCTAAATTTTCCCCCATGCATATAAACACAAAATCATATATATGTGATTGCACAGACACATGCGCACACACACACACACACACACACACACACACACACACACAAGAACAAACACATACCCAAGAACAAACACACACAATCATCACACCTGCAGTCTTGAAGTGGATGAAGGGACGGTGACAGTTTACATGATCATCCCCAAGACAGCTCTGTAAACAGGACACAACTGCCAGAAGACCAACCCGAGTCTGAAGTTCTGTCTCCAGACTGTATCGTACAGATGGATGTTGTTGCAATGCTCTCACCACACTCTGAAAAGAAGGGAAAATGACAATGGTCAGGCAATACTATGCAATTCATCATCATCATCATGTGCCCTGCGCATGGTGTTGGCAATCATTGCCCTCCATATGCATCTATCCCTTGTCGCTGCAAGTACATCTTCAACCCTCTCTGTCCTAAGCCACCCTGCAAGTCCGTCCAATATTTTCTGCCTGGGTCTACCTGGTGTTCTATTTCTCTCCAGCTTTCCTGTTGTGACCAGGTGCTCTAATTCCCCTTTCCTAAAAAATGGCCTATAAACGTTACTTGTCTTTTCCTAATCTTCTTTATCAATGATCAAAATGTGTCTGCCTCCTTCAAGACTGTCTCATTTGTTTTCTCTATGTAATTCAAGAACAAATAACAACTTGTGTAGCATACTCAGATTATGTCACCAGTCACAGATGTGTAGAGGTCAATACAACAGTAGATACCTGGAAATGGAAAATCGTTGGGTTGAATCCTCATAGGTTCATATTACTGCAGGATTTTTGGACCACAACTAGCTCCTTCCCAGAGGTGAGTAATATTTATCACACACCCACTCATCAGTGCACAGGGTTTTGTGCAGGTTCAGGCAGTATGCCATATAACGGTTGGCAGATTTGCATATGGAACTGTACGAGTGCAATGAATCCCTTTTGAACAAACTCCAAACTCCACTTGTGAAGATTAAAACCAAATACTTATTATACACCCACTTGTGAAGATTAAAACCAAATACTTATTATACACCCACTTGTGAAGATTAAAACCAAATAGGCCTACTTATTATACACCCACTTATGAAGATTAAAACCAAATAGGCCTACTTATTATACACCCACTTGTGAAGATTAAAACCAAATAGGCCTACTTATTATACACCCACTTGTGAAGATTAAAACCAAATAGGCCTACTTATTATACACCCACTTATGAACATTAAAACCAAATAGGTCTACTTATTATACACCCACTTATGAACATTAAAACCAAATAGGCCTACTTATTATACACCCACTTGTGAAGATTAAAACCAAACTTATTATACACCAACTTGTGAAGATTAAAACCAAATGCTTATTATACACCCACTTGTGAAGATTAAAACCAAATACTTATTATACACCCACTTGTGAAGATTAAAACTAAATACATATTATACAGCCACTTGTGAAGATTAAAACCAAATACTTATTATACACCCACTTGTGAAGATTAAAACCAATAGGCCTACTTATTATACACCCACTTATGAACATTAAAACCAAATAGGCCTACTTATTATACACCCACTTGTGAAGATTAAAACCAAATACTTATTATACACCCACTTGTGAAGATTAAAACCACATACTTATCATACACCCACTTGTGAAGATTAAAACCAAACTTATTATACACTCACTTGTGAAGATTAGAACCAAACAGTTGAATGACATCCTCTCAAAATTACTGCGTCTCTTGGGTCTGGCTGATGCTATGATAAACTGTGAAAGGAAGCATCCACTAGTCTCAAGCCGTAATGGAGCTAAATCATCACAGTATTGTTGTCATCATCGCTGTTCTTATGAATTAACAGAGTATTGTGAACAAATCTATCTCAGTATATAAGGTCCTTCATGCCCTTTCATGGAACCTGATTCAGTTTCATATGCTGCCTCTGTGCCAGGTATAATTTCATGTCAAGGTGTGTGGTGTTAGAAGTTCATCAGGTCTGTCACAAGAATGAGGCAGCAGTCTCCTCACAAGAGGTCGTGCTCACTCACTCTGGCTCAATGACTGAACAATTATTGTGGCAGCTGAAGGCTTAGAAGGTCATGTCTTAAATGCATCTGATTCAAGTGATTGTTGTTATAGTTGTTATTATTGTTTAAAGCCCAGCTGACTGCGTAGAGCCATATCAGGGCTACAACCACTTCAAAATATACAAAACTTCAACAGGAAAAAAAAAAGAAAGAAAATTAAGTACATGTATCAATGCATTTGCACACATAATCTAAGGACATGCCCTCGGCGTTGACCACTCCGTCCAATTTATTGCAGAGGGGATTTAAAAAACACACCTGAATACAGATATAAGCATACCAATGGACACCAAAACATATATAAATGGGTATAAATAACCTAAAATCGCTTCCATATATCTCATCTCCCTAGAGCCAAAAATGTACTTATTACATGTACCCAATTATCAATCCTGAGAAAAAGTATGTTAGACTTTAATGAACACATACAGGTGAATAGACCAGCAAGGAGAAAATGATTGAAGAAATGACAGAAAGCAAAGGAACAAGGCAGATACAAAGAGAGTGAAAGAAGAGAGTAAATTTCTAGCACAGAATTTCCAGAAGGTGGGGATACTATTTATACTGAAAGATCCCCCGATATCCCCACGGGGAGATGCATATGATGAAAAAAGCACTAAGTACTGAAGTGACAAGATAGCAATACAGTCTCCTCTGATGGCTCCCATTAACTTTCAGCACAGGGACTTCAACAGAATGAATCTGCTGAGTTTGTCGGTATGCTGAGAAGCTCAAAAAAGTGGCATGGGGTAAGTCTCAAAGCCAGTGAAAACAGGGGGAAGAAATCCAAAACAAGTGCAACCAGCCACATTTAAGCAAACAGGAAACACAAAAACACGAAAATAGAATCAGAACACGTATGTTATACAACTAGACAAGACAGGCAAAACTTTTCGGCCTACTGGCCTTTGTCAAGCGTAAGATCACAAACGCACAAACACCAGGTCAAAAATTAGGAGAAAAAGACTAAAACTTTCCTGCTGCTTTTCTCCCACTGGATGAAGCAGCAGGGAAATTTTGGTCTTTTTCTCCTAATTTTTGTATTTGATGTTTGTGCGTTTGTGCTCTTACGTTTTATGCTTGACAAAGGCCAGTTGGCTGAAAATTTGCGCCCGTCTTGTCTGGTTGTTTTAAATAGGGGGGGGAGACAAAAATAATAAAGTCAAGGAAACAAAACACATGAAAAATGAATGGGTTTTATGTCTAGAATTATCAGTAGTAATATGACTGTTAAATACAGGCTCTGAAATTAATTCCCCTGAATAGAGAAATACCTGTGACAGAAAGTTTCCTGTGTAATCTGGACATTCCAACTGCACAGTTTTGTTAAGCAGCAGAAGCTGGATACTTTTCTCCCTGTCTGCACCACTTTCTGCACACAAACAAGACCAACATACCACTACTAACAGATTCTGTACAAACAAAATAACCTCAGTAACTGACATAGATTACAGTTGATTCAGATGAAGCTAATCATCTGGAGAATAAGTGAATGTTTTTCTGAAAAAGTCGTCCTCAACCAGCTGAACTCTCACCTGTCTGCCAACAATCTCCTCAATCCTTTCCAGTCAGCCTACCGCCAGTGCCATAGCACTGAAACTGCCCTACTACACATTCTCAACAATCTCCTCCTTGCAACTGATACTGGCAAAGTCTCTCTCCTCACACTCCTTGATCTGTCTGCAGCCTTTGATACCATTGATCATGGTATTCTCCTTTCTAGACTTCATCATACTTTTGGCATCTCTGACATTGCTCTGTCTTGGTTCACTTCATACCTATCAAACAGAAAACAAACCGTTCTCATCAATGGCACTTACTGTCAACCTGCATACCTGACCTGTGGTGTTCCACAAGGATCTGTCCTTGGCCCTGTTCTTTTCACTCTTTACACCTCCCCCCTGTCCACCATCATCAACTCCCATTCTATAAAACACCACTTCTATGCTGATGACACCCAACTTCAAGACAGTGACTCACCTGATAATATACAGCGCCTGTTGACTCGCACCACTGGAGTGTTACTCGGACATTAAGAACTGGATGACACACAATAGACTTCAGCTTAATGACGACAAAACAGAAGCTATCCTCATTGGCACCCGTCAGAAACTTTCTCAGCTGCCTCCTCTTTCTCTCCCATTATGTAACACATCAGTCCCAATTTCTGATTCAGCTAAAAACCTTGGTGTCTGCATTGACTCTACCCTCTCCATGAACAACTTTGTTTCTCAAACTGCCAGATCTTGCTACTATCATCTCCATCGTATAAGGCTGATCAGGAAGTATCTCTCTGTCGAAACAACTGCAAAACTCGTTCTCTCCTTCATAATGTCTCGCATTGACTATTGCAATTCACTCCTGTCTGGTCTTCCTGCCTCCACCATTCACATCCTACAGCGCATTCAAAACAATGCTGTACGCCTTGTACTCAAAAAGAAAAAAGCTGACCACATATCTCCTCTCCTGGCACAACTTCACTGGCTCCCTGTATCAAAGCGCATACAGTACAAACTAGACACCATGTGCTACAAAAGCCTCAATAACGCAGCCCTCGATTACCTGTCAAGCCTACTTGAGATCTATCTTCCCTCACGTACCCTCCGCTCTGCCTCCGATCCTCTGACTTTTCGCTTTCCACGCACTAAGCTCAATACCTATGGTCCACGAGCCTTCTCTGTTTCTGGTCCACTCTCCTGGAACAAACTTCCTCTCTCAGTCCGTCAGCAACCTACTTTTGTCTCCTTCAAGTCCGCTCTCAAAACTCACCTTTTCTCCTCCGCATAAAATCCTAACCTCACTCAACCCCCCCCCCCCCCCCCCCCTCTGCAGCCTGTCTCCGCTCGGAGGGAATCACATGGTTATAATATATAATTGTATATGCTATGCTCTCTATAATTTTCCATTGGTTTTATTCTTGCTTTTATTGCTTTTATTCTTTCTCCCCATTTATAGCCATGCGTGTGTGTGTGTGTGTGTGTGTGTGCGTGCGTGTGTGTGCGTGCGTGCGTGCGTGCGTGCTTGCGTGTGCGTCTGCTTCAGCGCTTAGATTTGATTTTATCAAGATTTTGCGCTATATAAATATTGTAATTATTGTAATTATTATTAATTATTACATGTATCCAAACATAGTTCACAGAAGACTGAGGAATCTCAATTTTATCAACTTACATACACTCTATATGAAAAACAAACAAACAAAACAAAGCTACTCCCTCTAAAACAAGCAAGCAAACAAACAAACAAACAAATAAAACAAAACAGTGGTCACCTCCACAGAGGTGAAGGGCTGGGAGGGGGGAGGTAACATGATTCTTATGGTTCTTCAAATATTTAAACACATTGAAAAAAAACAGACATGACCCTCCCCCGAATAACTACTTAAAATTTATCAGACGGTTTAATGAATTGCTTTTTTCTCTAAGAAGATAAATTATTTTTGCATTAAAAACAAAACAAGAAAGATCAAAACAAAATCTACACACACACACACATACAAATATTTTAACCAGTGATGACTCTTTAAACCAGTATGTAACAACTTACCAATCCAAAGATTTTTATAAATGTTATTTCATTTTTTCATAGGAATAGGAGGTTTGGATAGGTGTACACTATATTGTGAATCATGCAACCCTGTCCAAAATACATAAGTATTAACTCTTTGACTCCCTAACCCTATCCACCAAACAGCAAAAGCTCAACCCTTTGAGGGAGTCAAAGGATTAAATTTTTGCTTTGCTGGCATGGTTGACAATGCAGGATGCTGGTGGACAGGATGCAGGAGTCAAAGGGTTAAACAGACTGCTTTTGCATTTTTGAAACTGCATGCATCAGTACAAAGAAAATAATACAACATGCACAATAACAACAGAAAGAAACCCTTACTACAGGAACCTTAACAGCACACATGTCACAGACAAACATACGTATTTCCTATTCTGAACTCCTCCTTCTTTACCAGGCAGTCTTGGATGAAAGGGAGGGAAGATTTTATAATATGGGTTGTGTTTCTTGGGTTAGGCATGCCACGTTAACACAGTAAGTAGGCTGGCTGGCTGTCTGGACAGGGTTGGTAAGACTCCCATAGCTCTGTGTGATGTCATGGGTATCACCTATATTTTGTGGTTAGCACGTTTCACTGTTTTCAGGTGTAGCGGGTGATGTGTTTGGCTGAGCTACACGCAAATCTGAAGACCCATAACTCTGTTGGCTATATTGTTCTCATCATTTGTTCAGAAGTCCTCTTGCTGTGCAGTTGAGCCACAGGAGTTAACTCAAATTCATACTGCTCATAGCCCAGCTGACTACTAGGGCCATATCAGGGCTAACACCACGTAAAAAACAACAGCCTGGTAGGAGTTAACTGATTAGCTAGGATATAAGTTAAATTACCTGACAGAACTATACTATGGGTAGACTCATGTCTTGAAGCCCAGAGCAAAGAGTCAGTGATTTTATGTTTAAGCTGTCGTGGTGGTTTTCCACACACACCTTTTAGGCAGAAGGTATTTATGTAAATCGTTTGTAATGTCTTTATTTCAGCACACACCTTGGGCAGCATGCTGATACTGCTGTTACTGTAGGTGTCTAAATTCAGTTTAGCAATGCAGGGCTAGCCTTTGTTGCCAGTTTGGGTGCCTTGCCCTCCATGATGTGAAGACCTGGGGGATGCTGGCAGCAATGTCCTGTTCACTCCAGCTATTCTGGGGACCCTACAGCCACCTGTGATCACCTTTGCCAATGCACACAGACAACAGATACTGCATGCAGTAAGACGAGTTCCTATTTAGAAAATGTTTTCATGCTGGAAAAATCTGAGAAAGTTATTTGACGATCATACGCTCTAGTATTTCTTTGTAAGAGTATACCAACATCACTACCTTGATGTTCCACTGGTGACTCGATGTATGAACTGTTGAGAAAGTTATTCAATAGTCATAAACTCCAGCAATACATATTTTTCCATTGCAAGAATATACCAGGCCACCACCTTGATGCTGAGGTCGTAACTTATATCTATGGTTTTTGAGAGTCATTCAAAAGCCATAAGTTCTAGTAATATACATACTTTTTCTTATAAGAGTATAATAGTGCCACCACCTTGGCGTTGCACCGTAAATTCAATGTATGACTGTTGAGAAAGTTATTTGACAGGTATCTTGTAAGACTGAGAGTATACCAGTATCATTACCTAGAAGTTACACTGTAACTAAACGTGTGATTTGTGAATTATTCAACAGTCAGATGCTCAAGTCAGATTTCTTATTTGTAACAGTGTACCAATGCCACATTTTTATTGCTGCACTAGTTATTCCAAGAATGACTGTTCAGAAATTAACTGCATGATCAGGATTCCAAACCACTGCTTTATAATCATGTGAATGCTGCTCATTAACTGCATTTATAGCATCATATAGTTTTACTGTTGTTTTATGTAATGCACACATGCATGGGCAGTGTGAAGGGATGGGGATGGAATACACTAAAGCGTCTTGTTTTTATATAAACCATCATATCATGTGGACTTGTGGTTCTGTTTGTGGTTGTTGGGTAGCTTGGTGGGGTTAGTTCCAGGGAGGGTTTGTTTTGTTGCTGTTTTGTTCAGACCCTAGTATGGTTTTGACAGTACATATGTAAACACATACATGCACACACAACACACACACACACACACACACACACACACACCACAAACCACACACACACCACACCACAACATCATATGCACATTCTCACATCAACTATTCAGACTGAACTTACCCAAGAGTTTGGTGGCTACTTCGGGTGAAAGACACTTGTGAAGTAGAGCCTTGGGAAAAAATCCTAGGTATACCAAGCCTGTCAACACCTCTGCAATGGACTCTGGAAATTCTCTGTTGTCTGTGCTACTGGCCTCAAAGATTTGATCAAATGACTGTATCTTGTTTCACAATTCTCAGGTCTAAATTGCAAAGTACCACATGCCCAGATAAACTTGGATAAGTCTTTGGTACGGACGTGTCTCTGCCTACTCAGAAGTCTTTCAGTATGGTGGAACAGATGTTCAAAGAGTGCAATATGCTGAACAGGAATAGAAGCATAGGTGAATGCTATGTGCATGACTGGGTTGATAGTTGTGTACGTTGACAAAAAGTTACTGTCTACAAGGTAGTCCCCTAACTGTTCATAAAAGCTAACTTTGATGTAACTGGCGTGCCGAAACATTTTCAAGAAGTCCACCAAAAGAAATGGTTCAAGCGAGTCAATGTCAGCAAGCAGCTTCTTTGCAATAGCATCAAGGAGACTCTTGGGAGGACAACCTTGGTTTCCTCGAAAGAAGCCAAACAAAACAACTGCCAAATCATTGATGTGAAATTCATCAAGGTTTTTCAACAGATATTCTTCCACCCTGTGCATCAGCATAGCAGGCGCGCTGCCATGCAAAATATATAAAACAGAAGATGAGTGATTTCACTTGCTGATGGAGACAGCTCATTGAATGTTTCATCACAACACTCAACATCTGTGACAAAAACTGGTGAAAGCTGTGTTTTTGTAAATAAAATCCATGACAAGCTCGGAGAACTTGTCCAGTGGCATTTTATACAGAGACTTTGTAAGCAGTTTCTCAATATTTCTCAGATAATCTGTCTTCGATGGGGCATCTTGAGGGATGCTGTAGATGATATGAATGAGATCTGATACCGATGCAGATGGCAGGATTGTGGCAGACATGGACACAGGGCTTGATGCTGTGGAAGAAATATATGTTTTGAAAGGATAATGGAAACAATGCATTTCAAACAACTTTTTTTTTCATAGTCAGACAGTTTTATGAAAGTTAACTGGACCACAAACTTAATTCAAAATAGACTGTT
Source organism: Monoplex corrugatus (assembly GCA_030674185.1). Taxonomy (NCBI): domain Eukaryota; kingdom Metazoa; phylum Mollusca; class Gastropoda; order Littorinimorpha; family Ranellidae; genus Monoplex; species Monoplex corrugatus. The sequence goes on from JAPXFY010000016.1 coordinate 80,598,098, forward strand.
TTGGGTGCAGAATAAAATCTGGTGGATAATCAACATTTCTTGGGATGAAGCATACATAATCATAAAACAGTCTTTAAACAATCATACCCAAGATACTTTGATTAGACATAGAAATAACTGAAATTCTGACATCACTGGAAAGTGAAAGTAAAAGAATGTTACTGTCAGTGAATCTGACCAATTTTTTATTTTTCACATAGACCACTTGGACTTACCCAGCTCAGCAAACTTCTCTTTGTGTCTTTTCTTCAGTGAAACCAACAGTCGGTCAGACACCGGGCGTATAGGGTCAAAGAGTCTTGAAGTTGGTCGTCTGCTTTTCTGGAGCAGCTGATGATTGACTGTATGAATTTTTGCCGGCGGTCTGACTTTCACAGAGGACAAACACTTTTTGGAAAGTGCTAGTGCTATTACCACAGAAGATCCAAAACCAGTGACTTTTTTGCACTCTGGACATGACAGCTGAAGAACTGGCAGTTTATGCAGCAAGTTGAATTGACGCAGCATGACTATTCTGAAAACCAAAGTAAGATTGGTAACTCATACCCGCGGTCACAGAGTTCCACATCAAGTAAGTCAGACATTTTTAAGTATCACAATAAAACTTGCTTGAGACAGACTCTGTAAATGTGGCCACCAGTTCACCCAGCTGTGAGTGGGTACCTGATCTTGTTCAAATCTGGAGAAGATAAAGCAGCAAGGGAGAGAGGATATGGGCACCACCTTCATGATGCAGGCACCAAAAAAAAGAAAACTGCACTTATCTGCAACCTCATACATATCATACTACCTTGCACCCCCATCTTCATTGGTTTGTTTTTACATTTTTGAAATTCATCTTAACATTAATAATTATACAATACATGAAAACATGTTTTATTATCATCATCATCATCAGGTGCCTTGCTGCATGGCGTTGGCGATCATGGACTTCTATCTGTCTCTATCTCTCGTTGCCTTAAGCATCTCTTCCACCCTCTTTGTCCTCAGCCACTCTGCAAGTCCGTCTAGTGTCTTCTCCCTGAGTCTATCTGGTGCTCTCTTCCCCTCCAGCTTTCCTATTGTGACCAGGTGCTCCAATTCCCCCCTCCTCATAAAATGACCTACAAATGTTGCCCGTCTTTTCAAATCTTCCTTATGAATGATCTTCTTGTGTCTGCCTCCATCAAGACTGTCTCGTTTGTTTTCTTTGCTGTCCATGGAACTCTGAACATTCTTCTTAGAAATCACATCTTGGCTGCCTCAATCTTGTTCTGGCTTTGCTTGTTGACTGTCCACGCCTCACAACCGTATAACAGTATTGGTTCTATACAACATTCAAGAACTCTCTTTCCTGATGTTAACTGATAGGTATTTGTTGGTAAGAATGCTTTTCATCTTCATGAATGCTGTTTTGGTGCTATTTCTGATGTACATCTGCCGTCTGATGAAATGATCGTTCCCAGATATTTAAACCTATCAACCTGTGTCAAGGTTGAGATGTGGTTTCTAAGAAGAATGTTGAGAGTTCCATGGACAGCAAAGAAAACAGACGAGACAGTCTTGATGGAGGCAGACACAAGTAGATCACTCGTAAGGAAGATTAGGAAAAGACAGGCAACATTTAATGGCCATTTTATGAGGAAGGGGGATTTGGAGCACCTGGTCACAACGGGAAAGCTGGAGGGAAAGAGAGTACCAGGTAGACCCAGGGAGAAAATGCTGGACGGACTTACAGAGTGGCTGGGGACGAAGAGGGTGGGGGAGATGCTAGGGGCAACGAGAGATTGAGACCGATGCCATCTCGGCATCTGTCTGCCATCTGAGATGGAAGTCCATGATCGCCAACGCCATGCGCATGATGCGGCAGGGCACGGCTGATGATGATGATGAGCATAAAAAGGATCAGAATAATACAAATGGAATATGAGAGAGAGAGAGAGAGAGAGAGAGAGAGAGAGAGAGAGAGAGAGAGAGAGAGAGAGGAGAGAGAGTGTCATTAGTCTACAAGGCTAACTTGTTTCTAAACTGAAACCACAGCCACCTCTTCTATCTTTATGAATGCTCTCCCTTCGTCCTACATTCGGAAGTTGACAAGTTCTTCCACGTTGGCTACGCATGCGTCATTGACATCAATCAAGATGGCGAACCAAGACGTGGACGAGCTATTCGATATTCGTACGGCTTTGCTGATTGGGAACTATCAGCATTGTATTAACGAAGCTCAGAAACTTCATGTAAGTTATGATATTGTGGATGTCACCACAAACATTTATTTCCCTAAAGAACTGATGTTAAGTTTTTGAGTTAAAAAGTACGCCGTGTGTGTAAAACTGATTTACTACATTACTACTGTCATTAGTGCAGACGACAAGTAGACCTACAATATTTGTCGTCTGCACTATATCAGTACATCAATGCCAGATAAATCTTGGTTAGACTGATTAGAGTTCTGTTGCATACAGCGGGTTGTGTGAAACTAAGTCTTTGCACTTGTGTACCTTTGTTTAGTTATGTGAGTTTGTATGTGTGTACTTGCAAACAATCATGGTATTATTACTAATTATTAGCCATGGGTGTGAACCAGTGCCTCCAGCATTATCAGTGAATATGGCACTTAAACCAACCGAGTTAACTGGGCTGTTCACTCTTGAGTGTGATGAAACTTCAGACTGGTAGATCGAGACATACAGTGCATCTTGTGTGTTTCATTTTCATTTTCTCCAGATGATGCCTTCACACCCAAAATGAATTCCATATGCATTGAAGCCACTGCACTGGTGCCATGTGATGGAGAAGATCTATCCAAAATGATCATGACACAAGCCTCAAGCCTGCACATAAACCCATAATCTGACCAGATCCTGAGGCCCCACTAGCGTATGGTTTTTGTGTTTTATACTATTACTATATATAATACTAGTATTTCTGTTAGTCTGTTGTTGGAACAGTCTTGGCTACATTGTAATGGAATGTGTGAATCTGTGTATCTCATCTTTAAAAAAAGTGGGGGGAGGAGGGAAGGGAACTGAATTAAAAGTAATAAAACACAACCAACCACTAACTTAAGTATACACTTGTCTCACATCACAAAAGCTTTCCGTTGAATACAACACATGGCCTCCGCTGCCTGTCAACATGATTTGAATGTCTCCTTTATTGTAGCTCCACCCCTGAGGAAAAGAAAAAGACGAATGAATCATGAATATGAGAGATAAAATAATAAAGAATAATATAATAAATATGATGAGATAACAAATTACACTAAAACACACACACTCTCACACACACACACATATGCCTATGCATATAACACCATATACTCACACACCACAATGCCAGAAACAATACAGATTTATAAATCATGCTAGTTGACTAAATAAAACAAAACAAAACAACAAAAGAAAACACATATAGATATACATACACACACCAATTCACATAGGAACAAAAGAAAATAAAACAAAACAAAAACACAAATGCCATGACAGACTTAAAGACATCGAGACAACACATTGCAAACAAACCACATACACACACACACACACACACACACACACACACACACACACACACACACACACACACACAAAAACAAACCGCACACACAAACACACACATACATACACACACACATGCACGCACGCGCGCACACACACACACACACACACACACACACACACACACACACACACACACACACACACACACACACACACCATGGCCCATCAGAGGGTTAACCCACAAACCTGTGTTATCAACATGATGCTCAAAGAACTGATGTAATGAGTCCACTGTGTGGGTGTGTCACAGTGTGAAGTTTAACCCTTTGACTCCCGCACCCTGTCCACCAACTGCAAAAACTTAATCATATGACTCATTCACCCTGCAGGAAGCTGGTGGATAGGGTGAAGGAGTCAAAAGGGTTAAATTTTTGCTTTGCTAACATGGTTGACAATGCAGGATGCTGATGGACAGGGTGTGGGAATCAAAGGATTAAAAGAGAGAGATTTATGTTTTATGTGATAGAAGTTGCTCACATACACTATGATACAGCCATACAAGAGTTGCCCTCACACAGTCAAGCTTATGCTCTTATTAAATATTAGTCTTATTGGTGCTGCACATCCCAGAAAACCAAATATGACTGTCTTAGTAGCAGTTTCAAAACAAATAAACTTGAGACTGACCAACCACAGCCGTACAGATAAAAGCCCACTTGGTCACAAGTTGGTGTTCAAGTGAACATGGGAGTTCCAGTCCACAAGCACACCAAAACAAAAAACAAAAATAAAACATCAAGAAAAAGAAAGGACCAATCAGTCCACTAACCAGTTAAATAAAACCCTAAAACAACAATAACAAAACATGCTGTATTGATAATAGCCTCCTAGTGGGCTGTTTGAAACATTGGTTGATCCTGAATAAATCGAAAAAGGCTGCCATTTTCCGGCAGGCTATGTATACTAGAACTGGGCCAATACAAGATCTTGACATGTGTTATTCAACTTATTGTCCAAATGTTTGTACTATGTACTACTAGTACTACTAACTAAAATTTCATGCGCTGCATTTACATATATATCACCTGATGTTAATCTTTTAGGCATAGTAATTAATGTATTCCCTGGTTTTATGGATCACATGAAATAAATATGTTGCCTGATGTCAATCTTTTAGACAGATATTATGGATTGTGTGAAGTAGATATTTTCAGTGTTTGTTTATAATGAATAATGCATGAAATAGATATGTTCAGTGTTTGTTTATGATGAATAATGCATGAAATAGATATTTTCAGTGTTTGTTTTATGATGAATACGCTTGCTGAATTTTTTAATGTAGTATTGTTCTGTACTTCATAATAAAACCATTAAGGGACAAGACTGCTTTCACTATTACTAATAGTATTAGTTATACAACCACGCTGAAAAGTGAAATTGATGATATTTTTGTCTTTTTAAGACAAAGTCAGGAAACATTTTTATGCAAATAGTTTTAGTTTATTTTTACTTTTGTTTGTTTTGTTGGTTTTCACTTTTTAGATTCAAGTTGTTTTGAACAATTGAAGTTGCCACAGCAACAAGTATAATATATAGATGGATTCTTCCCTTAGCCTTTTTATGCCTAAGCATACGTTATGGAATGTATAGATGGATTCTTTCTTTAGTCTTTTTATGCCTAAGCCATACCAGTTATCACAAGATATTTCAATACCAGTGGCTGATCAAACTCAAAGTCGTGAAAAGATCCTGCATTCTTCATGCCCCTATTGCCTTTTTTTTTTCCTTTTTAATTGGCAGTTTGATTTATCTGTAATTGCTTGAGATCTAAAGTCAAAATGAATCTGTGCTGTTGGCTCATTTTACTCAAGATTATAATTCTGTTCTATTTTTATGGATATATTTATATCATTTTTACAGGTCAGTAGCCCTGAAACAAAGATCCAGCGTGATGTGATAATGTACAGAGCATACATTGCACAGCGGAAGTATGGAGTTGTACTTGATGAGATTCGCTCATCACAAGCAGATGAACTGCAGGCAGTGCGCATGTTTGCAGACTATCTTGCCAATGATTCTAAAAGGTGAGTTAATGAAGTTGGATATTTCTTAACCCTTTCAACGCCAGTGGTACAGTACTAGGACTATGGCACAAACCAATACTGCAGCAGTGCACTGCTGTCAAAAACCAGCAGTGTAGCAGAGAAGAAAATAGGGACACCCTTATTTACTTTAACCCTTTGACTCCTGCACGCTATCCATCAGCCTCCTACATTGTCAACCTTGTAAGCAAAGCAAAAACTTAACCCTTTGACTCTCTTGCCATATCCACCAGCTTCCTGTAGAAAGCTGGTGGATAGGGTGAGGGGGACAAAGGTTTGAGTTTTTGCTGTTGGTGGATAGAGTCTTACTTTACTTACTTTTTCCTTCCGATTGTACCGGTAGGCGTCGCGGGGAGATACAGTCGTCTGTCAGCAGCAAGGCGGGTGGCCTGGAGAAGGGACAGCTCGTGAGCTCTGAGGGTGTCTGCCACGGAGTCGCTCCATCGTCGTTTTGGTCTTCCTCTGGCTCTCCAGCCAGAGTATCTGGTGTTGTATGCCCGAAGAGCTGGTTGGTTTAGGGGCATACGTGTGAGGTGTCCGAACCACTTGATCCTCATATGTTCGATGTGTTGTAGGATTGGTGTTGCTCCTACCATGTCTCGTATCACCTCATTTCTGATCTTGTCCCGCCTTGTCTTGTTTACTGCTTTCCTCAGGCATTTCATTTCACAGGTGACCAGTTTTCTCTCGAGGACTTTAGTTAGGGACCATGTCTGGCACTGGTATGTCAGCGTTGGTAGGTGGATAGAGTGCAGGAGTCAAAGGGTGAAGTGGCTATAACTTAGCATCCATTTATTCCATCATCTTTATTCATGGCTCATTTTAAAGGAAAATAAAACTTGTATCAGAGAAATTATCAACTGTTATGTACTGGTTCAGCTGATTTTGAAATCAGATGAGAAAGTGCTAACTTGACTAGTTTCAGACTGGCTCAAAAATATCACTGTTGAGGTCTTTTATCAACTGGCCGTGAAAATTCTTCACTACTGTCAGTGTCAACAGTAGGCATTCCAAATGGCAAATCATCATAAAAAAATGAGTTCAGTGCTGATGTGGCATTATATGATCTCTTTTTGGTAGGTCTAGCCATGTTTCAACTCAAATCGACTTGGAGAAAACTTGTGAAAAGCTGTTGTCACATTGATCAAAGGAAGCTGATTTTGGCACCAAGTGAAAGACAAAGCTTCTGGTGTCACGTGACAAACGGGAAGAGTTTCTGTCTTTACTTTCACTAAAGATCAATCAAGTTTTATGACCCTACTGTGAGATTGTGCTGCATGGTGCCTGAAGCATTTTCTGTGCAAGTCGCTGTGTGTCACCAGTGGCGTTTTGCCTACAAATTGCCATGCGATGTCTGCAGGAAGCTGGTGGATAGAGTGAGGGCTCAAAGGTTTAAGTTTTGCTTTGCTAGCATGGTTGACAGTGCAGGATGCTGGTTTACGTGGTGCAGGAGTTGAAAGGTTATTATGTTACTATTGTTAGTTATTCATTCAGATTACTCGCATAAAACGTTTTGAATTGACCCTATTTGCTCAGGTAGAGTGCCATGCTATTAACATACGTAGAATGTAGATAAGATCAGATATGCTGTGTGTTCTGTTTTGAAAACTTTCTACTAATGGTTTTATTTGTTTGCTCTTTTAAGTTTGAAAAGGCAGGCATATGTGACCCTCAGATCAACTCAAGAACACATGTTAGAAAAAAAACAAAAAAAACTCTGCTGTGCATTCCTTCATTGGTTGTCTCCTTCTGCTATTTTCATTGTTTCTGTGCTAGCTTTATGTTACACATGTCGCTTTTATACATACACTGCTTCAGTTAATTGAAGTAAAATAGGATCAAACATTTCTACATAATATATTGTATTCTCAGTCTCTTATTTACTTCTGCTGATCATTGTATAAGCTAGTGTCATGATGTGAATGCCAGTTGATCACTTATCATTGATGTGCTCTTTTAACAGCAGATCAGGTATTGAAGTAGAGAGTAATCTGTTGAACTGCAGAACTTATTAATGTGAAATACTGTGTTGTACCATTATTCATGCGACCTTACATTCTTATTAGATTTCATCTAACAGTAACTCTGGTCACAACAAGTTAAAAAGTGAAAGATTAATGTTTCTAAAAGACTGTTATTCAAATGATTTTTTTTTCTTAATTTGTTTACCAGAGATTCCATTGCGCGTGAGCTGGACTCCAAGATGGCTGGCAGCGTGGATGTCAGCAATAGCACCTTTCTGTTGATGGCAGCGTCCGTTTATTATCATGAACAGGTTTGTTGGTTTTTAGTTTCTTGTTCTGATAGTGATAATTTTAAACGTTTAACTCACTCGCTACGTACGATTATGTCCCTTGCCATTCCCCTGATATGCACCATTTGTACAGGTCATGAGAAAAATTATCATACAAACAAATGAAAACAGAGAGTTTAGAAATTTGGCAGGTCATATATTGAAAGATTGGTGTTCAAAATGCTGAAATTTCAACTGCTAACCCTCTTGGTTGCTGAGTAATGGTACAAGTAACATTACAGAAATTTTCAGGTGAAAAAACATCTTAAAAAATACACAGTCTGGTCAATACATCAGTTCCTACAGTCACATTTTGAATGAAATTTAAAAAAATTCAATGTGCACACATTCCACGTGCACTGAAGGAAGAGATCATCTTGAAGAGCGCTGAGAAGTTGCGTATTGTTCTAGCAATGCCGCATGAAAAATTGAAATTGGGTTTTGAGTTAAAAGATGTATATGGTTTTGAAGATATTGTTGTTCTGAGTAAAAAGCAGTTTAAATTTTTCAAATCGGACCAATAGTTCACGAGATATTCCAATTTGAAGCGTCAAAAAATTCTTAAATTTTGGTACCATGTTTTAGTGGGACAAAGAAGAGATGTGTGGGACAGCTGTCGCAGAACAAACCCATCGAATGGCATGGTATGCTGATTTTGCTGGAATTGACATTCATTTTGTAATTGTGAGAGACAGACAGGATCAAATGTCATGAAATTTTGATCGTTGATGTATTTTTGTATGCCGAATTGAATGACACCATTATCGTAACTCTGCGACGAGCCATTTTTGTCTTATTACAGGAAACGTGATATTTGGCATGTTTTATCAGTTTTTCATTAATAATTGCCCATATTGTATTTACAACAGACAAAAATGAAGCTAGAAACAAAACAAGGATATATAATCATTTCATGAAATAGATATAAAATTATTTTGCTCATCGTTCAAGTGTCTTATTACTGCAAATCAAACCAAAAAAGTCATGACTCGCTACTTCAGTATCTTATGAATAATTTGTAATATTTCATCAGTTTCTGTACATATAAAAGGAAATCTGAGAATCAATGACTTCTGGAATCACTTCAATAATTGAAATATTAAAAATTACTGCATGCTTTTATGCTGCAGTCTATCCAAAAATATATCCGATCAAAATTCTTCTAAAAACTAAACACACATAACACACATACACACACACAAAGGAAAACATTACAGACAAGATTTTTGTACATTACATTTGATTTTTATTTTATACATCAGTGTTTAGAAGAAAAAAAATCAGTAGACTGTGGATGAGTCAAGTACCCGAACATTTAGCACAGCCTGAGTCCAAAGAAAACTTCAGGAAGGATATGGGACCACTCGCCATTCAGGAATAGGTCACTTAATTCCTGCAGTAGAGAAATATATGAATCTCTGCATAATATATGCTATTCATTGAGAGATTGGAAAGGAAAGGAAACCATGATGCATAGTCTAAACATCAATATTACTTTAACATTAAGCCCAAACTCGCGACTTTAATTTTTATCATATTACTTGTAAAAATCTACCAAAGCTGAGCAGTCCTGCTAAGTATTTCCAGTGTAATCTTGCCCTTTAATACAAATCAATAACAATAGGCTACTACTAAATAAGATGCAATCTTCCCTTTAAAACAAACTGATGACAATAGGCCTATCCTTTTCAGATACTGACAACAAATTGAAACAACTATGTAAGCTAATGGATGGCCTACTTTACAAATAATACAACTCATAGCCTTCTATTCAGCTGCAAAACCTAAATAAAGAATATTATAACAATGACAGAAGATTTTGTTTTGTGACATTCTAAATCTCTGTGTATGTTAGTGTGTGTGTGTGTTGTCTCAGAGAGAGAGAGAGATAGAGAGAGAGAGGATCATGCCTGTTAACAATGACTTGGATATAAATGTATTGGGGCCTATTTATTTATTTATTTATTCATTTCTTGATCTCTGAGAGAGAGAGAGAGAAAGAGAGAGAGAGAGAGAGAGAGAGAGATTCATATCAAGGAAAGTACAATGACTTGCACGGAATTGTTTGTTGTTTGAAAAAAAATTATTTAGACCTATTTATTCATTCATTTATTTATTAGAGAGAGAGAGAGAGTTGGGGAGGCAGGTATGCGCACCCCTCTGTTTGGGCAAACCCATTTTCCACGGCTCGGCAAAGCCCGTCGAGCACATAGTATTTTTAGTAGTAAGCTCGCCCGTCATGGGGTGAGCAGGTCTACACAGTGACATGCAAATTAACATGACCTCGGGGAGGAAATGGTTGACGAACCTAGCTTCGGCTGACAACTACGAATCGAGTTCAAATGCAGTTGTCCTTTTTTTGAAAAATACAATGTTACAGATAAAACAGAATTTGATCTGTTGGTTGCTAGTCTTTGTCTGACAACGCGAAACTTGCTGAGCTGAAACTTGCACACTGTTCTGTTCCGCGCAGTAGGCCTATGGCGTCGGCACATTGCGACGTTGTTTTGCTACTGATCTGGTATAGATCCTCGTGTAAAAAGGTGCAGTACGGCCGTATTATACATCAAATTGATTTCATATTACACATGCATAATATAGAAAAAAGCATGTAAAATCGAATCCCGCCGACGAGAAGTTTCAAAAATGGCGACTTACTTGCAAACTTTTCCGATGAAAAAAAGCAAAACTTTGGAAGCGTCGATCTCGGTTCGAAACTAGCACACATAGCTCTCGTCGGGATATATCATTCTGTTACATTAATTCTCATTGGCTGCAAGTTTACAATGTGATTGGTTCACAAATATAGCCGTACCGACCGAAATAGTGAAGCACCCCGAACAAACTTCGATTCTGAACGCATACCGTCGCCACGAGTGCGCTCGAAACGCGGATTTTCGACTTTCTCATCAAATAACTAATTCTATTTTCGCTCTAAGTATATAAAAAGGCAATCATTCAAATCTTTATTCATTTCTAATTCACATAAGACAAAAAATAAGAATGAAACACCGATTAAAGAGGCAGTAATACTTGATTGAACTGAAGACCCCCCAATTTTGCGGCCGGCCCCAGTTTTTTGTACCACAAATTTGACGTCGCGTTTCGGTTCGCACGGCATTGCTAATAGTTCAGCCATTTGCTTTTCCGTTTCTGCTTTGCTGCAGAGATAGTGGATTTTGAACTTTGCACTGTCTACACACCAGCTGCAGAGCACAGTGACCTAATGGCCTGAAATGAGGCTAAAAATGACCGAAGAATCTATTTCTGGCCATTAGTTTCAGTTAACGGAAATACTGAAAGCCCCGTGAATTTTCAAAACCCAAGTCAGATTTCTCCAACGCTCATATATAAGTGTTGTTGAGACATGACTGGGAAATCCTGATGCTTGTTGCGAGAGAGTTAACTGGTCAAATCAGTGAATGGAAAGAATAAAGAAGAAAAAAAGGTTTTTGAGTCATGTTTTTAGTCTTTGTATATTCCTCATTTGGAGGAATTGTTGGTGTAGGCAATTGTAGTATAATTTCTTTTTGCAGCTGCATTGTAATATTTGTTTGTGTAGTATGTAGAGATAAATTCTTCTGGTGAGAGCAGAGAAGAAAAATTGTCAAATGTGAAACCTTCATCAAACAACTTAACCTATAACTAAGCCTTTTTTTGCAAGTGAGTCAACAATACAGATATGTAGCTGTTGTCATTTCTAGTCAGTGCAGTGTGGGACAGCTTTGGGCAGTTATAGTTGATGGATAATTGTAACTTTTTTTGTTTTCTTCTGCATGACAGTGACATATTGTGTGTGCTTTGAAATTGTTATAGCCCTGATATGGCTCTGTGCACTCGGTTTGACTTTAAAAACAACAGTAACAATAACAGTGAGTGAACAAATATCGTAGATCTAATTTTTCCATTTCCTGGAAATTTTTTCAGCGTTCATTAAGCCAGGAGCATTAGCAGTGAAGTAGTTTATTTACTCATTATAAAGTGGTTTGGCACTTCAGGGTCACCTGTCTTCTCCTGGACCAAGACTGGCAGAAACTTTCCCCAGCATATTGTCAGGAACCTTTTATTTGATAATGGCAGTGCCAGACCCACAACTAATTTTACACAGTGTGTGAAGAAAAACCAGAGCTCTTTTTGATATTGCTTGAATTTAAACAGACTGACATTTCAGTGTTACCTTTTTAATCAGCCTTCTGTCGGTCCTTTATCTGTTGTGACATTTTGTTTTCTTGTCCACATTTTTATACATATTGTTCCATACATTTTATTTTTGCTTACAGAATCATGATGCAGCTCTTCGAGTGCTCCACCAGTCTGACAATCTGGAATGGTATGTGCATAATGAGCTGCATTACTTTGGTGAACATGTGACATCTTACAACGTAACATGCTTTTATATGTTTAAATGCCAAACTGGTCATATTGTTTCTGATTAAAACAGTAACTGTATATTTTCTTAGACATTTTTAAATTTGGCGTAAGATTACTTTGTATGTAGCTGGCATAAATTTGTATTAAATTTTTTCTTATGCCACATACTTCTTTTTGGATCCATAGTTAGGTGCACATTTGAATGAAATGCATGTGTATCCACCATTTTGGTTTATAAATGATTTTTTTTTTATAAAACAGAACAATTGTAACAGTTAATTCTTTAATGCAGTTTTAAAACTTCTAGTATACTGTGTCAGTTACACTTACATGTAGAAGAGTTTTGAGTTGCTGAAAATTGGCTTTATTATTTTCTGTCAACTGTTCAGTTGTGGAGAATAGAAATTATAACCTTCAGGAATGGTGTTTTGCATTTACTTTTGTCATGATATTCATAAACAGAAGCATGCTGAAGACCTGTCTCAGTGATGGCCATGTGCATGTTAATAGATATGTTACCACTGGCAAAGCATGCAACGTATGCCCAGAAGACTACATTTAAATATGCTGCTCTGTATTCTTGTATTTTGTGCTCTTCTTTTCCGTGTTATATTGATTCATTATCAACATCTAAGCTGTGGAGTTGTTCAGGCAATCCAAATGTCCACGAATTCGCGGATATCCGCGAAAGGGAAAAAAAGAAGAAAAAACCCCAACCCTCCTTGACAGTATGGAGAACCGGGACTGGGATGACTGAAACTATTCAAAACAAGCCGTGAGCGTATGCACGGTTTTACTTTTGCAACTGACCGCGAGATTTGCGCACCGTACAAGTGTCGATGAAGGCCTCAAAAATCGCTGGAAATGGGACTGACTGCAGGAAGTGTATGATGGCAATAAGTTCGCTCGTTTCTTCGAGAAACTGAAGATCGCTGGTAAAGCATACTGCAAACTTTGCCGCTCGGAAATCAGTCCGGTGGTAAACGAGCACTGGTTGATCATCTGAAAGGAAAGCAGCACAACGACAGGCTCAGGACATCAAACGAAAATTTTCGTTTGTCAGGTGAGGCAAAAGAGAGTGAGGAAAAGTTGCATGTTTTGTTCATTGTTAACAATACTTGTGGCCTTTTTTTTTTTCTTTTATTAAAATACTTGATTTATTTTTTACCAGAGGGGGTTAAATTTCCATTTACTAGACTAAAATGCTTCGGCTTCTGGTGGCATTGCCCCCAGACCCCCACCAGGGGCTCTGCCCCTGGACCCAGCCAGGGGGCCTATGCAGCCCCCTGGACCTGGCATTTTTTTCCTTGAAACACATTGTCACTTGAATGGATTGCCTGGTTGTTTCCATTCATATCTCTCTAAACTAAACCCTTATAGGCATCACTTTGCATGACTTCAGCTGCAATGTATTGTAAGTGGTTGAAACCAGCTTCATTGACTTTGAACTGTGTCAAAGAAAATTTTCTGAGTTCTCCATAGTCCAAACGGATCAGTGCACATCTCATGAAGATTTGTTACCAGGGTTGACATAACTTGATATGTTACTTGAAGATTTGTTACCAGGGTTGATATAACTCGATATGTTAATCATGTTTCACATACTACTTGTTACCAGTGATGATCTAATTTGATATATTGAGAGATTATGTTTCACATATTACTTGTTACCAGTGATGATATAACTTGATATTTTGAGACATGTTTCACGTACTGCTTGTTACCAGTGATGAAACATTTTGATATGTTGATCATATTTCACATACTGCTTGTTACCACTGATGATATAACTTGATATGTTGAGATCATGTTTCACGCACTACTTGTTACAAATGATGATATAACTTGATATGTTGAGATCATGTTTCCCATAGTAAATATGGCTTGTGTGTGTTTCTGTGTGTGTTTGTGTGCGTATTTGTGTGTGTATGTATTTGTGGGAGAAGGGGAGAGAGAGAGAGAGGGAGAGAGAGATGTGTCATACACATTATGTTTTGTTCTGTATAAGTATAATGAATTATTGTATGTTTGCAGCATGGCATTGATGATAGAGATCCTCCTGAAAATGGATCGAGTTGACCTTTCCAAGTAAGTTTGTGCTTGTTTCTGGATGTTGTCAAAAAAAGTTTTTGTTATTTTTTTTTTATCTATTTATGTATTGAAAATATTCATCACATGAATGATTTACTGGATGAAAAGCATTTTGTGATGGTTTATGTTATAATTTTCCTGTTTTTATTTAAAACAGGTTTTGTTCGTTGACTTGTATATGAAATGTTTTGATTTAAATTGGTTCTTGTTTATTTAATTGTTTTCATATTCAAATTAGGTGTGATCTCAGTTTAAAAAAGAAGCAACAGCAAAAGAAAATGAGTATGCACAATGTTGCAATTTTTATGCTGAAGACTGGAGATGAAATTGTTTTTCAAATGTGAGGAACCTAAACTTTTGCATTTAGTCATAAGATTTACTCATTCATTTTATAGCAGTTCAAAATGTTAATCTTGTGTGTGTACTGAGTACTTTATTCACAGTCTCTAGTATAGTTTTCTAGTTTTGATGTTGTGTGAGCAGGGCATACAGCAGTAATTTGTTATACTGACAAGGTAAATATTGCTGCTTGTACATTGATGACGTGTTGTGTATTTCAGAAAAGAGTTAAAGCGAATGCAGGACACTGATGAGGACAGCATCGTAACTCAGTTGGCACAGGCATGGTTCAACCTTACAGTGGTAGGTGTCAGAGTCATACCTCTGTGTAACTTTGA
Organism: Monoplex corrugatus; assembly: GCA_030674185.1. Taxonomy (NCBI): domain Eukaryota; kingdom Metazoa; phylum Mollusca; class Gastropoda; order Littorinimorpha; family Ranellidae; genus Monoplex; species Monoplex corrugatus. The sequence goes on from JAPXFY010000016.1 coordinate 80,613,114, forward strand.
GACATCATATTTTAGAAGCCTCTTACTTTCTAAGCAGTAAAACTTATTCAAGAATGCATTCTGACCTGGCATACCACTTTAATCATATTGTTGGCAGTTATTTTCAGACAGATACTTAAACTTTTGTTTACAGTTATTTCCCCATCATATCTTCCACAGTAATGTAGTGTCTATACCCCAGTACTGCTATTTTAGCTCTCATTTGGACAGTTGTGATAGCCAGGTTGGATAGACACTGGATTCCTGTTGTAAGGCTTAAGTTCAACCCTGTCTGGTATCACCGGCTGGGTTAAAGGTGCAGGTTTTTATTTTATCCCAAATCAGTGTCTGAACAGATCTGTTAATTTTTTTTAACCCACTTTGTGTATATACACATACAGAGCATTAAATATGAATGTTAAAGAGCCTGTAAGCAGTGTCAGAGTATGTTGGCCTATGAAAATAACTGGCATGCACACCCGTGGAAAAGAGTATGACCAGCTGCATGGCAGGGTAACTGACTGAAAGTGGAGTATGCAGACTATACAGCAACATAACTCTTGTTTGGTGTGGTCAGAATGGCTTGGAACTATGGGCATACATGCATCCAAATAAACAGATTTCAGAACATGAAAAAAAATCTCCCTGCATAGGGGTCCTCGGGAGCCTTTAGTGTAGTTCCCTGAGGCCACCCACAAGTCAAAACTCTTCAGTTATATAGGTGGTTTCAGTTGTGGCTTTCAATCATATTAACCCTACCAGACAGAGTTCCTGCTATTGCGGGAATGACGAAAATGACTATATACCGAGTTCCGCTATAGCGGGAATAGCACACTCACATGATCGTCACTTTATCAAGAGCTAAAAATAGCCACCGAACCGTTGCTAAGCGTCGCGTGAGCGTGTGTTCAGCCTATTGCAAATGTCTGCCTTTGTGTTGATGGTATTTTGAGGTGATTTGGGTGCAAAATTGACCATGAAGCGAGCTAGTGATGAACCAAGAGCACTTCAACAGGTAAACGGGCGAGGCCAACTCGCTTCACAGTTCAACAAGTGGTGGACATTTTGCAGATTGGAGAATTTGATCAGGAATATGTTTCCGATTCAAGTGACGATGATTACGTTGATGAAGCATTGAGTGAAAGTGATGATTCTGACAATGAAAGAAGTAGGTCGAGACAGAGTGTTGGAAGAAGGGGGCGTGCCCGTACCCCCCAACCAAGTGATAGGGGAGATGCTTGTGTGATTGAGGGTTGGACTGGCGTTAGATGAAAGGTAGGCCTATTTTCTACAATCTCTCCACGTTTCATATAATTCTAACCTTTGGTGTGCATGATATGAACAGTTTTCTAACGTATATACATTTTTTTCAAAATTTTGCTCAGGAGGCCAGGCAGGGGGCACAATTACACTCAGGGGCTAAGGTCTGGTAGGGTTAAGGGTTTTTGTGATTTCCCAGTATTAAAAATATGTACACATTTGTGCACATTGATACACTGTTTCCATGCTTTCCATATTTTTTAAGATTTTAGAACAATAAGAGGGCGTGGATAAAGTGGAGGTAGAGAAATCACTTCCCCATCTGTCTGCAGAAGTTCAAGTCTCGCTTGCTAAAGCTGTGCATGCAAGAGAAATCACTTTCCTATCTGTCTGCAGAAGTTCAAGTCTTGCTAATGAAAAATTTACATGCAAACTTTTATATCACCCAGATGAAAAGTGCATACTTGAGTCTGTGTTAAAGCTACAGTAGATTTGAAAGTACAAGAAAGAAATGGAATCCACCCTTCTACAGCCATATTTGTAGTCTTTAGACTAGCAGTGAGATTTCTGCTGATGGGCTGTGTACAATTGTTAAGAAGAAAAAGAGAAGTTGGGGTTAGTCTGTTTGCACTTGTTATGTATTGTTTCAGGGAGGAGACAAGTTCCAGGACGCTTACTACATCTTTCAGGAAATGGCTGACAAACATGCCAGCACCCCTCTGCTGCTGAACGGGCAAGCTGCATGCTATATGGCTCAAAGTCGCTTTGACGATGCTGAGTCTGTACTGCAGGAAGCTTTGGATAAGGTGTGTACATTGTGTGTGTAGGTATGTACATTGTGTGTATGCGGTGTGTGTGTGTACGCGCATGTGTGTGTGTGTGTGTACGCGCATGTGTGTGTGTGTGTGTGTGCATGCTTGTGTACTTGCGTATGCTTGCCTTCGGATTTTAGTCTGTTCATTTATGCTTGATTTAAAAAAAAATTTTTTTTGAATGCTGGTGACATATTTCGTAGGTAGATTTGTGAATTCTCTCATGTTACCTTGCTGTTTCCAGTGTAGTCCAGGATCCTCTGCTTGATGTCATATACCATAGAGTCTGAATCACCTGTAATGATAATGATAACGATAATAATAATAATTCCATTTATATAGCTCAAACATACATTCAGCTTTTTCTGGTCGAGTACATCAGGTGATAACACTGAAACGGATCCATAGCTTGTCCAACTACATTAAATGTCATAATACTAAAGGGGAAATCCCATCATAGAAATCCATCCCACATCTGTGAGTGGCTATGTTTGTATGTTGTATTAGTACGAATGTTTGGGGGAATGGTTTGGTTGTTGGGTTGTGGTGTCATGTTATTGTTGTTAATGACAGTTCTTATTTTCTTCATTAACTGCAGGTGGTGGTTTTATAAAATGGAACTGTTATCATACTCAAACTGACAGCTGCGCATATGTGTGTGTGTATGTGTGTGCAGGACAGCAACAACCCAGAGACGTTGATAAACATGGTCGTTCTTTCACAACACATTGGCAAGTCGCCAGAGGTATAAACTTTTGTGATTGTTCGAGTAGTTCGTTTATTATATGTCATTCCATCAATTCAGCTGAAATTCACTTTGGTAACAGTGGATAATAGGGCTTGACCAATTCAAATAGAAACATAACTATTACTTAGAACTTGTGATTAACCACAACACTCACTTTCTCTTTCCAAAGGATAATTTGATAGTAAACATGTTTATGAAACACAAGTTGTATTTAAATGAATAAAAAGGGTAGATTGCTACTTTTTTGTCCCTGTTTTTGCCCTCTTTTCAGACAATTTAGGTTACACAAGTGAAAACTATTGGATAATTTATAGTCTAATCTAAATAGAAAATCTTGATTCTGTTTTTTTGAAAAAGCATATGGTCTGTTTGACAAGGCTGAATTGTGATGACTGTATTATTTTTGTGTTTCACTTGCTCAGTTTGATCATAGATTACTTTGCCTTGATTGCCATCTGCAATGTATTTGCATTATCAGAATTCTTGTCACCGGTGTCATCTGTGAAGTAAGGATGGTAATCTATTACTGTTTATTATTATGTCTATTACATTTTGTCTTTTTGCCAAGATGATTGAATCCTGAACTCTGATCACTTTTCCATATGTACTATACAAGAAATATGTTTATGAATGTGTCTGCTGTCGCCAGGTGGCAAACAGATATTGGACAGTTTGTATTTTTTAGGAATAAAAATGAACAGCCAGATAGTCTGAAATCATTGTGCTTTGGCCTGACATCAGCATGTAACCTAGGCAGATTGTCTCCCTTTTTGCTGGCAGACATACTTGTCTGAATGTGATGGTGGTTGATAAGTTTTTCTGTGTTGAAATGCAGGTGAGCAACAGGTATGTGTCCCAGCTGAAGGACTCTCACAGGAACCATCCCTTCGTCAAAGACTACATTCAGAAGGTCAGTAGATAATGTCTGTCTGTTGGTGAGGAATCTGCTTGTGGCAGGGAGGTCTTGTGAAGGCTTACATTATGATAGAGAGGGGACACTTTAATCTGGATTGAAAGGTTTAGCCTTGTAGGCTTAGTGTAAAATCTGTGTGTGTGTGTGTGTGTGTGTGTGTGTAAAAGAAAGCAAAATATTCATTTTCGCTCACTCATTCACACACACACACACATGCACGCACGCACGCACACACACGCACGCACGCACGCACGTACGCACACACGCGCATGCACACACACACACACACACATACACGCGCACACACACACACACACACACACACACACACACACACACACACACACACTACGTACATACATACATACATGCATACATACATACATACATACTTAAACACACACACATACAAATTTTACACACACACACACACACACACACACACACACACACACACACACACACACACACACCACATGTACATATAGGTATGCATACACACACACACACGCAGACACATGCACAGACACACATACAGAGTCAAGGCAGATACATATGAAAAAAACTGTCACACTGCAATAAGTTAGAGCTTACATTACAGTCGAAGATACTTGCTTTTAATTTTACAGAATGACTGGCCTATCCGTCTTCCACAGAACGTTGTTTTATAAGCTTTTTATTTCAGAAACTTTGTTACATTGGTCTCATGAAAAATTCTGTGGCACACTATTGGTCCTGTATACTTTCATGTGTTGTGTGTTAAGACTTTGGAGAAATAAAAAGTTTTATATCATAGAGCTTTGACAGGAGGTTTTTCACACGTGACTGCAAAGCCACATTCATATATATATATATATTCGCTTTTCTGTGGACAAGGTGGTACACAGTTATTTCCCCTACAGTTGTATTGAAAATACATTGAAGAGTGAATTTGGCATCACTGTAATGTTTCATTTCTTGCATAGCACAACATGAACACGTTCATTATCTGTCTCCCACTCAGACAGAAGGTAGAAGGTGTGAAATATACCCATCTGGGTATATGTTTTATATATTTATTTCTCATATTCCAGAAATATGTTTTACTTGTTTTAATGACTTTTTATTTTATATACTTAATTCTCATATTCCAGAAGTATGTTTTACTTGTTTTGGGGTTGACGTCTGACCACCTCCCCCCCCCCCCCCTCCCTCTTCCATCCTTTCCCCCCTCCCATCCTCACAATAGTAATAAGAACATTGAGAAAACATTTTTTTTTGTGACAATGCCTAATACTTATTTTTGTTTGTTGTTTTTTGTGTGTGTGTAGAAATCATTCTTTTTTGTGCAGTACCAATACTTGTTTTTGTTTGTTGTTTTTGTGTGTGTGTAGAAATCATTCTTTTTTGTGCAGTACCAATACTTGTTTTTGTTTGTTGTTTTTGTGTGTGTAGTGTAGAAATCATTCTTTTTTGTGCAGTACCAATACTTGTTTTTGTTTGTTGTTTTTGTGTGTGTATGTAGAAATCATTCTTTTTTGTGCAGTACCAATACTTGTTTTTGTTTGTTGTTTTTGTGTGTGTATGTAGAAATCATTCTTTTTTGTGCAGTACCAATACTTGTTTTTGTTTGTTGTTTTTGTGTGTGTTGTAGAAATCATTCTTTTTTGTGCAGTACCAATACTTGTTTTTGTTTGTTGTTTTTGTGTGTGTATGTAGAAATCATTCTTTTTTGTGCAGTACCAATACTTGTTTTGTTTGTTGTTTGTGTTTATGTAGAAATCATTCTTTTTGTGCAGTACAAACTTGTTTTTGTTGTTGTTTTTGTGTGTGTATGTTTTCCTACTGAGCTGTACAGTGTATAATCCTGTGCTTTGTTGCAGGAAAATGAGTTTGAGAGGTTAGCAAGGAACTACGCACCCCAAGTGTCTGCATGAAACTCGCCATCTTTCGTCATCAAAGTGTAATCATTGACTGCTATTGTTATTGCCCATATACATTTTACATCTTTCTTATAAGAAACTAGAAGTTAGAACCTCTTTCTGTTTGCTGTTAGTGGTTATTGTTAGGAAACTTTCATTTCAATTTAGGAACATTCAAAACAGTAAGTCAAAATTGATGTGGCATCGACAGATTTCCTACTCCGAGGTCCTAGAATAGGAGATGCATCGAAGCACAGGTAAAATCTTAACTTCTGTATTTTCTCACTGCAGTTATTCGTTTCTTCTTCTTCTTTCTCTTTTTCTTTGGTCTTTCTTTTTTCTTTCTTTCTTTTTTCCTTTTTTTTTGTTAAGGTGGTCTTAAAAATTACAATTTTCTATCCTTTGTAGTGCTTATATGTTTCTGCAGCACTTGTGGGAATAAAAATCTGAATATAGTCAGTCTTGTACTCACTAAATTGTAAATGTATGTGAAATATTTATTTTCTCTCATTTTACATGTTATTGGTGTTTTTTTCTTGTTTTTGTTTTTTTTCTTTTTAAACAAAAACATCAGAACTGTAACAGAATATTAAGAACAGTGTTTTGTCAGGTATGGAGCTGTTAGTCTTTTTTTTTTCATCTTTTGTCCACTCATTTATTCTTCTCGGACTCTTCAAACAAACAAATATCTTAGACTTCTCAAACAAACAAACAGACAGACAAACAAACAAACAAACAAGCAAACAGTCAAGCAAACAAACCAGGCAAAGCAAAGCAGAACACAACACAGACACTTGTTTAACAGAGGATTTGTGCTTGGGAACATGTTTGTAATTCATGGTTCTTTGAATTGTATTTTTAGAGAGAAACGTGAGCATAGGATGAAAGTTTTGAACATACCTGCCTATAGTTTATGTAACTTTATGTTGTTGTTTTTACTTGTTGTTCATATGGGAGAAACGGTTAAAGTGTAATATAAAAGGGAAAACAAGAAAAATATGTCACATGTGCAAATGATCTGTTCTGTCTTGTGAATTCATAAATGTTAGTCCATGGTGGACCGATGATATCAGTGATATGTGGTCTTTTGTCAATAAATATTTGAAAAAGGTGTGTGCATGTGTGTGTGAAGGTGTGTGTATGTGTGTGTGTGCACGTTTGCATGCATGTGTGCATGCTCTAACATTAGAAATTCCGATTTCATTGCTTAAGGTAAAGGCCATGGCCTCTCAGAATTGGATAACACGATCACAACAGAGCCACGCATTCATTCACAGATCACATTTATGTTGTAACACGATCACAACAGAACCACGCATTCATTCACAGATCACATTTATGTTGTAACATGATCACAACAGAACCACACATTCATTCACAGATCACATTTATGTTGTAACATGATCACAACAGAGCCACGCATTCATTCACAGATCACATTTATGTTGTAACACGATCACAACAGAACCACGCATTCATTCACAGATCACATTTATGTTGTAACATGATCACAACAGAGCCACGCATTCATTCACAGATCACATTTATGTTGTAACACAATCACAACAGATCCACACATTCATTCACAGATCACATTTATGTTGTAACATGATCACAACAGAACCACACGTTCATTCACAGATCACATTTATGTTGTAACACAATCACAACAGATCCACACATTCATTCACAGATCACATTTATGTTGTAACATGATCACAACAGAACCACACGTTCATTCACAAATCACATTTATGTTGTAACATGATCACAACAGAACCACACATTGATTCACAGATCACATTTATGTTGTAACATGATCACAACAGAACCACGCATTCATTCACAGATCACATTTATGTTGTAACACGATCACAACAGAGCCACGCATTCATTCACAGATCACATTTATGTTGTAACATGATCACAACAGAGCCACGCATTCATTCACAGATCACATTTATGTTGTAACACAATCACAACAGATCCACACATTCATTCACAGATCACATTTATGTTGTAACATGATCACAACAGAGCCACGCATTCATTCACAGATCACATTTATGTTGTAACACAATCACAACAGATCCACACATTCATTCACAGATCACATTTATGTTGTAACATGATCACAACAGAACCACGCATTCGTTCACAGATCACATTTATGTTGTGACATTTTGCATTTCAAGTTCTGAGCCTTGTACAGATTAATGATAAAGCTAAAGCAGGTGATCAATTGATTTTGCTCCATGTTCAGAAAAAGTAAATTTGCTCACAAGGAGTGTTTGCAAAATAAGTGCTTTGGCTGATAGTTTTATCAGGTCCAACTCACTTTTATGTTACATACTTCCCACAAAGTTAACCATTATCTGATACATCAATTTACTGTGTCTGGACAATGCAAAAATATGACAATATTAGTACAAAATCCTGGCTTAAAATTGTCTGTTTATATATATATATATATACGTTGTATGAGCACGTGTGAGTACATGATTGTGTGTGGGTATATGTGTGTGTTTGTGCGTGCGTGAATATGTGTGTGTGTGCGTGTACAACCTTTATGATGATGATGGTTATGACGATTCTATGTGTCTGTATATGTCTGTGTGAATTAGAACTGGTATGTACCTAACAATGTTACAAGTCGAAATAGGCCTACACTGATTTTCTTTTTATATATAATTTATCTCTCTCTCTTTCTCTCTCTCTCTCTCTCTAACTGTCTGTCAGTCTGCCTACCTCTTTTGTCTCCCTGTCTGTCTGTGTGTGTCTCTCTCTCTCTGTCTCTCTGTCTCATTCTCTCTCTTTCCTTTTTCTCTCTGTCTCACTGTTACTGTCACTCTGTCTCTGTGTCTCCATCTCTGTCTCTCTCTTTTTCTCTCTCAGTGTCTTTCTGTCTGTATTTCTGTCTGTCTTTCCCTTTTTTTTCTCTGTCTTTCTGTTTCTGTCTGTCTCTCTCACCACACACACATACACACACACACCACACACACACACACACACACACACACACACACACACACACACATACACACACACACATACTCCCTCTGTCTCTCTGTTAATACAATTAGTAATATTGAAGATCATACACAATCATTTTGACATAGTGTGGAAGAACGGTAGAGAATAAAACGAGTCGGAAGAATGACATGACATTGGTCTGAACTGTGAAGAAGAGCTATAGGCCTACTTGTAGTTTGTAACCCCAATTTAATTAATCCTATAAACAGTTGGCCTTCGCCAGAAACATAATTTTGTTTTATTAGATATTTCAACAGAAACAAATCATCACTTCCACACACACACACACACACACACACTGACATGCACGTGTGGTCTTTCTCTCTCATCAGAGTAGGGTTGGCAGCAAAAAGGAGGGGAGGAGGGGGAGTGAGGGAGGGCTGTTGAAGGAGTTTATCAAGAACACTTCATTTCAACACCAGCTATTCTACCTGGATTTTCATCTCGGTCTAGAACCACGAATCAATCACGAATCCATGATGACTTCTTGCGGCCATGCTCCCTGACAGCCATTGTGACGTCAGCCCCTAATGACGTAAGCAAGCCGTTGGCAGCCCGGCCGGGGCGTTTGATACAAATCGAGTTCAAGCATTAGGAAGTTCAGAAAAACGGTACCGATCCCAGCCTCTGATCTCAATTTGCCCCCTGTGCAGAAGTGGAAAAGAGGCTTTTGTTTCTTGATGGCTCTTACCGCCACAGCCAACGGTCATGACCGGTTTGTACAGTTAGTTTCTCGTCCAGTCTTGCGCCACTGCAAATGAATTAAAGCAATTAGGAAGTCGTGGATCACTGAATGTGTGAAGGATGCCGTGGTCTTGCGAGCAAACGTCAGACTTCTGAATGAAAGGTCTTAGGTTCGATCTGCCGAGACACCTCCGCATGGTGAGCAAACGGTGAAGATTTTTTCAGTCTCCAAGGTCAGCATGTATGCAGACTTGTCGCCCGTGCCTAAATCCGCTTCGAGGCGGTGTGTACGCATGCAGAATATCAAATAGGCTACGCACTTTATAAGAAAGCTGGAGGGAAAGAGAGCACCAGGTAGATCCAGGGAGAAAATATGGGACAGACTTGCAAGGTGGCTGAGGACAGAGAGGGTGGGAGATGCGCTTGCGGCAACAAGGGATAGATTCGTATGGAGGGCCATGATCGCCAACGCCATGAGGCAGGGCATATGATGATGATGATGACATAAAAGATCCTACACGTCATGTCAGTGGTTGGTTTATGGATACGCTAAAAACATCCAGCATGCATGCTCTCCGAACGCTGAGTACTTTGGTCAAGGTAGCTTTGAGAAATTGAAATTATCAACCTCTTCCAGTTTTTCTTTCTTTTTTCTTTTTTTCTTGTTGGTCTGTTATGCAGTCTTGAAATTATCAACCTCTTCCGGTTTTTCTTTCTTTTTTTCTATTTTTCTTGTTGGTCTTTTAAGTAGTCTTCAGCACAGCTGCTGGTATACTGTTGACCTGAGTTGACTTTGGTCTAGGTAGCTTTCAGAAATTGAAATTATCAACCTCTTCTGGTTTTTCTTTCTTTCTTTTTGGTTTTTTTTTTGTTGGTCTTTTATGTAGTCTTCAGCACAGCTGCTGGTATACTGTTGACCTGAGTTGACTTAACTCTTATTGTTGCTGAATTCCATTCCTTACGCCGTCAAGGAATCCGTTGGTGAGGTCTTACAGTTCACTGCTGGTGCCTGCCATGAGTTCGATGCCATCTGCCCACCACCAACGCAATAATAGAATTATTACCTTCGAGAGGACGAAGGTATGAATATGACGCTTGCCACTACGCCACACACCCCCATACCAGACAAGCTAACGTGGACGGCCACTGCAGGGTTGGGTGAGTGGAACGGGTAGTCAGCCAGGGATGAAGTAGCTACCCAGATTACCCTTGCTTCAGCACACATGGCGGAGAGCTGAGGGGGAACAAAAGGTAGTAGTGGGGGGAAACAAGGCACATTAGTACCAGAAACGAGCCATATTGTGGCAGGGCCAGGCCAGCCAGTGGCAGAAGACTGGCATGAAGCGGGCCAGGGAAGCCGCCTGATGAGGCCTGGATCAATATTGATCGTCAGTCTTTAGCAGACAGGTCTTGTTGACACAGCGGCTACCCTGGCCCTCCCCCCCTACACCCGCTCAAGCGTGGCAGTGGCCAGGATTAAGAGGGAGGAAAACCCGGGTTAATCTCATCGCGTCACGCTTTCTCTAGCACCGGGGGAAAGAGGGGAGAGCAGACAGCGAGGAGGAATGTCTTGAGAATGTCCCCGGCCTAATCCCGGCCCCCGGCGCGGGCTGAGCAAACATAGCGACAGTAATCAAATGGAGGCGGACAAGTATTTTCTGAATAGCACGCCTGATTTAACGCCTGTTGGCCGCTGTATATGCCCTGCCAGTTTGTAGGTCTTCCCGTACTGCACCAATATTGAAGCCGGAGTCGTCCAAATGTTGCTTCATTCCGTGTCACTTTCAAACCAAATCCCACAATATTGAATTCAAGATATCCACCTCGTAACACTAACAAGTTTGTCCATTTGATAAACACCGGTCCTTCTGTTTGTAGGGAATATTGACCTGCCTTTACCAAAATGTTGAAGTTGCTTGGAATAACGTCTTGGGATTCTATGCAAAGTTAGGGTGGTCAGTTTTTCAAGAGGGCTGGTGATCCCGACCGTTTGTTTCTACTGGTGGCAAATATTGAACATCGATCGTACAGTATCGAAACAGATTTGCTTTGAGTTTTGTGTTTAAGTGTTGGTTTGTTTTTGTGATGTCTGTGCATAATTAGGGGACTAGAACGCAGCAGTAGGTCTTCATACCTGGCCGCCTGGTGATCTATGGGGTGTGTGCTATGAAAGCTAAACTGATAGAGAGAACACTATGTTTATGCACATCGATCTGTGGAAAGATGAGATTAACCCGGGTTTTCCTGCAGGAAGCTGGTGGATAGAGTGAGGGAGTCAAAGGGTTACGTTTTTGCTTTGCTCGCAAGGTTGACAATGCAGGATGCTGATGGACAAGGCGTAGGATTCAAATGGTTAGTAGGGATTCATCACATTTAGACATTTCCACATGCATGCATGTGTTTCATCCACATCCACGAGGTATGATATAGGCCTAGTAGGCTATTTGGGCCTGTTCAAAATTCTATTCTGGAGCGATGTTCTTGAATTGAACAATAAGTGTGACTACACTGCATACATTGTTTGATTCATACCAGCAGAATAATCGGCACAACAAGACAGGCAGCCAACGCGACAAACTCATAAAATGAGGGATGGCACCGAGTAAGCCACCTCAGTTTTAAAGAAATAGCCATATAATTTTTTTGGGTCAAATAGTCGTGCTTTTTTTTCTGCCCTAATAGTCGTTGTTTATATCAAGTATCTTCATTGTATACGATTTGCATGCGTGTAGTTTGTATAGCGTATTCATAGAACAGGTCAGTTTTCTCTCCTAGTATGTGTGTGTAAGGGCGAGTGTGGTGGTGGTGGGTGGTTGAGGGGTGAAGAGATAAGATTAAGGTCGATCGAGATGTCAGACCTGGAGTCCTGGGCCTTGACAAATACCACCCAGAAGTTTTCAGACACACCTGCCTGTTGACCTGTAATACTCCAAAGGCTTCTGTTCATTGGATCCCCGATGGCACACTGAGATCACGGGGTCTGACGAGAAAGAAATAACAGGACTGCATGGTTTCTATAGTATGTTCTTTCCACTTTCTGGGCCGTTAACCTGTAACCAGGGACGCTGCTTTATTCATCGTGGTGGCCGGTTCTCTTGAAAGCTAGAAGTCGTTAAAGAGTATCGTGTTCACAAATGATAAGCCCTATCCATCACATGTTAGGCTATGTTTCTGATCAGACGGACACAGGGAATTAAACTGAAACAAACAAACAAACAAACAAACAGCATTCAAGAAGATGAAAAGCGTTCTTACCAACAAATGCCTGTCAATTAACATCAAGAAGTGAGTTCTTGAATGTTAAATAGAACCGATAATGGTGTACAGTTGTGAGGCGTGGACAGTCAACACGCAAAGTCAGAACAAAACTGAGGCAACTAAAATGTGGTTTCTAAGAAGAATGTTGAGAATTCCATGGACAGCTAAGAAAATAAACAAGACAGTCTTGAAGGAGGCAGACACAAGAAGATCATTGATAAAGAAGATTAGGAAAAGACAAGCAACATTTATAAGACATATTATGAGGAAAGGGGAATTAGAACACCTGGTCACAACGGGAAAGCTAGAGGGAAAGAGAACACCAGGTAGACCCAGGGAGAAAATATTGGACGGACTTGCAGGGTGTCTGGAAGACAGAGAGGGTGGGAGATGTGCTTGCAACGAAAAGGGATAGATTCGTGTGGAAGGCCATGATCGCCAACGCCATGCGGCAGGGCACATGATGATGATGATGATATATTCTTTTAGTAGTTCTGCTAAAGGAACAGCAGGGCTGTTACGTTTTGGTGCCAACGCGGCCGCAGGAGCTGCCGGAAAGTGACAAAGTTTGCCATCCAACCGCCTTAGGGGCCCCACACCGGATTTACTGTCAGGGTTTACTACCTTAGCTAGATGGCCGCGGGTAGCTCTTCAGAGCTGGCGCCCTTTGATGGATCTAATTTATTTCCACCAGGGTTTCTAGCCATCCTCCTCACCATCCTCCTGAGAGTACTGGTGGGGGTGCTGGTTTAGTCGCCAGCAATTCGACCCTGTGACAGGTAGTACTGGGTTCCAGGTTACCGGTAGCGGATACATCTATCCGACCTGACACTGCTATGAACGTCCCTGTCTCACAGACATAATAAGAAGGCTGACACGATGAACGTGTGCTTCTGTCTCACTTTGGAACCAAAGGAGATTTTTTTTTCTTTTGGTGCTCATTTCCCATGGGCTTGAATCGTTTGAATCCTGCTGTTTTTCTTTTAAACGCTGTGCATTGAGCCTTCATCTGAGATCATTCTTCCATGTTCTTTAAATGTTTAATGTTTCTGACCGCTGACTCTGATGCCAGCACTGGTGTCACTGGTGTAGCTGGTCATCCAATCCTTCTTCTCTGCTCTAACTACATGCCATAAGCTCTTGAAGTGATGTCCAGGCATTCAACCAAGCTGGTAAGTTCTTTTTCTTCTACAGTCAACTTCACCAATGACATCAGTAAAACAAACAGCCAGTCAACCTCATCAATGACATCAGTAAAACAAACAGCCAGTCAACCTCATCAATGACATCAGTAAAACAGTCAACATCATCAATGACATCAGTAAAACAAACAACCAGTCAACATCATCAATGATATCAGTAAAACAAACAACCAGTCAATCTCATCAATGACATCAGTAAACCAAACAACCAGTCAACATCATCAATGACATCAGTAAAACAAACGGCCAATCAACATCATCAATGACATCAGTAAAACAAACAACCAGTCAATCTCATCAATGACAGTAAAACAAACAACCAGTCAACTTCATCAATGACATCAGTAAAACTAACAACCAGTCAACATCATCAATGACATCAGTAAAACAAACAGCCAGTCATCCTTATCAATGACATCAGTAAAACAAACAACAAGTCAACCTCCATCAATGACAGTAAAACAAACAGCCAGTCAACTTCATCAATGACATCAGTAAAACTAACAACCAGTCAACATCATCAATGACATCAGTAAAACAAACAGCCAGTCATCCTTATCAATGACATCAGTAAAACAAACAACCAGTCAACCCCATCAATGACATCAGTGAAACAAACAGCCAGTCAACCTCATCAATGACATCAGTAAAACAACCAGTCAACATCATCAATGACATCAGTAAAACAACCAGTCAACATCATCAATGACATCAGTAAAACAAACAACCAGTCAATCTCATCAATGACATCAGTAAAACAAACAACCAGTCAACCTCCATCAATGACATCAGTAAAACAAACAACCACTCAACTTCATCAATGACATCAGTAAAACAAACAATCAGTCAACTTCATCAATGACATCAGTAAAACAAACAGCCAGTCAACATCATCAATGACATCAGTAAAACAAACAACAAATTAACCTCATCAATGACATCAGTAAAACAAACAACCAGTCAACTTCATCAATGACATCAGTAAAATAAACAGCCAGTCAACTTCATCAATGACATCAGTAAAACAGTGAACATCATCAATGACATCAGTAAAACAGTCAACCTCATCAATGACATCAGTAAAACAAACCAGTCAACCTCATCAATGACATCAGTAAAACAAACAACCAGTCAACCTCATCAATGACATCAGTAAAACAGTCAACATCATCAATGACATCAGTAAAACAAACAGCAAATTAACCTCATCAATGACATCAGTAAAACAAACAACCAGTCAACCTCATCAATGACATCAGTAAAACAACCAGTCAACGTCATCAATGACATCAGTAAAACAACCAGTCAACCTCATCAATGACATCAGTAAAACAAACAACCAGTCAACATCATCAATGACATCAGTAAAACAAACAACAAGTCAATCTCATCAATGACATCAGTAAAACAAACAACCAGTCAACCTCATCAATGACATCAGTAAAACAAACAACCAGTCAATCTCATCAATGACATCAGTAAAACAAACAACCAGTCAATATCATCAATGACATCAGTAAAACAAACAACCAGTCAACATCATCAATGACATCAGTAAAACAAACGGCCAATCAACATCATCAATGACATCAGTAAAACAAACAACCAGTCAACCTCCATCAATGACATCAGTAAAACAAACAGCCAGTCAACCTCATCAATGACATCAGTGAAAACAAACAACAGTCAACTCATCAATGACATCAGTAAAACAAACAGCCAGTCATCCTTATCAATGACATCAGTAAAACATCTGGTCAACCTCATCAATGACATCAGTAAAACAAACAACCAGTCAACATCATCAGTGACATCAGTAAAACAAACAACCAGTCAACCTCATCAATAACATCAGTAAAACAAACAACCAGTCAACATCATCAGTGACATCAGTAAACCAAACAACCAATCAACATCATCAATGACATCAGTAAACCAAACAACCAGTCAACCCCATCAATGACATCAGTGAAACAAACAGCCAGTCAACCTCATCAATGACATCAGTAAAACAACCAGTCAACATCATCAATGACATCAGTAAAACAACCAGTCAACCTCCATCAATGACATCAGTAAAACAAACAACCAGTCAACTTCATCAATGACATCAGTAAAACAAACAATCAGTCAACTTCATCAATGACATCAGTAAAACAAACAGCCAGTCAATATCATCAATGACATCAATAAAACAAACAGCAAATTAACCTCATCAATGACATCAGTAAAACAAACAACCAGTCAACCTCCATCAATGACATCAGTAAAACAAACAACCAGTCAACTTCATTAATGACATCAGTAAAATAAACAACCAGTCAACTTCATCAATGACATCAGTAAAATAAACAGCCGGTCAACTTCATCAATGACATAAGTAAAACAGTGAACATCATCAATGACATCAGTAAAACAATCAACCTCATCAATGACATCAGTAAAACAAACCAATCAACCTCATCAATGACATCAGTAAAACAAACAACCAGTCAACCTCATCAATGACATCAGTAAAACAGTCAACATCATCAATGACATCAGTAAAACAAACAGCAAATTAGCCTCATCAATGACATCAGTAAAACAACCAACCAGTCAACCTCATCAATGACATCAGTAAAACAACCAGTCAACGTCATCAATGACATCAGTAAAACAACCAGTCAACCTCATCAATGACATCAGTAAAACAACTAGTCAACCTCCATCAATGACATCAGTAAAACAAACAGCCAATCAACCTCATCAGTAACATCATTAAAACAAACAGTCAACAACATCAATGACATCATTAAAACAAACAAACAAACAAACAAACAAACAAACAAACAAACAACCAGTCAACCTCATCAATGACATCAGTAAAACAAACAACCAGTCAACCTCATCAATGACATCAGTAAAACAAACAACCAGTCAACCTCATCAATGACATCAGTAAAACAGTCAACCTCATCAATGACATCAGTAAAACAGTCAACCTCATCAATGACATCAGTAAAACAAACAAACAGTCAACCTCATCAATGACATCAGTAAAACAGTCAACCTCATCAATGACATCAGTAAAACAAACAAACAGTCAACCTCATCAATGACATCAGTAAAACAAACAACCAGTCAACCTCATCAATGACATCAGTAAAACAGTCAACCTCATCAATGACATCAGTAAAACAAACAAACAGTCAACCTCATCAATGACATCAGTAAAACAGTCAACCTCATCAATGACATCAGTAAAACAAACAACCAGTCAACCTCATCAATGACATCAGTAAAACAGTCAACCTCATCAATGACATCAGTAAAACAAACAAACAGTCAACCTCATCAATGACATCAGTAAAACAAACAACCAATCAACCTCATCAATGACATCAGTAAAACAAACAACCAGTCAACCTCATCAATGACATCAGTAAAACAACCAGTCAACGTCATCAATGACATCAGTAAAACAACCAGTCATCCTCATCAATGACATCAGTAAAACAACCAGTCAACCTCCATCAATGACATCAGTAAAACAAACAGCCAATCAACCTCATCAGTGACATCATTAAAACAAACAAACAAACAACCAGTTATCCTCATCAATGACATCAGTAAAACAAACAACCAGTCAACATCATCAATGACATCAGTAAAACAAAAAACAACCAGTCATCCTTATCAATGACATCAGTAAAACAAAAAAACAACCAGTCATCCTCATCAATGACATCAGTAAAACAAACAGCCATGAATATATCGAGTCATTATACAACTGTAGATCGCCCACCACAGAATACTCTTGTTGCCTGGTCGCTTTCGTATTGTGCAGTAACGCCTGTTGTGATGCAACTTAACATAGGACACCATATGTCATTTACATGTAACCACGGTTGTTCCAACGATAGGCTGATACAATACTAGTATAAAAATATAGACTAGGTAAAACATAAGCTAGGCTACGTAGGACCTCAGGGCCTGGCCAGCTCATGGGTTTATGTGCAGGCTTAAGGCTTGTGCCGTGATCACCATACACATTACACCTTGTAACGTTAGTGCATATGGAATTCGTTCCGAGCGCGGAGACGTCGTCTTGAGAAACTGAAACTTAAACTGAAACTGAAACTCATCATACAGACAATTTGCATTTAATCTTTGAAAAAGAATTCGAACTCAAGAGTGTTGTGTTCTATATATCGTCTGCATTGCAAATAGATGGCACTGTTTGTGGCTGTTGTTTTCGACATATCGACTCTTAACACACACGCACGCAAACAAACACACATACGCGCGAGCGCACGTGTAAACATACACGCACACACATTCAGAAACATGCACTAGGTCACGTCCAGAACAACATTTTATTTGCCCATCATGTGACAAACATACAGGCAAAACGAAAAGATTATTGTATTGCCAACCGGATATGACAAACAAAACAATAAAAAGCAAACAAACAAACAAAACAAACAAACAAACAAACAAGAACAACGAACAAAAAAACAAAACAAAACAAAACAAAACAAAACAAAACAAAACAAAACAAAACAAAACAAAAAAACAAAACAAAACAAAACAAAAAAACAAAACAAAAAAAAAAACAAAAAAACAAAACAAATAACAAACAAAACAAAACAAAACAAACACAAAACAAAACACTAAAAAAAAACAGAAAAACAAAAAACAAACACAACAAACACAAACACATATAAACACACACACACACACACACACATACACACAATCACACACACACACACACAAACAACAACACACACACACACAAACACCCCACACAACACACACACACACACACACAACACACACACACACAACAACACACACACACACACACACACACACACACACACACACACAACACAACACACACACACAACACACAACACACACAACACACACAAACACACAACACACAAACACACACACACAACAACCAACAACACACACACACACACACACACACACACTCTCTCTCTCTCCAAACACACACACATACATACACACACACGCACACACACACACAAACACACATAACACAAACACACACACACACACTCTCTCTCTTAACACACACACACACATACACACCCCACACACACACACACAAACACACATACACACAACACACACACACACACACACACTTTCCTCAAACACACACACACACACACACACACACACACCTGGCCGGAGGTACCCAGTTAGGATCGAATCCAGACCTTCCGATTGAAAGAGCTACGTCTTACCCACCTGACGCGCCCCGTCAAACACCATCATTCAATAATACATCAAGTCACAGAAGATTGATTTTAATTCAAAATGTTTTCCCGTAGTGTTGCCTGCAGCAGTGTCTCGTCTGTCTGTCTGTCTCGCCGACCATCGACACTTGGAACACATTAATAGCGGACACTACCTTAGCTTCTCCTATATTTGGGATGTTAACTGAACGTGGGAAATTAATTTACGGCCGACTAGACAGACACTCGCTGAAGAGGCTCAGTCAATTTGTGGGATGAATAGTATGATTTACGCTAGTCGGAAGCGTAGCTAGACAGTTACCTCGATCCAAGATAAATACAGACAGCTGCGGCATCTTTGATTCGAGACAGATGCAGACACGCTTCCCTCCTCAGCGAGATTTCGTCGAAAACATAGACAAGTCAAGTGTTCTTCTTATTGGCGTACGCTGCTACGCAATCATCTGAGTCCGGGCGATGAATGCAGCCGTCTTTTCCAGCTCCTGTCTGCAGCCATGGAGTTTGGTTGTCAGCGGAGTGTCTGTCGGTCACACGTCCTGTCTTGCCACCTGGTAAAGGGGACATCTTTGGAGTATATGCTCCGTGGTGTGGTCTTCTTGACCGCAGGGACAGGTTGGGGGGGGGGGGGGGGGGGGCGCCAGCTTCAGTTTGCGGTACATGTGGCTGTTCAGCCTATTGTGACCAGTGCGCAACCTCACCAGGGCAACTTGCTGCTCTCTAGACAACAGGTCGTAGTCATCCCTGTGTCGTCTCGGCATGGAAAGCGTCCTGATGATGCTCCTCTTCTCACTGTAGCTGACGCTGTTGTTAGGTTGTTCTTCTCTGGCTTCCTCCTTAGCAAGGATATCAGCTCAAAATCCAAAACAAGTGTGACTGCCCGCGTTCAAGCAAACAGGAACCAGAAAGAACACGAAAAAAGAATAAGAACGCGTATTTAATAATACAAGTCCTGCTTTGTTGTATTAAATACGTGTTATAAGTCAAGTCAATTCAAGGCCAGTTAAGGAACTTCATTATTCCATAAGAGAAATTACATTGTGATCTAACCCTTCGTGTGATGGATGCAGACACAAGTAGATCACTCATAAGGAAGATTAGGAAAAGACAGGCAACATTTGTAGGCCATTTTATGAGGAAGGGGGATTTGGAGCACCTGGTCACAACGGGAAAGCTGAAAGGAAAGAGAGCACCAGGTAGACCCAGAGAGAGAATGCTGGACGGACTTGCAGAGTGGCTGGGGACGAGGAGGTGGGGGAGATGCTGGGGGCAACGAGAGATAGAGATGGATGGAAGTCCATGGTTGCCAACGCCATGCGGCAGGGCACCTGATGATGATGATGATGATGATGATGATCTAACCCTTTGGCTCCCGCACCCTATCCACGGACAGCAAAACCTTAACTCTTTGATTCCCTTACCCTATACACCAGCTTCCTGATAAATACTAGTGTCCCTCTTTAGAATAAAATTTTAGGGGACACTTCAAAAATCATTGTGGGATTTTTCGGCTACAGCTGGCTCCTGTCCAGAGCTGGGCGTGGCTATTGGCTCAATGAGAAGACTGGGACCACACAGTCGAGTCTCAGCCACTCCACGGATGCGTTATTGATGGTATTGCTCAAATCTTCTGACCAGCATCGCAGGTGTCTGTATCTCTCAGGTTGGTTGACGCCAGGATATATTTTGATAGTAAGCGTGGAGTACAGCCTTGTTACGCCGTATCAATCTTAGGTGGAACTCCACAGCATTATGATTATCATCTTCATCGTCATCATTATCATAATATCGTGAAATCTGCCAGCTTCTGTGGCCATTAAGGTGTTGTAGAAAAAGGGAACAGAAAAGTTTCAGAAGAGAGAGACAGAGACAGAGAGACAGAGACTGAGACAGACAGACAGAGACAGAGAGACATAGAGAGACAGAGACAAAGACAGACAGAGACAGAGACAGAAAGAGAGAGTGACGAGAGAGAGAGAGAGAGAGAGAGAGAGAGAGAGACAGACAGACAGACAGACAGACAGACAGACAGTCAGAGAAAGAGAATTTCAGTAGAATTCATCTGCAGACGGTCTTTTGATATTTCTGCTTTTGATCACCATCGCATGGCATTTGAAACGCATATGGAATAATCCTACCCTGTGAAATATAGGAATGAAACTGAACACATAAGTACTTTAATGAATTTCACACACAGTTCATCTATCAAACATGTTTCATTCGTACGCCATTTTCTCGTCATAAAGTAGGGCCGGGGAATCGAAAGCAATCATGAATTCTCTTAAATCAAGTCTGATGATTAGGCCCATACTAAAAATTAAAACTGTAATACTTGTGAAATAATAATATAAACATTTTTCAAAATGTGTAATTTTGTGCATTGTTGCCGTGATAACAATTTATCGTGGCCACTAGATACATGATTTTCGATCTTCCATAACTTTTGATTTACTATTAACTGTACATAAAAGAAATCTGTGTTGACAGATATGTTGGACCCCATCCGTTCATATTTACGCAGAGAAGTCTTAATACAATATTAATCTTAATATTAAACTTTTATGTTATGACGTGCCTGAATTTTGCCCTCAGTGACAACATAATACAAAATTAACTATGCCAAAATTTTCAAACTGATCTATAATGAGATAATTCCTTGCGTAATATTAAAGAACAAGGCAATTCAAACAAGCCTGCAAAATTTCAAGTAAATTATTTCATTAAACAACTGTAGGGCTTTGAACGTGACAAAAAACAAAGAAACAAAAGCACAAAACCAACCACCAACCAACCAACCAACCAACCAACCAACCAACCAACCAACTGACCAACCAACCGACCAACCAACCAAACAACCAACCAACCAACCAACCAACCACACACACTCACACACCAAAAAACAAAACAAACCAAGAAATTCCTCCCAAACAGAAACAAAACAAACAAAAAAGAAACGAGCAAACATTAAAACCACACACACATACACACACATACATACACATACATACACACACATACACACACACACATACATACATACACACACATACACTACACACACGCACGCACACACATCAATTACCCCAAAACAGAAGAAAAAAATAAAAAAGAAGAAAAAAGAAATGAAAAGAAAAACAGAAAAAAAAGAAACAAGCAAACATTAAAACAACACACACACATTCACACACACACACAAACACACACACGCACGCACGCACCACACACACACATTACACACACACCACACACACACACACACACACACACACACACACACACACACACACACACACACACACACCACATAGTATCACCACCACAATCTTTTTTACACTACCACTTTCCTCTTCATCGTTTCTTCATTTATTTGTGTTCTCCATTTCTTTAAACTTCATTTTATATGTGACGCAAGAAGAGACCAAACGTTTCTCAGTTCAACGCTGTAGGTGTCTGCCAGCGACTGCCGCAAATATACGCGAGCGTATTGCGCATCTGTGTTCACACCTGTTTATCCTCCTCCACCCTCCTCCTTTCTCCTAAAGATCCCTCCTTTTCCTGTTCCCCTACCTGCCTCCCACCCCTACGTCAGACACAGGCTATGAGCGTACAGGTGGCTTGTTCAGGAAACTATTTGCCGGCATTTGGACGATCAAAGTTGTACTGAGGGCCCGCTTGTTTTCAGTGGAAGGTCAATATTGTGACAGCAATTTGCCACAACCATGGGAGAGAAATGGGTGAGAGAAAGAGAGTAAGAGTGTCGTCCCTTCCCATTTGAGATTTTCCACGTAATTGAGTTAGCTGAGGGATGGGTGATTCAGAAGGTTTTCTAGTTCGGATTTAAAAAAAAAATGTGGGCCTGTCTTAGGTTCGTTTCTTCCTACCCCCCTCACATTCTACAAAGAACGAGCACACACACACACACACACACACACACACACACACACACACACACACACACACACACACACACACACACACACACACACACACACACACACACACACACACACAACACACACACACACACACATGTGCCTGTTCCGGAATTATGTCTTATGAAAAAAATCGTACAGAGAACAGGATAGTCAAGCCATTCTAATAGTTTCTCTTTTTAAATGGAAATCCCTGTTGTAAAAACCTTTATTTAAAAAAGAAAAAAAAACCAAACAAAAAAAACAAAAAAAAACAACAGGAGCGAGAAGACTCCTATCAAATACCCCCCCCCCCCCGAAAAAAAACCATATCCACACCATAAACAAAACAAACAAAATAAACCCAAAGACAGAAAGAATAAAACAAACAAGCAAACAACAAAGCATACACACAAAATCTTGTAACAAGCGAAGCACATCAACAAAACATCAGAAAATATTGTGAACGAACATAATCAACTTTAAAAAAAATAAACAAACGGGCATAACGAGAACTGTTTCTTTTCTTTCTTTCTTCTTTTTGATTGCAAGACGCGAAGGGAGTTCAACGGGGAGGGGGAGGGGGATGACATGAAGAAACATGAGTGAGGTTTGGGAGGGTGGAGGTGAAGAGAGGAATCATCATCATCGTCATCAGGTGCCTTGTCGCATGGCGTTGGCGATTATGGACTTCCATCTGTCTCTATCTCTTGTTGCCTCAAGCATCTCTTCCACTCTCTTTGTCTTCAGCCACCCTGCAAGTCCGTCTAGAATCTTCTCCCTGGGTCTACCTGGTGCTCTCTTTCCCTCCAGCTTTCTCGTTGTGACCAGATGTTCCAATTCCCCTTTCCTCATAAAATGGCCTATGAATGATGCCTGCCTTTTCCTAATCTTCCTTATGAATGATCTACTTGTGTCTGCCTCCATCAAGACTGTCTCGTTTGTTTTCTTTGCTGTCTATGGAACTCTCAACATCCTTCTTAGAAACCACATCTCGGCTGCCTCAATCTTCTTCTGGCTTTGTTTGTTGACTGTCCACGCCTCGCAACCGTACAACAGTATTGGTTCTATATAACATTCAAGAACTCTCTTCCTGATGTTAATTGATAGGCACTTGTTGGTAAGAATGCTTTTCATCTTCTTGAATGTTGTTTTGGCTTGGCCGATTCTGCTGGCTATTTCTGATGTGCCGAAGAGAGGAATTGAAATCACTATACGGAAGTGAGGGGAAGGTGGAGGTGAAGATTTCTGAGTTTGTTCAAGAGGGATTCATCGCACACAGACAATTCCATACACGCTCCACCCAAATCTGCCAGCAGTTTATATGAGCAAAAACCTTGTGCGCTGGCAAGATCTTGAAATGGAGGGGAGAGAGAGAGAGAGAGAGAGAGAGAGAGAGAGAGAGAGAGAGAGAGAGAGAGAGGAGAGACAGAGAGAGAGAGAGAGAGAGAGAGAGAGAGAGAGAGAGAGAGGAAATCTATGAAACATTACAGCCAACACCACCAGAATAATAAAAACACTAAGATGAGCAGCGAACAGACTAGATTTTAACCCTTTGACTCCCGCACCCTGTCCTACAGCACTCTACATCGTCAACCA
>JAPXFY010000016.1:80642686-80645186 GCA_030674185.1 Monoplex corrugatus
AAAAAAAAGTGCAGAATTGAAAACATCTCTTCCAGTCAGTAGTCTGTTGCTGTAACCACTATGCCATGGGGAATGGTGGTTGTTTCACCAAAGGAAATAAGAATGTTCTGAGCTTGCCACTTTATGCTTTGTGGCTGCGTCTATGCTAGCTGAATGGATAGCGCAAACTGTGTTGGGTTTGAGAAATTCTACATGGGAGATAACTCCGTGACTCTCAAGAGTTATGTTACTTGGTTGTTTCACGTTTCTATGTTCTGCTCTTGTTTTCTAATGGTAGATTATGAGCATGGTGTGACTATTTAGTTACTTATTGTTATTGTTATTGTTGTTTAAAGCACAACCGACTGCGTAGAGCCATATCAGCCTATAACCGCTTTAAAACATATAAAGCTTCAACAGGAAAAATTAAGTACACATATCAATGCATTCGTGCACATAACCTTTGGACATGCCCCCGGCGTTGACCACTCCGTCCAATTTATCGCACAGGGGATTTAAAACACACCTGAAGACAAAGTTAAGCATACCTAAGGACACCAAAACATATCTGAATTACCTAAAATTGCTTCCGCATATCTCATCTCCCTAGAGCCAAAAATGCACTTAATACACACAATTACCAATCCTAAGAAAAACTACGTAAGACTTTATCAAACACATACAGGTGAATGGACCAGCAAGGCAGAAAATGACAGGAAGAAATTACAGAAAGCAAAGGAAGAAGAAAGAAACCAAGAGAGTGACAGAAAAGAGGAAATTTCTGGCACAGAATTTCCAGAAGGTGGGGATACTATTTATACTGAAAGAGCCCCTGGCATCCCCACGGGGGGATTTAATTACTTAATAATAATAATAATCATAATGTATATTTATAATGGGCCTAACAGTGCTCTAGGCGCTTACAATTCTACAATGCAAAAATATCAGAAATATACATGTGACACAAACTCATCATTTTTACCCATTAACATCGTCCACACATTCTCAATAACATCCATATATAATATACATTGTACTACAAGAAGCACTGAGACAGGATGGAGATTGGGCCTTGTGAACAAAGTTAATTTAAACAGTAAGACTCACGGAAAAGAAGATTTTCATTTGGGTTTTATTCAGGACAGGTTGGACAAATTTCTGACATCAAAGAACAGAAAGGTCCAAAATGGGCAAAAGAACAGAAATCAGGTCTTTCTGTTTGTACTGAGGGGTTTTAAATATCCGAGTATCAGTAGAAATGCGATGAGTATGGGAAGGAGAATAGGCATGGAGTCATTCAGAGGTACAAGCAGACACTTTTAACATACAAGCAGCAGCCTTTTATCTAATCAATATCATCATCATGTGCCATGCCGCATGACGTTGGCGATCATGGCCCTCCATACGAATCTATCTTTTGTCGCTGCAAGTACATCTCCCACCCTCTCTGTCCTCAGCCACCCTGCAAGTCCGTCCAATCTTTTCTCCCTGGGTCTACCAGGTGTTCTTTCCCCCTCCATCTAATACGCTGTTGCATCGGGAGCCAGTAGAACGTACAAAACAGGGATGCTGAACTCTTTGTTTTTACAAAAACGATCCTGAAGTCACGTCATATGAAACAGACCCATGATTATTCATTAAAAGAAGACTCGAACTTTGAAGCCATGGGTGCAGACGATGAAGAAACAGACATCAGACAGACAAGTGAACTGTATGTAGACGTCTTCATTTAATTGACCCGTCCCGTCTTAACCCCTCCATCCCCCATATTCACACCGCAGCTCATGACACCTACCAATGAATCTCATCAAAGCGCAACAACAGTCTGCCATCGCCTTAGGAATCACAAAGTTGCGGCGACAAATTCAGCAGAAACCGTCCATGGCAGTGACACGTTTCCGCTTCCTCCGCCCCTCTAGCTAATGAAAACATTGAAGTTGGGTTAAAAGTTGGACCTGGAAAAGAAAAGGACACAATCAGCTGCTGTAGGAAGGACTTCGTCAAGAGACGCGAAGTTCTGTGGGAAAGGCGATGACACGCGGACAGTCTGGGGGGGAGGGGGCTGGGGGGCTGGAAAGGGTTGTGGTGGTGGTGGTGTGGTGATGGGGTGGTTTGATGGAGTTGGGGCATCGTCCTGTGCTGTCAACAGGTGAATGTTACTTTTGGCTATTTAGGTGAATTTGAGTCAGCCCAGAAATGATGAACAGTTTCCTTAACCCTTTGACTCCGGCATCCTGTCCACCAGCTTCCTTCATTGTTAACCATGCAAGCAAAGCAAAAACTGAACCCTTTGATTCCCTCACCCTATCCACCAGCTTCCTGCAGGAAGCTGTGGAAAGGGTGAGGGAGTCAAAGGGTTAAGTTTTTGCGGTTGATGGATAGGGTGCGGGAGTCAAAGGGTTAAGACAGCTGCTCTGCGCTTGTACCAGAGGCTTCTGTCCAAGTATTCAAAGTATGAATGGAATCTGGACTTAGTTGAATAACGATTCGTGTGCATTCAGGAGGTCCATATGAGCTCCAT
>JAPXFY010000016.1:80650186-80652686 GCA_030674185.1 Monoplex corrugatus
CCTTTTTTCCATTTTAATCTTTTTCTCTCACTGGACGAAGCATGATTTTTTTTCATTTTAATCCTTTTCTCTAACTGGACGAAGCAGCAGGGAAGTGTTAGTGTTTTTCTCCTAATTTTTATATTTGGTGTTTGTTCGTTTGTGATCTTACTTACATTTACGCTTGACAAAGACCAGTTGTCCAAAAATTTGCGCCTGTCTTGTCTGGTTGTATTAAATACGCATTCTGATTCTCGTATTTTCGTGTTTTTCCTGGTTCTTGTTTGCTTGAACGCGGGCGGTCGCACTTGTTTCGGATAACCTCAGTCGTCTGGTCCTCTTGACCGCAGGGACAGGTTGGTGACGGTATCAGTTTTAACTTGGGATCCATATGGGCTTTGAGTTGGCTGTGACCACTGTGGAGTCTTATCAGAATTTTTTGCTGCTCTCTGACAGAAGGCAGTAGTTGTCATTTTCTGTCCCTGGTGTAAGGAGTGATCGGATGATTTTCATTTTTCATTTTTTCACAGTAGCTGACGCTTTTGTCTGGCTGGTCTTCTGGGCTCCTCTTTTTGCTAGCTCATCAATTGTTTCCTTTCTGGTATCTCTCAGTTGGCAACGATCCACTGGAGGACCACTTTTCTGGTTGTTCTGACTTGGTGGTTGGCCTTAGTCAGGTGGGGGAACTTATCATTCTCCAGGACCTGGAGAACAGAGTGGACATCTGAGAGGAATCACTTGATGGCATGTGTTATAAGTATTATTAAACATGGGGGCTGCTTGCATGAGTATCTTTGCTCCATAGTTGGTGCTGCGTTTGCCTATGGGAACACTGGCAGTTGTGGTTTGAGTTCAGGGGAAGTTTGATGGCGGACACTGGCTCTCTCACTGGTCATAACATTATTGACTGACCCATCGGTATATATATATTATGTATCCATGCATTTTATGAATAACACTGTCCTGTCATGGCCAACGTGAGAGTCTGGTGTCCTTTGTCGTCTTGGCGTTTTGTACTTGTGCTGAAGTGACATAGCTGACACTAGTGCGGATTTTAGAGTCTGGCTTTCCGGTGTCCACGGTTCTGGCATTTGCAAAGGTGAGGGTGAAAATGTCTCCTTTGGCAGGGCTTGCTGATGTTGAGTTGTGGCCTCTTGCTCTCATGGACAAAGCTTCTCCATTTCAGGCGACTTTGGTGAAGCCATTCAACTTCTGCTTCAATGAATGATTACTGAAACAGTATATCAGGGAACAGTCAGACTTCACCTCGAATATGGCTCATGGGTTTATGTGCAGGCTGAAAGCTTGTGCCATGATCACCATACACATGGCACCTGTGACGTTAGTGCATACGGAATTCGTTTCGAGCGCGGAGACGTCGTCTTGAGAAACTGAAACTGAAACTGGAATGATCTGTCAAACGCCTGAACTCAACCACATTATGACCTTGGTTTCACTTGCCTGGCTTACAGACTGAATTCTCAAGTGTCAATTTTTGGATAAATATAGATCTCACAACAACAACAAAGCATAACAGCGAAAACTTCATAAGAAACCTAGAAGAAGACCCTGGATTAAAGGTTGGAGGGAAATTGATAAACAACATTCGATATGCAGATGACACCTTGCTAATTGCAGAAAGTGAAAGAGACCTACAAAACCTTGTGAATATACTAGAAATAGAAAGCAAAGATAAGGGGTTGGAACTAAACAGCAGGAAGACTGAAGTCATGGTGATCAGTAAAAAACATGAAATCCCCTCATGCAAAATAACAGCAAATGGCACAACCTTGACACAGGTTGATAAATTCAAATATCTGGGAACGATCATTTCATCAGACGGCAGATGCACATCAGAACTAGCAGGCAGAATCGGCCAAGCCAAAACAGCACTCAAGAAGATGACAAGCATTCTTACCAACAAATGCCTATCAATTAACATCAGGAAGAGAGTTCTTGAATGTTATATAGAACCAACACCGTTGTACGGATGTGAGGCGTGGACAGTCAACAAACAAAGCCAGAAGAAGATTGAGGCAGCCGAGATGTGGTTTCTAAGAAGAATGTTGAGGGTTCCATGGACAGCAAAGAAAACAAACGAGACAGTCTTGATGGAGGCAGACACAAGTAGATCACTCATAAGGAAGATTAGGAAAAGACAGGCAATATTTAGAGGCAATTTTTTGAGGAAGGGGGATTTGGAACACCTGGTCACAACGGGAAATCTGGAGGGAAAGAAAGCACCGGGTAGACCCAGGGAGAAAATGCTGGACGGACTTGCAGAGTGGCTGGGGACGAGGAGGGTGGGGGAGATGCTAGGGGCAACGAGAGATAGAGGCAGATGGAAGTCCATGATCGCCAACGCCATGCGGCAGGGCACCTGATGATCATGATGATAAGATCTCACCGCACTAGTGGTGAGTCTGAAGGTCTTGTTCTTACCATGTCAATGTCCAGCAGGTTGATCAATGCTGAGGTTGACCACGCAGTGGTTCCATATTCGAGGTGAAGTCTGGTCGTT
>JAPXFY010000016.1:80665186-80702686 GCA_030674185.1 Monoplex corrugatus
CTTCAGAACTGCGGTACGCGGTTTTACCAATGTGCTAACGGGGCACACATCATCTGTAGGGAATTTAATCCTTATGAAGTTCACTTTTTCGTTCCTCCTTGCCCAGATCCAGCTTGAGCTCCTTTCTGCTGAGTCTATATTATCAGCCCAGTTTTCAGTTTCAGTTTCTGTTTCAGTTTCTCAAGATGACGTCTCCGCGTTCGAAAACGAATTCCATGTGGCACTGACGTCACAGGTGCCACGTGAATAGTGATCATGGCATAAGCCTTAAACCCTTTGGCTCCTCACCCTATCCACCACCAGCAAAAATTTAACCCTTTGACTCCCACACCCTATCCACCACCAGCAAAAATTTAACCCTTTGACTCCCTCACCCTATCCACCACCAGCAAAAATTTAACCCTTTGAGTCCCTCACCATAACCACCACCAGCAAAAAAACCAACCCTTTGACTCCCTCACCCTATCCACCACCTGCAAAAATTTAATCCTTTAACTCCCACACTCTATCCACCACCAGCAAAAATTTAACCCTTTGACTCCCACACCCTATCTACCACCAGCAAAAATTTAACCCTTTGGCTCCTCAACATATCCACCACCAGCAAAAAAAATAATCCTTTGGCTCCTCACCCTATCCACCACCAGCAAAGAAAACAACTAACCCTTTAACTCCTCACCCTATCCACCACCAGCGAAAATTTAACCCTTTGACTCCCACACCCTATCCACCACCAGCAAAAATTTAAGCCTTTCACTCCCTCACCCTATCCACCACCAGCAAAAATTTGCAGGAAGCTGGTGAATAGGGTGAAGGAGTCAAAGGGCTGAAATTTTTGCTTTGTTATCATGGTTGACAAATAGGACTGATAATTGGGTACAGGTATTAAATGCATTTTTCACTTTAGGGAAGTGAGATATGAGGAAGCAGTTTTAGGTAATTTAGGCCTGTTTATGTACATGTTTTAGTGTCCTTAGTTATGTTTAAATTTGTATTCAGGTATGTTTTTTTAAATCCCCTGTGTGATGAATTGGACGGAATGGTCAACGCCAGGGGCATATCCTTAGATTATGTGCGCGAATGCATTGGTATGTGTACTTAATTTTTTCTTTTTTTTCTGTTGAAGTTTCAGATGTTTTGAAGCGGTTATAGCCCTGATATGGCTCTACGCAATCGACTGGACTTTAAACAGCAATAACAATAACAATAACAATAACAATAGCAATAAGCGCTTACAATTTTGCGCAGGTAATTGCTGGCAGATTTAATTGGAGCGCATATGGAATTGTCCACGTACGATGAATCCCTCTTGAACAAACTTCAAACTCCAATTGCAGGTTTGTATTTCCGCCTTCCCTCTCTCTGTCTCTGTGTGTGTGTCGCTTTCTTAAGCCTACCCTTCTCCCACCCCCCACAAAAGTAGACCCTGCAGTGTCAGAGACTGGAGTGTGGAGACATGGAATGTTCCGGATCGCAGTGTGTCCCGGAGTGGTGTGCAGTTTATTTCACATCGAGTCTCAGACGCAAGCAAGATACAAAGATAAGCAAAGTACATAGCCATATGACAGTGAGTTAGGTCTACATCGAGGTGATGGCATGTTGTTAGTCATGTTGCGCAGGAAGGATGAACTGAAGATGAGCTCATCGACTGAAAATGGCTGCTCCTTTTCTTCCCCAAGAATCTTTGTCACCAAGCCATCCTTACTCTCTGTCCACACACACACATACACACACAACACACACACACACACACACACGCACACACACAGTCACACACACACACACGCAACACACACGCACACGCACACACACACACAACGCACACACATACACATATACACAATTTCTCTCTCTCCCTCTCTCTTTGATAGCCAGTTATTGTAAAATTGACAGTTGGATGAATGATACAGATGTGGTGAATGACAAATATTTTTGGCTGGCCAGTTAAAGAATATGGACTAGAATACAAATGAAATGACTACTGAAACTGCAAAGATGAATGTATCTCAGCGTATGTGACGGTAAACGATAGAAGGGAACAGTGTGATAAGAGTTCACTGCAATTTGATGTAGAACTTGTATGAAAGCATCAGGAAACCCGAACCCCTCCCCTTCCCTTCCCCATGCATGTATTGTGGCCTAAGGCCGATGTACAATAAACATCTTCTGAGTTCTGAGTTCTCTCTTTCTCTCGTACGCTCTATCTTACGTTTTCAGTTTGATTTTTTTTCCAAGACAACGACTCCTCGCATGGAATAAATTCCATAATATGCACTGACACCACTGATGGCAATGTGACAAGAGAAGATCCAAAACGATCATGGCATATAGCCTAAGCCTTAAGCCCTATACGTTGACAAGGTCTATCTTTCAGTATTATTGCCATACCTTAATCCGGAGGAGAAAAAAAAAAGATTCGGGAGTCCATGCTTCATTCCTTTTGAAGCGAAGGGAAGAACGAAGCAAGAGAAAAGCACTGACTGACTCGGGGAGAAACTCTCCCCTTTTCCTTAAGTAATTTCCACGAGTCAAAACAGAATTAACTGTTAAATAAACAAACGTCTCAACTACCGTGCCAAGTACTTTCCTCTGTTACAAAGCTTTGTGACCAGTCAACCAGAAAATAACGGGTGTGGCCAAAACCGATGACCACACTCCAACCAATGACAGCCTGGAAGGGACAGGGCTTCCGTATGTCCATCAATACCCGGTAGTCGCCATGAGAAAAATCGAAAGTAGCGAAACAGTTCACGTATTAACTAACTTTGTTAATAGAAAAAAGACAAAGAATTTATCGATTTTTGTTCTGACCGATCGTATATTGTTCATAAATATGTTTTGGGAAGTTTCGGGTTTGAAAGCAACCTGTTTTACGCAGATCGAATAGGCTACACACACCTGTACGGACGATGCCGTGTAACAACTCGCTTTCCGGCTCCGCCCAGGTTGGTCAAGACGAACGTAACGGGGTGTGTTCACGTGAGACTGTGGGATAAACGTCAATCCACGGGGGGAATCCACCCAGTTTTTCATAGCAGGGCCACTGTTTTATGATCCTTACACCTGACGGGATACCCACACTGTGTTGAGGACCAATATTGTGGATGGTCGTAAAACATTATTGTGGATAGAATTGTGTTACTGGATTTGTATACAGACTCGAGAAGACTTGGACTTCGCCACCAACAATCGGGGATTTTTTAGAGACAGAAAAAAAAACCCACTGATCGCATTTAGGCAGCTTCATATGATATGACAATACAAAACTCCCGCAGAATGTAGTAAGAATTACAGTTGAATACTTTCACTTGTGTGTGTATGGCAGACAGGCTATGTCAGCCTCTTCATGATGTCTATCGATTCTAGTCATGGATTACTTACGACTGAACGAACCAAGAATGATGAGAAAGCTGCCTGTATGCTGGGGATCGGTGCTATGTACCCCGGTCACATACCCCAGCACCCAGCACTGCCGCTGCCAGGGCACCACACGCCGGCACTGCCATCATTCTACAGTAACCTGAACATCTCGCAGTCTGAGCCCCGGCTTCTGGAACATTACAAAGACAGGTGAGACTTGGAACAACGGTCAGAATACAGCAGACCTCTTTTTTTTTCTTTTTTTTTTCGCCAACTACATCGGTAGCTGGTCCATGTCCGGCCACGAATATGGCCAAACACACAACCAAGCAAACAGACAAGCAAACAGACAAGCAAACAAACAAACAAACAAACAAACAACAAACAAAAAACAATCAACCAACCAACCAACCAACCAACCAACCAGCCAGCCGACCAAGCAAGCAAGCAAGCAACCAACCAACCCAACAAACACACGAACAAACATCTAATTAGAGAAATTTCTTTCGGGAAAGAAGAAGCCCGTCTAACGAGAGGTAAGGAGAGACATCTGGGACCTACCCTACTGAAGTATCACGATTTATGCAAAGCTCCGTGCTGGTGATATTTTGTGTTTGTTCCGATACAGTGTTTTCTCCGATGCCCAGGTAGTTTGACTCCCACTATAATAATAATGATAATAATAATAATGATAATAATAATGATAATAATAATAATGATAATAATAATGATGATAATAATAATATGATAATAATAATAATAAATAATAATAATAATAATGAATTACTACTACTACTACTACTACTACTACTACTACTACTACAATTACTGATATTAGTAACAATAGCAATAATACAATTACAACAACAATGGTAAACAGAATTAATGATAACATAAAACGATAATAATGATAATAATTCCATTTATATTGCGCAGCATAAATGTCAGAGAATGCTTGATACACTTTACAAACAGCATAAATATTGCAATGTTAATACAGTCATGCGGCACAACAATCGGATACATACACTAATACATCAGTGTAGCATCAATGTTCCAATGCCAATTCTTTATCATGCAGTACAAACATATGTGATATATGTATACACAAATAAGTCAATGGAGCATAAACATGGTTCAACAATAACATTTTTTTTCCAGTTTATCAGTGACAATGGCACACATGAAAATACACACTGGTATGAAGGACACATACATACACATGTACACATACACTGGTATGAAGGACACATACATACACATGTACATGTACACATACACTGCATGAGCGGTAATGGCTATAGAGTTTTAAGCTGTGAATGAACACACACACACACACACACACACACACACACAAACACACACACACACACACAAACAAACATACACACAAACACACACACACACACACACAAAACACACTAACACACACAAACACACACACACACTGGATAAATTGCAGCACTATGTCGCTGCACAGTATGCATATTGTTACCGTTATTGTTATTTTTGTTTAAAGCCCAGCCGATCGCGTAGAGCATATCAGGGCTATAACCAGTTCAAAACATACGCAATATTTCAGCAGGAAGAAAAAAAAAAAGAAAAAAAAGAAAAGAAAATTAAGTACACATATCAATGCATTCGCACACATAATTTAAGAAGATACCCCTGTTGTTGACCACTCTGTCCAGTGTATGGCACAAGGGATTTAAAAGAACACACCTGAATACAAACTGAAGCATAACTAAGGACACTAAAACATGTATAAAAACGGGCCTAAATTACGTAAAATTGCTTTCGCAATTCTCTTTTCCTTAGAACAAAAATGCACTTAATTAATGCACGTACTCAGCTATGAAACCTAAGAGAAAGTACGTAAGACTTTATCGAAGGTGAATGGACCAGCAAGGCAGAGAATGATAGGAAGACATGACGGAAAGCAAAGGAGGAAGGAAGAAACAAAGAGTGTGACAGAAAAGAGCGCTTAGATTTGATTTCTATCAAGATTTTGCGCTATATAAGTATTGTAATTATTATTATTATTATAAAAGAGGCAATTTCTAGCACAGGATTTCCAGAAGGTGGGGATACTATTTTAATTTATACTGAAAGAACCCCGTGCTTCCCCACAGGGGAAACAGAATGCATGCCGGCTGCTTACATAAATGCAGGGTGAAATAAGAATAAAGGTAATCGCCTAATCCCCCAAAAGATTTTTTTTCTGTAGTCGTGTATCACCAACGCTTGTCATCGTCATTATTATTGTCATTGCTAGTGTTGTTGCTTTCTTCAAATTTTGTCTCTTTGAACTATGGGCACAAATGCTTATCTAACATCTATCATCTGACCATGTGTTTAGATAAAAACTTTGAGCGAAATGTCGGTCGCAAACAATTTTTTGAAAAATAAATCTCTTTGACCATATCACCTCTGGAACGCGCAAATGTTGAAATCAACTGTTCATGCGTGTGAGGGTATAGGTAAGATTGGTGGTTGTGGCCATGCAGACGTTCGACAAGAAAACTGAGACAGAAACTTAGCCTACCGCTGTGTGATTATTTTCTCCTCAAAATTATTGAATTACAGATAATATTGCTGGAAAAAAAATAGGTTTTGTATTTACTAACCAATTTGTACTACTAATCGTAGTTTATTTGACAAACTGAAACTAGTGCGTAGCATACTTTTCGCCCAACGCGTGCGGTAAAGTGATTTACAAATATCATTGTGGTAAATAGAAGCATGACCTTGTGTCCATTATTGTTGGTAAATGCTGTAGAATCGTGGCCTGTGTCCACAGCAGTATCACCATCAGTTTGTTTCACAAGCAAACTAGCACGTATAGTTCTACTGCCCACTCAAGGTAGCTGAAGCACAAATATTGTTACTGGCGACTTTGCGCAGAGTTTAGAGCTTGTTCGAGAGGGATTCATCGCGGTCGGACAACTCCATATGTGCTTCACCCAGATCTGCCAGAAATTACGGGCAGACTCCTATCCTGCAGGAAAGAGAACACCAGGTAGACCCAGGGAAAAAATATTGGACGAACTTGCAGGGTGGCTGAGGACAGACAGGGTGGGAGATGTACTTGCGGAAACAAGGGATAGATACATATGGAGGGCCATGATCGCCAACGCTATGCAGCAGGGCACTTGATGATGATGATGACTCCTTGAGCCTGCACAAAACAAAACCCTGTGGGTTGGAGAGGTACTGACATAGGGAGGAGGAGGAGAACAGTATCTCTGATCTGAAGCAGGAAGCTTACATCACCAGAATGATGGGTATATTTGATATGGGCAGCCAAGAAGCAAGTTTATTCCTTTTCTCACACTGGACGGAGTAGCAGCGAAGTTTGTCTTTCCCTCCTAATTTTTGTATCTGGTGTTTGTTTATTTGTGATCTTACGCTTGACAAAGTCCACTTGTATCAAAGAAATAAGAGGGAAGCAGGGAGAATTTCTATAATATAATCAAAGGACATAACTCTTGAAAATTATCTCCCATGTTGTATAGAACTTCTCAAATCTAACACAGTTTGCGCTACCCATTCAGCTAGCATAGAAGCAGATACAAAGTACGAAAACAGTAAGCTCAGAACACTCCTTTTTGTACTTTGTATCTGCTTCTATGCTAGCTGAATGGGTAGCGCAAACTGTGTTAGATTTGAGAAGTTCTATACAACATGGGAGATAATTTTCAAGAGTTATGTCCTTTGATTATAAAGTCCAGTTGGCCGAAAATTTGCGCCTGTCTTGTCTTGTTATATTGAATACGGATTCTTATTCTTTTTTCGTGTTTTTTTTCCGGTTCCAGTTTTTATATTGTTGGTTAGGATTGAACTCGAGACATCAGATCTTGAGTTCACGGCTCTATCAACAAAGCCAAACATCCCGGTTTAACAAACAAACAAACCAACCAACCAACCAACCAACCAACCAACCAACCAAACCAACCAACCAAACCAACCAAACAAACAAACAAACAAACAAACAAAGCAAGCAAGCAAACCAACAAACTGGGCATGTATACTCTCGTAGCCACTGACATCTCCTTAGATTATGTACGTGAACGTATTGATATGTGTACTTAATGTTCTTTTCCCTTTTTTTCCCCTGTTGAAGTATGGTGTATGTTTCGAAGCGGTTATAGCCCTGATATGGCTCTGCGCAGTCGGCTGGGTTTTAAACAAAATAACAGTCTACGCT
Source organism: Monoplex corrugatus (assembly GCA_030674185.1). Lineage (NCBI taxonomy): Eukaryota > Metazoa > Mollusca > Gastropoda > Littorinimorpha > Ranellidae > Monoplex > Monoplex corrugatus. Next base: position 80,672,754 of record JAPXFY010000016.1, read on the forward strand.
CGTATCCACAGAAACTATTATGACAACTGCGTGGTTTAACTTGTCGTCGGTGCCGATTGATAGATACCGCTGCTCCTCACTAATAATGATGATGATAATAGTAACTATAGTAATAAGAATAAAACCAATAATTGTAATAGTAATAGTGATGTAATAATATAATAATAATAGTAATAATAATAATAATGATGATGATAATAATAATAATAGTAATAACAATAATAATGATAATAATAATAATGATAATAATAGTAATTATAATAATGATAATAGTAGTAATAATAATAATGATAATAATAACAAAATAATAATAATATGCTAGTGTCTGCCACCCTACACAGGCTGCGGGTGGAAAACAAGTAGAGATCAGACCAGACAGATAGCAGAAAGGCACGGATGCCAGGACTTCTACACCTATATCTTAAACATTCCTCACTACTAATGAATGATGATAATAATTGTTATAATAAGAAGAAAGTTAACAATTGTAGTAAAAATAATAACAATAATGATTGTAATAATAGTTACAATAATAGTGATAACAACAACACTACAACAATAACAACAACAACAACAACAATAATAATAATAATAATAATCATCATCATCAGGTGCCTTGCCGCATGGCGTTGGCAATTATGGACTTCCATCTGTCTCTATCTCTTGTTGCCTCATATAATAAAATAATAATAAATAATAATAATAATAATAAAATAATAATAATACAACAACATAATAATATGATGATAATAATAATAATAGTTATAATAATAGTAATAACAACAAAATAATAATAACAACAACAATAATAATAATAGTAATAACAGCACAACAACATAATGAAATGATGATGATGATAGTAATAACGATAAGGCTAACAATCATAATCAATTGATAAATTATATTCTTTGATCGATTTTATTTCATTTCTTTAGTTTGCCAGGACGGATTTACATTGTAAAATTCTAGCTGCTCTCCCCTGGAAGCACGTGTCGCCGAAGATCATCGCCACCCATTTTTTCCCTGCTACTTTGTAAACGTGTATTTCTGTTTACATTTGAACGTGGATGTTGCTAAAGAATGTTGCTCACCAAAATCGCATGAAAATGACACAGAAAATAAATAGAATGAAAGTAAAATACGACAAATGAATGAAAAGGATCATTTAAGTAGGGGGAATGACAATCAAAAAACAAACAAACAACAACAACAACAACAAAAACCAAACCAAAAAAATAAAAACCAAAACAACACACAACAACCACCAACAACCAAAACACCCCGGAGCTTTAATAACATTGGTAAAATAACTAACTAAACAACAAAACAACAACAACAACAAAACAATAATAATAATGATAATAATATGATAATAACTGATGATAATAATAACGACATTAAAGCAATAATTTCAACAATCAGCATTCGTATTCATATTCATGTTCATTCATATTCATTTCTTTTGTCACGTGAAAGTGTGATGGTAATATTAATAACAATGATAATGGTAATACAATGATAATTATGATAATAATTAGAAGAAAGATAACTATCCCTAAACTGTGTAATGGAGAAAAGAGCTCACCAAATCGCTTGAAAGTTAATTACACAAAAAATAAAATGAAATAAATAAATGAATAGACAAAAAAACAAAACTGATGTTTTGTGTACATGGAATTGGAAACGACGGTTTGAAATATCAACAATAGTAAAGAGGATAATGATGATAATATTAATGGTGACAGTGATGTTGGTGATGATACTGATGCTGATAATAATAATCATAATAAAACTAATAACACTAATACTAATACTGATGATGATGATGATGATGATGATGATGATAATGATAATAATAATAAGAAGAATGAAACTACTACTACTACCAAGAAGAAGAAGAAGAAGAAGCTTACAATCCTGATAATTATAAACAAATAATCATACTAACGATAATGTCGATGATGGTTGGGCGCACAACCTCGAGGTCGTAGGAGCGTGAGGTGGTAGAGATCTCAACTTTTACAGAGATCAGCACTGCCAAGGTGGTACTCATTCTCTCCTCCACGTTTATTTACCTTTCCCGCCCCTGACAAGGGTGAGGTACCCATACATAGCTGGGTGAACAACTGGCTGCGTGCACAACATGTGGTTTATCTCTAAGCAGATTCGAACCCGTACATAGTCGTGCAGACAGACTGGATAAGAGAGCTCTAGGTCAACACACACCGAGGCTTAATAATAATTATGATAATGATAATAATAACAACAACAATAATAGCAACAACAGCAATAATAATGATTGATGATAATAATAATAACAATAATGATGATGATGATGATGAATGATTGATAATGATGATAACAAACATGATAATGATAATAGTATTAGTAGTGATGAGAACAATGATAATAAAAATGATACTTATGATATAATGATGACATAATCATAGTAACAGTGGGACAAATATGCAAATTCGCAACGAAGGAAGGAAATAAAAGAGAAAAATAAAAGTTCAAAAAATTAGTTTTGAATAAATAAATAAGCAAACAAACAAGTGAACAAAGTAATTGTCACAAATAAATAAATGAATAAACAAACAAATAACAATGAATAGATAAATAAATGAATAAATAAATAAACAAAAAATAGAAATAAATTAATGAATAATAAATTAAATAAATAAATAATAAATAAATAATAAATAAATAGATATCTTTCGCACACACACAGACACACATACACACACATACACCCTGCACAGATAATTTATTGTTGATGTATTCCTTTTTCTGCAAGCTTATCTTTAGTTTTCGGTGCTTTGTGTGTTTGTAGACTGATATGTGTCGAAGGTATTGATTAATTATGTCGGTGCTGTATGTGTTTGTAGACCGATATATGTCAAGGTATCGATTAACTGTGTCATTCCGGTCACTAGTCACTATAGCGTGCGGTAGAGTGTAGCTGAGAGGCAAAGGTTACTCCATAACCCTGAGGTCATACGTGACTGAGATGGCAGAGACCTTTGTGTACAGCTGCTATTATGCAGACGGTTGCCATCTCCTGTCCTTTGCTGTTTTGCTTTCCACTAAACTGGATAGGTCAGGTACCAGCTTAGGCCTGTGTGGACTGAAGGCCGCACTCATACAGTTTGTTGTTCTCTTGGGAAAATCACACACATGTAAATCCGTGCGATCAGACTGGAAAGCGGGAGCTGTTTATGGAAGTGTGGACTACTGAAAAATTGTCTTGGGATAGATGCTCAGGCTGTATGTGTATAAAGAATTAATGAATTGTTTAGAACAGACAAACAAACAACAAATAAACAAACAAAAAGCAAAAAAAAACAAACCAAACACAACAACAACAACAACAAAAACCACAACAAACAAACAAACAAACAAACAAACAAACAAACAAACAAACACCCCCCAAACATTCACGCTGCATAGTTACCATCAACCGATGCACAGAGCTGCCATTCTGACAACTTTATGTCAACTCTGTGGACTTGAAGAACGCGTTTGACAGCATCCAGAGGAACAGTCTATGAAGGATACCGCCAGTATACAGGGTCTCACGACAGATCGTTTTTCTCAAGAGGTTTTCAACTTCAAGGTCACAGTAATCATGAGAAGTACAACATCTGGAGTTTTCTCAAATAATTTTGTATGTAAAGTAGAATGGAGGATGCCCATATCTACAAGGCCGAAAGTATGCCAGTCTAGCCAACAACTTGAGGACAACTGGCTTTCAAAGCCAAAGTCCTCGCCATAAAGTTGGAGCAATGGGGTTGATAGGCACATCAGCTTTAATCTCATGAACGAGCCCGGGAGAGAGAGGACCAAAGCCCTGAAGGCAATGGCAGAAACATCAGGAAAAATGCTCCAGCTGGATCTGGACCAGGAGGAACAAAAGTGAATTTCATGAGGCTTAAAATTCCCCCATACGTTGCTAATGACCGATAGCCAAGTGGTTAAGACATCCGTATCCGTCACAAAGGTGACTTTGCTTTGAGAAACATGACCACCTAAATGCGCGGGGCGATTCCCGGAGGAGGACAAATTTCTAAAAGAGAGAGAGAAAAAAAAAATGGCGACAGCTGAGGGGCATCCAGAAGTCGTAACCTTAGAGTGTCAAGGAGTTAAGGGCCGCAACACTTGCATTACGGGGGTTTCTCCTCTGAGGACCTTCTGCTGTCCAGCTCTCCCAGAATTTCGTACTACTGTAAAACGGATACTGTTAGAATGGCTCAACGATCTTGTTCTTTTTCGAATATGATTTTCAGTGGCCAAAATTCTGAAGGTTTTTCCACTGAAAGACACAGTGTTTGTATTTCTTTTATTGTCAAAACTATATTTTCAACCAAAGGACACAACTCTTGAGCGTCACGTAGGAATTATCTCCCATGTTGTTGAACTTCTAAAATCTTACATAGTTTGCGCTACCCATTCAGCTAGCATAGAAGCAGATACAAAGCACAAAAACTGTAAGCTCAGAACACTCCTCAAAAAAGGAGCGCCCAAGCCTACCTTTATACTCCGCAACTACCCTACATACAACTATGAGAGAGGAGAGAAATACATACAATATATTGGTCTTATGTTCAAGATTGACATAGTCTTTTATTCTTGAACTGACCAAACACACACACATAGACAAGACAGAACATATACAGGGTTGCTTCCAAGGCATATAGGTAATAGAACAAACAACTGGCCAATCAACCAACCAACCTACCATATAGCCGATAATACAATCTTTTGCCGGGTGCGTGGCTATAATTGAAGTGTTTTATATGTGGTAAACGAGTGTTTCTTTCCCCCTGACTATACACTATACACGGAATAATACAAAATTTCTGTTTAATACATTCTAACTGTAGTTATTTTCCTGCCCCCCCCCCCCCCCCCCCCCCGCCATGATCTGATGAGAATATATGAATGAATTTGTCTGCTTGTTTTATGACGTACTTCTCATTTTTCTTAATTAAAAATATTCCTTGATAAAAACAGTGGGAGATTATTCAATATTCACTCTGTGTGTGTGTGTGTGTGTGTGTGTGTGTGTGTGTGTGTGTGTGTGTGTGTGTGTATGTGTGTGTATATGTGTGTGTGTGTGTGTTGTGTTGTGTGTGTGTATGTGTGTGTGTATGTATGTATGTGTGTTGTGTGTGTGTGTGTGTGTGTGTGTGCGCGCATGCGCGTATCTGAGCTTGCATATGTGCATGCATCTCTCTCTCTCTGAACAACGTGGGCCAGGAAAGATTATCAGCTGTTTGTGGAAGGATTTTTGTTTTTTGTTTTAGAAAACCTGTTTTAAAATCTTTTCTAATAACTAACCACAAACGCGTAAGTACGGACCGCAATGGTTCAGAGTATGAAGGTACATACTTGGTATCTTGGCAGTTTGAAGACAGATTTTGGCTGAATTTGAGAAAAAAATATGTAACGCTGTGGAAAAATCTATTCCTGTAAGTTTTGTTAAGATTGATGACTGGGTCAGATTGGTTCAGGCAACTCGTGGACAGCCATTACCCCTTTTCGCCTCATGAAATGACTATCAAATGGCGTCGGGAGCGTGGGAGGTGACTGTCCAGAGAGTGGCGAGGCTTGGTGCTCCTGGTCCCATCCGCACCCTTGTGGTGCTTCATATTAATAACTTAAGGTCACATCTATGCACAACGTGAGACTATCGAATGGCGTCGGGGGAGTTTGGGAGGTGATTGTCCGGAGAGTGGCGAGGCATTGGTGCTCCGGGTCCCATCCACACCCTCGTTGTGTTTCTCGTTAACAACTTAAGGTTATATGTATACACAACGTGATGACAAGTATAAACCAGGATTTATCGGGCATTGACGACGAAAGGATTTGGATCAAATACAGGTAATAGAACCAATGTGGTATATGGTCCCATTGGCGTCAGGGTCAAATAAACATGTCATGATGTTTGGACTGCTTTGGTTAAGATCTGGAAAGCAATTACTTACATCTCATTTTTTTTTCTGAATTTGTGATTTGTGCTCTTTGATTTGATTTATGCATGAAGATTTAATGCCTAATAATAACAGTAATAATAATAATGATGATGATGATAGTAATAATAATGATAATAATAATAATAATAATAATAATAATAATAATGATAATGATAATGATGAAGATGAAGAAGAAGAAGAAGAAGAAGAAGAAGATGATGATGATGACGACGACGACGATGATGATGATGATGATAATAATAATAATAATGATAATAGGAACAACAGTAATGATAATCATTATCATGTGAAGCATATTTGAGTAGTATATCAAACGCTGTTCGAAAATTGCCGAAAACTTTATTGAGATTTCCTTATGAAACATTGACCAAAATACGTCAAAGGAAAGGGATCATTGTTGGTATGGCTAGACCATCTTTTGTTTTCTTTCTTCTCACTCATTTATTCTTATTCTTAATATGCCACTGTCCTCTGTCATAGTCTTAAAAGTGCCCCATACATCTTAGCACTTCAAATGCTTATGTTAATACACTTTCAACATAACATACATAACTTTTATTCATTTATTCATTTATCTTTGCTTTTCAAAGCCAGACACGCTTATATTTGTGATATGTTTAGGTCTCTTAGAATGACCATTCTAAAGATATGAACATCTATTTCTCAGAAAAGATCAAATGCACACAATGTGATTGTGTGTCGAATTCTTTCTGTGTATTTCTTCCCAATGTTTTGATTTGTGCATGGATCCATATTCATGACTGCGTTTTGTCTTGCGTTAACTGGTCTCAGAATAGTCTGTATTCTGCTCTTCAGAATCCTAACTGTTCCATATTTCAACCATCTTTGTTGCGGATGTTTCTTTCTCTGTGACTGACAACTGTTTCCCTTGAAAATGTCTGTTGGAATAGGAACCATGCGGCGATGGGTCATCTGAATCAACTTGGGTACGTCTTTACGTTTTTGTTTTTAATTTGTTTCGCTTTGTTTTGTGTCTGTTTTTTTGTTTGTTTAAATACTTGGAACATTTACCAGATTCATCCTATATCATCACAGAAGTGGTAGGACTTTCAAAGATGCACAGGGTATTTGGCTAGTCTCTATCTACATGAAAAAGCTCTGAAATCAGAACACAGCAGAGGCGGTGGATGAAGGTGAAGGGGTTAAAGGTCTGTGAAGCATTAAATTGAAGCAACTGATCGGGGGATTTTTTAAAGACTTAATCTGGTGTGTGTGTGTGTATGTGTGTGTGTGTGTGTGTGTGTGTGTGTGTGTGTGTGTGTGTGTGTGTGTATGTGTGTGTGTGTGTGTGTGTGTATGTGTGTATACGTTTTGCGTGTGTGTGTGTTTGTGTTTGTGTATTGTGGTGTGTATTGTGTGGTGTGTTGTGGTGTGATGTGTGTGTGTGTGTGTGTGGTGTGTGTGTGTGTGTGTGTGGTGTGTGTTGTGTATGTGTGTTCGTTAATTCATTATTTCTTTTAACGTCTATTCACATATGTGCTTTTAGATGAAAAAACCCCCCACCAGTAAATAGATAAATAAGATAAGATATCGAGGTATCTATGGGTTGAGTGGATCTATGAAATCATAAAGGCATTGTATCATATAAGATAACATCAAACAATTTAACGAACAAGAGAAAAGCAATCAGACCATTAGAACGATCAGGCTTCGTCAATTTGCTCAGGATTGTGTGTGTATGTATGCGTGTGTGCTTGTGTGTGTGTGTGTATGTGTGTGTGTGTGTGTGGTGTGTGTGTGTATGTGTGCGTGTGTGTGTGTGTGTGTGAGTGTGTGTGTGTGTGTTTGTGTGTGTATGTGTGTGTGTGTGTGTGCCACGAGCATTTAAGGTCCTGTTGCTGGCGTATGACAAGTCATCTGTTATTATCTGGTGAGGTAGAGGGGAGAGAAGAAGATTGTCTTTTCAAATTAAAAGCTTCGTAACAGTCAAGGCGTAATGAAAAAACCTAACAAGCAAACGAACAGGAATAAGTGGAAGTTACAGTACAAAACAATCGGGTTTTATTAAAGAAAACGACTTACGGGACTGTGCAGCGTGCGTGCGTGCGTGCGTGAGTTTGTGTGTGTATGTGTGTGTGTGTTTGTATGTGTGTGTGTGTTGTGTGTGTGTGTGTGTGTGTGTGTGTGTGTGTGTGTGTGTATGTATGTGTGGTGTGTGTGTGTGTGTGTGTGTGTGTGTGTGTGTGTGTGTGTGTGTGTGTGTGTGTGTGTGAATCAAAATGTACCATATGTACTAACTTTAGTCAGTTCATGTTTGATCTAGATGTGAGGAATAAAGTCAACGAGTGCTGCTGCTAACGGTAAGGGAACAACTTTGTCGACTTTACATGTACAGGCCAAAGTCTCGGTCAGAATATGTTGGAGAATATGCTCCTGAAAATATGCCTTTCTGTAGAGATAACGCTCTCTGTATGTCTGCAGACCGCTGTTAGAAAAAGATAAAATGACTACATTTTAATTGAAAGGTCGACTTTCTTCCCTGAGTAATTTTACAAAAAGATAAACAAAGAAATCAGGAAAATATGCATTGAAACTAAGGAAGCTTGGCTGGAAACAAAGTACAAAGAAATAGAAGACCAACACAAAACAAATTCTCAGAGTATGTACATAAGAATTGAAGCAATTGCCCACACGAAAAAGACATGCACATCAACTGGTTGCTTAAAATCGAAAGATGGTACGCTTATCATGGAAAGAGACAAAATATTAGATAGATGGGCAGAGTACATTAAAGACCTCTTTAACCATGACAGAGACGAAGAACACATTATAAGAAAGAACATTGGAGGACCACCCATAATGGAAAATGAATTCAGAGCAGCATTGAAAAAGAAGAAATCCCAGGACCAGACAATATTACTGCACGCCTTGTACTCAAAAAGAAAAAAAGCTGACCACATATCTCCTCTCCTGGCACAACTTCACTGGCTCCCTGTATCAAAGCGCATACAGTACAAACTAGACACCATGTGCTACAAAAGCCTCAATAACGCAGCCCCCGATTACCTGTCAAGCCTACTTGAGATCTATGTTCCCTCACGTACCCTCCGCTCTGCCTCCGATCCTCCGACTTTTCGCTTTCCACGCACTAAGCTCAATACCTATGGTCCACGAGCCTTCTCTGTTTCTGGTCCACTCTCCTGGAACAAACTTCCTCTCTCAGTCTGTCAGCAACCTACTTTTGTCTCCTTCAAGTCCGCTCTCAAAACTCACCTTTTCTCCTCTGCATAAAATCCTGACCTCACTCAATCCCCTCTGCAGCCTGTCTCCACTCTGAGGGGAATCACATTGCAATATATAATTGTATATAATATGCTCTCTATAATTTTCCATTGCTTTTATTCTTTCTCCCCATTTATAGCCGTGTGCGTGTGTGTGTGTGTGTGTGTGTGTGTGTGTGTGTGTGTGTGTGTGTGTGCGTGGGTGCGTGTGTGTGCGTGCGTGCGTGCGTGCGTGCGTGAGTGTGCGTGCGTGCGTGTGTGTGTGTTTCAGCGCTTAGATTTGATTTTATCAAGATTTTGCGCTATATAAATATTGTAATTATTATTATTATTATGAACCCTGGAGGATCTGGTGGTGTACTTTTTTAGATGGAAGATTTGCGAGGTTGCTATGATGGTTGTGAGCGGTGCTGGTGATGCTGGTGATCAGGATCATACATTGTAATGTGTAGCAGGCATGGAAGGTTGAAGGTTTGTGATAGGGTAAGGAAGTCACCTTGGCATTGACCTTGTCTTTTGTGTCGTTGGCATTGGTTCTGGGAGTTGTGTTATGCTGGTAAGTTCGGTAGAACAGTGTTTTATTCGTAATGTACACTTATTCTGCGGTGCTCATGATTTGCTCTTGTGAACCCAAGTGAGGTAAAATGTGTAATGGCCATTTTTGTGTATTGAAATGGTACAGGGAAGATATTTCAGTAAAATCAGCGAAAGATACCTTTAAATCAGGTATGGACTTTTTTTTTTGATATGTGTGTGTTGTCTCGTCTTTGTGTTATTTTCACTTTGTCTCAAAATGACTTCTGTTCTTCGGAAATTCGAGAGATCCACATTCTAACTGATTGTTTGTCTTTCTTGGTGTCTAACAAATGTTTCCTGAAAATTTTTTGTTGGAATAGGAATCAAACACCAACGGGTAGGCAGTGGTACACAGGGTACGTATTAAACGTTTTGTTTTGATGTTTTTTTTTCCCATTTCTTTGTTTGAAGCAAGGGAGAGGGGATGGGCGCCGCCCTCGTGGTGCTGACCCCAGGAAATGTTGAGGTCTCCTCCACCTCACTCCCCTACGACCCCAGGGTTATGGAACTATCTAGCTAGGTAGGACGTCAGGACCTGACCAGCTCGTGGGTTTATGTGCAGGCTTATTAAGGTTTGTGCCGTGACCATCGCATGGCACCTGTGACGTTAGTGCATATGGAATTCATTCCGAGCGCGGAGACGTCATTTTGAGAAACTGAAACTGAAAATGAATTGTTTCAATCAAACCCAAACTGAAACAACACTGGTGTAGACATCTGTGATTACTTATGGTAATTTATCAGTCAGAAGTTCCAGAAAATCCGTTGATGTCTGCATGATTTTACGAAATTTAGTGTTCCTGTCTTCATGACATTTCTTTTCTTTTTTCCCACCTGATGTACGTGGATAGTTTATAAGATCTTATATCTCTTATTTCCTTCTCTTTTATTGCATGTCACTGTTATTCATTCATTATTTTCATTGATTTTATACGTAGATAATTTCCTAAAGTTACGGGCATAACCCAAGCACTTGATTTTATATTTCTTGTTTTCTTCTCTTTTATTCAATTTCACTGTTAGTCATTCACTTTTCGTGGATTTCTACGTGGATAATTTATTAAACTTATGGGACATAACCTAGGCACTTGATCTTTATCTTTTATTTTCTTCTCTTTTATTGCATTTCACTTGTTATCTTTCACTTTTCATTGATTTTTACGTGGATAATTTATTAAAGTTATGAGACATAACCTAGGTACTTGATCTTGTATCTTTTATTTTTCTTCGCTTTTATTGCATTTCACTGTTATTCATTCATTATTTTCATTGATTTCTACGTGGATAATTTATTAAAGTTATGAGGCATAGCCTACGTACTTGATCTCGTATCTTTTATTTTTTTTCTCTTTTATTGCATTTCACTGTTATTCATTCACTTTTCATTGATCTGAGATATTGCTTATACGGAGCGTCTGGAGCTTTTTGTAGAGTAATGCAATTATGGTATGATACAACACAACAGCACAGTGTGGTATGAAATACGTGAAGATATTGGTGGTGGTGTAGTGGAGGTGGTAGTGTGTGTGTATATGTGTGTGTGTGTGTGTGTGTGTGTGTGTGTGTGTGTGTGTGTGTGTGTGTGTGTGTGTGTGTGTGTGTGTGTGTGTGTTTTGTGTGTGTGTGTGCGCGTGCGAATGTGTAAATCGTATGGTAAGTGTTGATTTGTATACGTATTTTCATTTTCTAATCAACATTATTTACTTTACAACATAGTTTTAACCCTTTGACTCCCGCACCCTGTCCACCAGCATCCTGCATTGTCAACCTGCTCGCAAATCAAAAACGTTAACCTTTTGACTCTCTCGCCCTATCACCAGGGTGCGGGGAGTCAAAGGGTTAAGTATAGGGTGCGGGGAGTCAAAGGGTTAAGTCAATGAGCCCTTTTGCCAGCTGACTTCTATTTGTGCAGGCTAGCTGCTTGTACTGGTAGAGCTATGTACTCAGGATCTGATACAATGAGTTAACTCCCATTCTGCAACATATAAAATCTAGTGGTATGATCAGTCGCCGTGGTGTAATGGTTAACGCAACAGACTACTGACTGGAAGGTTGTGGGTTCGAATCCCCATCAGTCCCTTCAAAACTTTATCATTGTGGGATTTTCTGGCTCTAACCGGCTCCTACCCAGAGTTGGGTGTGCTATGGACTCATTGGGAAGACTGGGACCACACAGTCGAGTCTCTCCACTTCACGGATGCCTCATTGAGGTGTTGCTCAAATCTTCTGACCAGCACCACCGGTGTCTGTATCTCTCGGGCCTGGTTGACGCCAGGATATATTATGATAGTACGCGTAGAGTACAGCCCTGTCACGCGGTCTAAATCCTAGATGGAACTCCATAGCATCATGATTATCGTCCTCATCAACATCATCATCATTGCATTATAAAAACTCTTCCAGCTTCTGGGCCATTAAGGTGGCATAGAAAATAATGGGACGAAAAAAAAAAAAAAAGAAAAAAAAAAAGGTGAGCACAAAGGTAACATCCTTGAGTGCGATAATCCTAAAAAAAAATCTAGTGGCTGTACGCTGCCCGTCTGAATGCTCCTATCATTCAGGTAGTGTCAGCTTAGTGTTTTGTAGCTCCCGTTTTTCAACCTCTCCCCTTTTCCATTTCAAGGCTTTGTTGGCGTACAATGTTTGACACAGCTTCAAAGAGTTCGTCAGATAATTACTGGCAAGTGTGAACGAAGCACATATGGAAATGTCCGAGTACAATGAATCCCTGTTGAACAAACTCCGAACTCCAAACTCTAATAGCCCTGAGTCTGGTTTTGGAAGATATTTCGGTTTCCTTACATGATGCCCTCTTAAAAAAAGAAAAAAAAAAAAAAAAAAAGAAAAGAAAAAAGGCCACTGTACCATGGATATGTAAATTCTGTCTGAGAAAAGTATCAACATTTTCTGTCTCCCCCATGGGGATGCCGGAGTCTCATTCATTATAAGTAGTATCCCTACCTTCTGGAAATTATGTGCTAGAAATGTCCACTTTTCTGTCACTCTCTTTGTTCATTTCTTCCTCCTTTGCTTTCCGTCATTTCTTCCTATCATTATCTGCCTTGCTGGTCCTTTCACCTGTATGTGTTCGATAAAGTCTTACGTACTTTTGTTTAGGATTGATAATTGGGTACATATACTAAGTGCATTTTTGGCTCTACGGAGGTGAGATATGCGGAAGCAATTTTTGGTAATTTAGGCCCGTTTATACATGCGTTTTGGTATCCTTAGGTATGCTTAAGTTTGTATTCAGGTGTTTTTTGAATCCCCTATGCAATAAATTGGACGGAATGGTCAACGCCAGGGGCATATCCTTAGATTATGTGCGCGAATGCAGTGATATGTGTAATTTTCTTTTCGTCTTTTCTCTGTTGAAGTTTTGTATGTTTTGAGGCGATTATAACCCTGATATGGCTCTTACGCAAGTGGCTGGGCTTTAAAAAACAATAATATTTTTTTGTCTCAGTAAATTTATATTAAACACTGTCTATTAATTTATGATACTGCTAATTAGTTTCAAGGCTGGAGTCCTGATAGATCCCCAATTTAACTATGTTTGTGTCGTTTGATTTCTGATATTGCTAATTAGTCTCAAGGCAGTACTCCCGATAGATCCCTAGTTTACAATGTTTGTGTCGTTTATTTCTTTCTTGGTGTTTAACAAGTGTTTTCCTACAAAAATTGTATAGGGACAGGACTTGCGCAGCGACGGTATAGAGTGGCCCTAGGGTACGTGTTTATATTTGATATTTGTTTGTTTTCGTTTTCTTGTTTCGATAGTTATGTGAAACCTTCATCAGATTTCTTTATATCACGGAAAAGGAAGAACGTTTAGATAGTGTCTTTGATTTGTGATATTGCTTATTAGTCTCAAGGCAGTTTCCGATAGATTCCTAGTTTAACTTGTTTGTGTCGTTTGTTCTTTCTTGGTGTTTAACAAACGTTTTCCTATAAAAAAAATTGTATAGATCTGGGGACAGGACTTGTGCAGCGAAGGGTACGGAATGGCCATATGGGTACGTGTTTACATTTCATATTTGTTCGTTCATAGTGTTTGTTTTCTTTTATTTTGTTTAGATAGTCATGTGAAACCTTCATCACATTTCTTTATATCACAGGATAAGGAAGAACGTTTAGATAGTGTCTTTGATTTGTGACATTGCTAATTAGTCTCAAGGCATTTGTTCCGATAGATCCCTAGTTTAACTGTTTGTGTCGTTTGTTTCGTTCTTGGTTTTTTAACAAGTGTTTTCCTATGAAAAATTGTATAGGGACAGTACTTGCTCGGCGATGGGTATGGGAATGGCCATACGAGTACATGTTTACATTTTTTAGTCGTTTGTTCATGTCTTTGTTTTCGTTTTCTTGTTTAGATAGTTATGTGAAACCTTCATCAGATTTCTTTATATCACAGATAAGGAAGAACGTTTAGACAGTGTTTTTGATTTGTGATATTGCTAAGGGAGAAGAGTGGCAGAATGGTTCAGATGTTCGCCTGCCAATAACTAAACTCGAGGATCCAGGGTTCCCTCCCCGGAAAATCAAACTGAACGTCTAGTCCTTTAGGAGGGGACGAAAACGAGTCGGACCGTGTGCATTCTGGCTGCACACGTTAAAGATCCCACGGCACTTGAAAATCGTGAAGAGCAGGGCATTGCCTAGCTGCCTTGGTATAAAACATTGGAGAGATAGGTTGATATCCCAGGTTCCACCCCTTGAAGACCAATTAGCCTTCTTGCCTTTCTGAAGTCTTGGTTAAAAAAGAAAGTGAATATGAATATGAATTTAAAGTGAGAAGGGGGATGGGCGCCGCCCTCGTCGTGCAGGCCCCGGGAAAAGTTGAGGTCTCTGCCACCTCACTTCCCTACGACCCCAGGATTTTGGAACTATCGAGGTAGGACCTTAGGACCTGACCAGCTCATAGATGTATGTGCAGGCTTAAGGCTTGTGCCGTGATCATTCTGGATCTTCTCCATCACATGGCACCTGTGACGTCAATGCATATGGAATTCATTCCGAGCGCGGAGACGTCATCTTGAGAAATTGAATTGAATTGAAATTGAATTGATATTGCTAATTAGACTCAAGGCAAAAGTCCTGTAGATCCCTATTTTAACTATGTTTGTGTTCTTTGTTTTCTTTTGGTGTTTAACAAATGTACAGTAGCCTACTTGCGTGGCGATGGGTATGGGAATAGCCTTACGGGTACATGTTCACATTTTTTATTCGTTTGTTCATGTGTTTGTTTTCGTTTTGTTGTTTAGATAGTCATGTGAAACCTTCATCAGATGTCTTTATATCACAGATAAGAAAGAACGTTCAGACAGTGTTTTTGATTTGTGATATTGCTAATTAGTCTCAAGGCAGTACTCCCGATAGATCCCTAGTTGAACTATGTTTGTGTCATTTGTTTCATTCTTGGTATTTAACAAATGTTTTCCTACAACAACTGTACAAAGACAATACTTGCCCATACGGTTATGGAGTGGCCCTACGGATAGGTGTTTACATTTTATATTTGTTTGTTTTGTTTTGTTGTTTAGATAGTTATGTGAAACCTTCATCGGATTTCTTTATATCGTGGATAAGGAAGTTTAGATAGTGTTTTTGATTTGTGATATTGCTAATTAGTCTCAAGGCAGTACTCCCGATAGATTTCTAGTTTAACTATGTTTGTGTCGTTTGTTTCATTCTTGGTGTTTAACAAAATTTTAATGTTTTCCTATAAAAAATTGTATAGGGACAGGACTTCCGCAGCGTTGGGTATGGAATGGCCATATGGGTAGGTGTTTACAGTTTATATTTGTTTGTTCCATCAAAAGAGGAGTCAGACAGGGTTGTATTTTGTCACCAGATCTGTTTTCACTATATAGCGAAAACATCATGAGAAACCTAGAAGAAGACCCTGGATTAAAGGTTGGAGGGAAAATGATAAACAACATTCGGTACGCAGATGACACCGTGCTAATTGCAGAAAATGAAAGGGACCTACAAAACCTTGTGAATATACTAGAAACAGAAAGCAAAGGTAAGGGGTTGGAACTAAACAGCAGGAAGACTGAAGTCATGGTGATCAGTAAAAAACATGAAATCCCCTCATGCAAAATAAAAACAAATGGCACAACCTTGACACAGGTTAATAAGTTCAAATACCTGAGAACGGTCATTTCATCAGACGGCAGAAACACATCGGAAATAGCTGGCAAAATCGGCCAAGCCAAAACAGCATTCAAGAAGATGACAAGCATTCTTACCAACAAATGCCTATCAATTAACATCAGAAAGAGAGTCCTTGAATGTTATATAGAACCAATACTGTTTTACGGATGCGAGGCGTGGACAGTCAGCAAGCAAAGCCAGAGCAGGATCGAGGCAGCCGAGATGTGGTTTCTCAGAAGAATGTTGAGAGTTCCATGGACAGCAAAGAAAACAAACGAGACAGTCTTGATGGAGGCAGACACAAATAGATCACTCATAAGGAAGATTAGGAAAAGACAAGCAACATTTATAGGCCATTTTATGAGGAAGGGGGATTTGGAGCACCTTGTCACAAGGGGAAAGCTGGAGGGAAAGAGAGCACCAGGTAGACCCAGGGAGAAAATGCTGGACGGACTTGCAGAGTGGCTGGGGATGAGGAGGGTGGGGGAGATGCTGGGGGCAACAAGAGATAGAGATGGTTGGAAGTCCATGGTCGCCAACGCCATGCGGCAGGGCACCTGATGATGATGATGATTTGTTTGTTCATGTGTTTGTTTTCGTTTTGTTGTTTATATAGTCATGTGAAATCTTCATCAGATTTCTTTATATCACACATACGGAAAAACGTGTAGATAGTCTTTTTGATTTGTGACATTGCTAATTAGTCTCAAGGCAGTACTCCTGATAGATCCCTAGTTGAACTATATTTGTGTCGTTTGTTTCATTCTTGGTGTTTAACAAGTGTTTTCCTACAAAAACTGTATAGGGACAGTACTTGCGCATACGGTTATGGAGTGGCCCTACGGATAGGTGTTTACATTTTATATTTGTTTGTTTTGTTTGTTTTGTTTTGTTGTTTAGATAGTTATGTGAAACCTTCATCAGATTTCTTTACATCACTGATAAAGAAGAACGTTTAGATAGTGTCTTTGTTTTGTGATATTGCTAATTAGTCACAAGGCAGTACTCCCGATAGATTTCTAGTTTAACTATGGTGTCGTTTGTTCTTTCTTGGTGTTTAACAAATGTTTTCCTATAAAAATTGTATAGATCTGGGGACAGTACTTCCGCGGCATTGGGTATAGAATGGCCATACAGGTACGTGTTTACATTTTATATTTGTTCATTGTTCATGTGTTTGTTTTCGCTTTCTTGTTTAGATAGTTATGTGAAACCATCATCAGATGTCTTCATATCACTGATAAGGATGAACGTTTAAATAGTGTCTTTGATTTGTGATATTGCTAATTAGTCTCAAAGCAAGAGTCCTGATAGATCCCTTGTTCAACGATGTTTGTGTCGTTTGTTCTTTCTTGGTGTTTAACAAACGTTTTCCTATAAAAATTGTATAGGGACAGGACTTTCGCGGCGTTGGGTATGGAATGGCCATACGGGTACGTGTTTACATTTTATATTTGTTTGTTTATGTGTTTGTTTTCGTTTTCTTGTTTAGATAGTCATGTGAAACCTTCATCAGATTTCTTTATATCATGGATAAGGAAGAACGTTTGGACAGTGCCTTTGATTTGTGATATTGCTAAGGGAGAAGAGTGGTGGCAGAATGGTTCAGATGTTCGCCTGCCAATAACTAAACTCAAGGATCCAGGGTTCCCTTCCCGTAGAGGCCTCGACTTTTTTCTTCAGTTTGACCGGAAAATCAAACTGAACGTCTAGTCTTTCGGGAGGGGACGAAAACGAGTCGGACCCGTGTGCATTCTGGCTGCGCACGTTAAAGATCCCACGGCAGTTGAAAATCGTGAAGAGTAGGGCATTGCCCGGCTGCCTTGGTATAAAACATTGGAGAGATAGGTTGATTTCTGAGGTCTCCACCCCTTGAAGACCAATTAGCTTTCCTGCCTTCCTGAAGTCTTGGTTATTAAAAAAAAGTGAATATGAATATAAAGTTGAAGCGAGGGAGAGAGGATGGGCACCACCTTAGTGGTGCAGGCCCCGGGAAAAATTGAGGTCTCTGCAAACTCACTCCCCTACGACCCCAAGATTATGGAACTATTGAGGTAGGACCTCAGGACCTGACCAGCTCATGGGTGTATGTGCAGGCTTAAGGCTTGTGCCATGACCATTCTGGATTTTCTCCATCACATGGCACCTGTGACGTTGGTGCATACGGAATTCATTCCGAGCGCGGAGACGTCATCTTGAGGAATTGAATTGAAATTGAATTGATATTGCTAATTAGACTCAAGGCAAAAGTCCTGTAGATCCCTATTTTAACTATGTTTGTGTTCTTTGTTTTCTTTTGGTGTTTAACAAATGTACAGTAGCCTACTTGCGTGGCGATGGTATGGGAATAGCCATACGGGTACATGTTCACATTTTTTATTCGTTTGTTCATGTGTTTGTTTTCGTTTTGTTGTTTAGATAGTCATGTGAAACCTTCATCAAATGTCTTTATATCACAGATAAGAAAGAACGTTCAGACAGTGTTTTTGATTTGTGATATTGCTAATTAGTCTCAAGGCAGTACTCCCGATAGATCCCTAGTTGAACTATGTTTGTGTCATGTGTTTCATTCTTGGTGTTTAACAAATGTTTTCCTACAAAAATTGTATAAGGATAGTACTTGCCCATACGTTTATGGAATGGCCCTACAGACAGGTGTTTACATTTTATATTTGTTTGTTTTGTTTGTTTTCGTTTTCTTGTTTAGATAGTTATATGAAACCTTCATCAGAGTTCTTTATATGGTGGATAAGGAAGACTGTTTAGATAATATCTTTGATTTGTGATATTGCTAATTAGTCTCAAAGCAAGAGTCCTGATAGATCCCTATTTTAACAATGTTTGTGTCGTTCGTTTCTTTCTTGGTGTTTAACAAATGTTTTCCTATAAAAATTGTATAGGGACAGTACTTCCGCGGCGACGGTTATGAAGTGGCCCTACGGGTACGTGTTTACATTTCATATTTGTTTGTTCATTGTTCATGAGTTTGTTTTCGTTTTGTTGTTTACATAGTCATGTGAAACCGTCATCAGATTTCTTTATATCGCGGATAAAGAAGAACCTTATAGATAATGTTTTTGATTTGTGATATTTCTAATTAGTCTCAAGGCAGTACTCCCAATAGATTTCTAGTTTAACTATGGTGTCGTTTGTTCTTTCTTGGTGTTTAACAAATGTTTTCCTATAAAAATTGTATAGGGACAGTACTTCCGCGGCGTTGGGTATGGAATGGCCATACGGGTACGTGTTTACAGTTTATGTTTGTTTGTTCATGTGTTTGTTTTCGCTTTCTTGTTTAGAGAGTCATGTGAAACCATCATCGGATGTCTTCATATCACTGATAAGGATGAACGTTTAAATAGTGTCTTCGATTTGTGATATTGCTAATTAGTCTCAAAGCAAGAGTCCTGATAGATCCCTATTTTAACAATGTTTGTGTCATTCGTTTCTTTCTTGGTGTTTAACAAGTTTTCCTATAAAAATTGTATAGGGACAGTACTTCCGCGGCGTTGGGTATGGAATGGCCACACGGGTACGTGTTTACAGTTTTTATTTGTTTGTTTTGTTTGTTTTCACTTTCTTGTTTAGATACGTATGTGAAACCATCATCAGATATTATTTATATCACTGATCAGGATGAACGTGTTTACATTTTATATTAGCTTGTTCATGTGTTTGTTTTCGTTTTGTTGTTTAGATAGTTATGTGAAACCTTTGTCAGATTTCTTTACATCACGTATAAGGAAGAACGTGTAGATAGTGTCAGTGTGTTTGACGAAGTTGTGGGGTGAGCCCCAAAGGTGGGAGGGAAGGAGACAATGTACGAACCATGTACGAACCATGTACGATAGATTTGACTGATTGATTCATTTGGTTCAGTTTTACGTCAGTACCCACCTCGGAAAGTATTGGACGGACTTGCAGAGAGGATGAAGATAGAAAGGATGGGAGCTGTACTTGCAGCAACAACAGACAGATTCGTATGAAAGGCCATGATTGCCAACGCATACGGCAAGGCACATGATGACGACGACGACGAATGAGATGATGATGATGATGATGAGACCCACTTCAGGTGTTATGGCTGACAGTGATAACAATCCCGAAAAAGTGGGGACTTTTCTAATCCTATACTGACCCCACCAAAACAAAATTATGTTCAGACGGGCGATGAAGGCCAGGTTCGATACAGAGCGCCCCATGTTCGAACCTACAACCATTAGCATATAAATCTGAGGCTTAAACCACCTACGCTACTGAGGCACACTGCATGAAAGGTTTGAGGAAGCCTGAGGCCTACAGGCAGCTGGGGGCTAAGATGAGACACTATGGTGTTCTTGTGACTTGTTGATGTGGGGATGACTTGTTGATGTGTGGTGACTTGTTGATGTGTGATGACTTGTTGATGTGTGGTGACTTGTTGATGTGTGGTGACTTGTTGATGTGTGGTGACTTGTTGATGTGTGGTGACTTGTTCATGTGTGGTGACTTGTTGATGTGTGGTGACTTGTTGATGTGTGGTGACTTGTTGATGTGTGGTGACTTGTTGATGTGTGGTGACTTGTTGATGTGTGGTGACTTGTTGATGTGTGGTGACTTGTTCATGTGTGGTGACTTGTTGATGTGTGGTGACTTGTTGATGTGTGGTGACTTGTTATGTGTGGTGACTTGTTGATGTGTGGTGACTTGTTGATGTGTGGTGACTTGTTGATGTGTGGTGACTTGTTGATGTTGGTGACTTGTTGATGTGTGGTGACTTGTTGATGTGTGGTGACTTGTTGATGTGTGGTGACTTGTTCATGTGTGGTGACTTGTTGATGTGTGGTGACTTGTTCATGTGACTTGTTGATGATGTGGTGATCTTGTTCATGTGTGGTGACTTGTTCATGGGATGCTGGGTGATTGTGGTGGGGATGGGGATCACCATAATAGTGACCTTATGTGCTGTCTATACGGCATTAATTCTGGAAGTTATGTTAACTATGCAGATTGGGAAAGTTCTTTTCTATATGGATAGATTCTGAGAGTTCTGTTCTGTGTATATGGAATAATTCTGAAGAGTTCTGTTCTGTGTACATGGAATACATTCTGAGAGTTCTGTTCTGTTACATGGAATAATTCTGAGAGTTCTGTTCTGTCTATATGGAATACATTTTGAGAGTTTGTTCTGTCTATATGGATTTCATCTGCAGTTCTGTTTTGTCTATATGCATTGATTCTGGAGTTCTGTTCTGTTATATGGAATACATTCTGCAGTTCTTTTCTGTTATATGGCATTTACTGTCAGTTCTGTTCTGTCTATATGGCATTGATACTGTCAGTTCTGTTCTGTCTATATGGCATTGATACTGTCAGTTCTGTTCTGTCTATATGGCATTGTACTGTCAGTTCTGTTCTGTCTATATGACATTTGAGACTATGAGTTCTGTTCTGTCTATATGGCATTGATACTGTCAGTTCTGTTCATGTCTATATGGCATTGATACTGTCAGTTCTGTTATGTCTATATGGCATTTAACTGTCAGTTCTGTTCTGTCTATATGGCATTGATACTGTGACTGCCAGTTCTGTTCTGTCTATATGGCATTGATACTGTCAGTTCTGTTTTGTCTATATGGCATTGATACTGTCAGTTCTGTTTTGTCTATATGGCATTGAGACTGTCAGTTCTTTTCTGTCTATATGGCATTGAGGCTGTCAGTTCTGTTTTGTCTATATGGAATTAAGACTCAGTTCTTTTTTGTCTATATGGCATTGATACTGTCAGTTCTGTTTTGTCTATATGGCATTGAGACTGTCAGTTCTTTTCTGTCTATATGGCATTGATACTGTCAGTTCTGTTTTGTCTATATGGCATTGAGACTGTCAGTTCTTTTCTGTCTATATGGCATTGGTTCTGTCAGTTCTGTTTTGTCTATATGGAATTAAGACTGTCAGTTCTTTTTTGTCTATATGGCATTGATGCTGTCAGTTCTGTTCTGTCTATATGGCATTGATGCTGTCAGTTCTGTTCTGTCTATATGGCATTGATACTGTCAGTTCGTTCTGTCTATATGGCATTGAACTGTCAGTTCTGTTCTGTCTATATGGCATTGATACTGTCAGTTCTGTTCTGTCTATATGGCATTGATACTGTCAGTTCTGTTATGTCTATATGGCATTGAGACTGTCAGTTCTGTTCTGTCTACATGGCATTGGTTCTGTCAGTTCTGTTCTGTCTATATGGCATTGGTACTGTCAGTTCTGTTTTGTCTATATGGCATTGAGACTGGGAGTTATGTTTTGTTATATGTCATGAAACTGAGAGTTATGTTCTGTCGATATGACATTGATACTAGGGTTATGTTTTGTTTATATGTCATGAAACTGAGAGTTATGTTCTGTCTATATGGCATTGATACTGGAGTTATGTTTTTTTTATATGTCATGAAACTGAGAGTTATGTTATGTTTATATGACATTGATACTGGGAGTTATGTTCTGTCTATATGGCATTGACACTGGGAGTTATGTTTTGTTTATATGGCATTGATACTGGAGTTATGTTTGTTTATATGGCGTTTATACTGGGAGTTATGTTCTGATCTATATGGCGTTTATAATGGGAGTTATGTTCTGTCTATATGGCATTGATACTGAGAGTTATATTCTGTCTATATGGCATTGATATTGGGAGTTATGTTCTGTCTATATGGCATTGATATTGGGAGTTATGTTCTGTCTATATGGCATTGATATCTGAGAGTTATGTATTCTGTCTATATGGCATTGATACTGAGAGTTATATTCTGTCTATATGGCATTGATACTGGGAGTTATGTTCTGTCTATATGACATTGATACTGTGAGTTATGTTCTGTCTATATGGCATTGATAGTAGGAGTTATGTTTTGTTTATATGACATTGATACTGGGAGTTATGTTCTGTCTATATGGCATTGATACTGGGAGTTATGTTCTATCTATATGGCATTGATACTGGGAGTTATGTTCTGTCTATATGGCATTGATACTGGGAGTTATATTCTGTCTATATGGCATTGATACTAGGATTTATGTTCTGCCTATATGGCATTGATACTGGGAGTTATGTTCTGTCTATATGGCATTGATACTGGGAGTTATGTTCTATCTATATGGCATTGATACTGGAGTTATGTTCTATCTATATGGCATTGATACTGGGAGTTATGTTCTGTCTATATGGCATTGATACTGGGAGTTATATTCTGTCTATATGGCATTGATATGGGAGTTATGTTCTATCTATATGGCATTGATACTGGGAGTTATGTTCTGTCTATATGGCATTGATACTGGAGTTATGTTCTGTCTATATGGCATTGATACTGAGAGTTATGTTCTGTCTATATGGCATTGATGCTGTGAGTTATGTTCTGTCTATATGGCGTTGATACTGTGAGTTATGTTCTGTCTATATGGCATTGATACTAGGAGTTATGTTTTGTTTATATGACATTGATACTGGGAGTTATGTTCTGTCTATATGGCATTGATATTGGGAGTTATGTTCTGTCTATATGGCATTAATACTGAGAGTTATGTTCTGTCTATATGGCATTGATACTGTGAGTTATGTTCTGTCTATATGGCATTGATACTGAGAGTTATGTTCTGTCTATATGGCATTGATACTGAGAGTTATGTTCTGTCTATATGGCATTGATACTGAGAGTTATGTTCTGTCTATATGGCATTGATACTGAGAGTTATGTTCTGTCTATATGGCATTGATATTGGGAGTTATGTTCTGTCTATATGGCATTGATACTAGGAGTTATGTTTTGTCTATATGGCATTGATACTGGGAATTATGTTCTGTCTATATGGCATTGATACTAGGAGTTATGTTTTGTTTATATGGCATTGATACTGGGAGTTATGTTCTGTTTATATGGCATTGATACTAGGATTTATGTTTTTGCTATATGGCATTGATACTGTGAGTTATGGTTTGTTTATATGGCATTGATACTGGGAGTTATGTTCTCTCTATATGGCATTAATCTGAGAGTTCTGTCTATGTTGTATTGACACTATGAGTTTTGTGTATATGACAATGATTGTGAGACTTCTGTCTATATGGCATTGATACTGGGAGTTATGTTCTGTATATATGGAACTGATACTAGGAGTTATGTTCTGTCCACATGGCATAGATTCTGAGGTTTTATTCTGTTTACATGGCATTGAATCTATCTATCTATCTATTTATCTATCTATCTGTCTATCTGGCTATCTATCTATCTATCTATCTATCTATCTGGCTATCTGGCTATCTATCTGTCTCTCTGTCTGTCTGTCTGCCTGCCTGTCTATATATTTATCTGTCTGTCTGTCTATATTTCTGTCTGTCTGTTTGTCCATATATTTCTGTCTGTCTGTCTGTCCATATACAAAAACCTTTAAAATCTTTTACCCCAAATCTGATAAACAAACAAACAACTAGTCTGGCCTTCGCCCCTTCCCCTGCCCACCAAACTGTATTGCAATGACTATCGTAAAACTATTTTTTAGGGAATCACCACCCTCCTTATCACCCCCCCCAAACAAAAATCACCACCTCTACCCCACCCGAAGAAAACTTCCAGCACCCAGATGAAGACATTCTGCTGAATAAAGAGTCCGGTTTTCTCAATGTAACTGTCTATTAGAGACAGTCTCTGATGTGTGTCTTTGATAATCATTGGTAAAACCTCGTCTTCAGAGCACTGATGGATACCTCTTATCACCTTGGTTATTTCCATTTTTTTAGGATCATCGCACTCAGGGAGGTTACCTTTGTGCTTACCTTTTTTTTTCGTCTCATTTTCTACGCCACCTTAATGGCCACAGAAGCTGGCACAGTGTTTTTTTTTTTCTTTTTTCTTTTAATGACGTGATGATGGTAATGTCGATGAGGATGATATTCATGATGTTATAATTGAGACTGCATGACAGGGCTGTACTCTACGCTTACATTCATAATATATCCTGGCATCAACCAGGCCCAAGAGATACAGACACCTGTGGTGCTGGTCAGAAGATTTGAGCAACACCCTCAGTGACACATCCGTGAAGAGGATGAGACTCGACTGTGTGGTCCCAGTCTTCCCAATGAACACATAGCACGCCCAACTCTGGGTAGGAGCCGGTAAGAGCCGAAAAATATCACAATGATATATTTTTGAAGGGACTGATTGGGATTCGAACCCACAACCTTCCAGTCGGTAGTCCCTTGCGTTAACCACTACACCACGGCAACTGGTTCTTTCCATTGTTCGTTTGTGATAGATTTTTTTCCTGTAAATTATGTTGGAATAGGAACCATGCGCCGATGGGTATGCAGTGGCGCATAAGATAAGTTTTTCAGCTGTTGTCTCTCCCCTAGAAGTGTAAGGGCCGAAACACTTCCTTGAGGGGGGGGGTGTCTGTTGAAGACCTGTTGCCATCAAGTTGTCACCAGACTTTCCAGCTACTCTGTTTTGTTTGTAGATCGGTCAGATCCATGTAACCAAATCACAGAAGAAGAAGGATGTTACTACAGCGAAGAAGGAAAATGATAGATCGTAACTGAACCGTTACACTTAGGACTCTTCCTTAGCTTCCTCAGCTATGATATGATGATGATGATGATGATGATGATGTCTGTTTGCTTTGTCAGCCTGTCTGTCTGTCTCTTACTAGTTTTGGTGTAAAAGTAGTTATTAGTCATTTGTTTCGCCTAATTGAAAATCTAAGTGCGCGTCTGATTCGTTTCAACCCGCTGAGAAGATACAGCAGTGCAGGAGAGACTACTGAAGTTGGTTGTGTGTTGTGTTCAAAATGGTTGGCTCCCTTGTGTAGGGATTTAAAAAGAATTAATTAAGTTTGTTCCTTTGTTTAAAAAGAAATTGCAAAAGTTATTTGAACTTGTTGTTTCGAGTGCCAGCGCATATATATATATATATATATATATATATATATATATATATATATATATATATATATATATATGTTGTGTTGTGTGTGTGTGTGTGTGTGTGTGTGTGTGTGTGTGTGTGGTTTAGTTCTGCATGCTTGCGTTTCTGCACATATCAATCGTAACTTTCTTTTTTATACTTCCTTGTCGTTTCATAGAGAATATCATGGATTATTTGCGAAATGGCTTTTATTTCTGTTCATTAATGCTATCATGCTGAAACTTTATGGGTAACTTGCAAAATGATTTCATATTTCTGCTCATTAATGCTATAATGCTGAAACTTTAATTTCTTTTGACAGTAAGACGGTGGTAAGCATATTAAAGCGTTGCATGACCTGAATATTCAACATGTAATCATAGATTAAATGTTCATCCAGGTCTTCCATTGTTTTTTCATTGTAGTGAAGGTTTTTTTCTTTGAAATCAAATACAGTTTTACAAAATACAAACCAAAGATCTGCAAACATACAATGAGTTTGCGGGAGTCAAGGGGTAAGGTATGTGTGGTGATGGGTGATTGTGATTTTTGTGATGTCTAAATTGTGACCCATTCTCACAAAAGGCACAATAAGTCTCAGTTTAGGCATTTTCAGGTTATGGTATCACTATAAAGTTTAGAATCTCAGCTTTCAAATGGTACTAAAGTTGAGTTTCAGGCTACAAAAACAAAAAAGTTATGGGCTTTCAAAGATGAGAGGGGTCAAGTCTGCCATTTTGAGAAAAACAGTGTTGAAGAGAATAGGTCGGAATTGAAAGGGTATGGTCAGAAACACCTTAGCAACAAGCATTAAATATCAACCAAATCAGCTGAAATTCCATACTTCCCTTGTTTACTTAATTGTCCATCCATCCAAAACAACAAAAAGAAAAATAGATTTAAGAAAAGTGTACTTTAATCACCAAAATGGGGCGATCAGGCAGCTTTCAGCGGCCAGATAGTTGCACTTACCACACACTGAAACGCAAAAAAAAAATGATACTTATCGATTGAATTTGACTTTATTGTGTTAGGACATGGTGTAAAAGTGGTTATAGAGCGTGAAAATGCAGAAAACTCAAAATTGACAAAATTGTCCCTGTTCAGTTTTCAGCCCACAGCAGCAGAAGGCCTCACTCGACTTATTGTACCTTTAGTCAGAGCGGGTCACAATTGTGCCAAGACATGCTTTTGATTCGATGACAGACGTGTGTGCGGAGTTTTGCTATCGATGTGTGCAATCCTGATGTGGCCCTAGCGATCAGCTGGGCCTGTAATCATCCACATGACGTGAAATGTGGCCAGTGACATATCTCTTACTGTCTGCCTGACTGTGAACTTCCCAACCCTGTCTTACTTGTCATCATCTTTTTTTTACAGCCTACCTTCAGGCCTACATGGTGCAGACGCACACACGCACACACACACCACACACACATGCGCGAGCACACACATACACACACACACACACACCACACACATGTGCGCGCGCACACGCACACACAATACACACACCAAACATGCTCACAGCGGCGCGCGCGGCACACACACACACACACCACACATGCGCCGCGGGCTCGCGCACGCACACACAAATAGACAAACAGACAGACAGACAGACACACACAACACACACACACACACACACACACACACACAACACACACAACAAACACACACACATACAAACACACACAACACACAACACACAACACACACCACACACACACACACACACACACACACACACACACACACAACCCCTCCAGAAAAAACAGCAACAACAACAAACACACTGCCACCGTCAACATAAAATCCTAAACCCAAACCCCAACAAACAAACAAAAAAGAACCCAAAACCAACCAACCAAACAAACAAATAAACAAACAAACAAAAACCCACACAAACCAACCCTCACACAAAATCAGTCACACGCAAGCAAACATACAACAAACAAACAACAATGACCAGAAAACACAAAAACAGTCCAGTCGATACCTAAGAAAACAGTTCTCATATGATATTTCAACTTCAGGTATAAAGTTTTTAAGTTATGTTTTTGCTCGAACAGGTGAAAACCAACAACAACAAAAGAAGAAGAAAAAAGAAAGAGAAGAGAGAACAAGAAGAGGAAGAAAAGAGAAGAAGAAGAAACAAACAGAAAACTAACATCAACAACAATAACATTAACTCAAAACACTTAACGTGGAAAATCTGCTTATTAAAATGCATGTGATACGAGAAAGTTAGTTAAGATAAATCAGTGTTGTACGAGCATTTCGTGGTACAAATATCGCCCTTAAATGATCATAATTCTTGTGAATATGTAACTGTTTATGTTGTTAATACATTATCGTTTTATCACTTTGCATTTTCAGACCAGTGAATGTCAGAACCATAACATGTCTCTGCGTTTTCAGTTCAATGACTGTTACAGCAACAACAACATCAACTGTATTAATTTTCGCCAAATGATCGATGGAATTGGATACATGACGAACATGTGCTGGTGTTACTCTCTGTCTGTCTGTCTGTCTGTCTCTTTCTGTCTGTGTGTTTGTCTGTCTGTCTGTCTGTCCATGTCTGTCTGTCTATGTCAATAATAATATTTAGTACAAAGCAATATCTTGCCAAAGTGTCGAGTGATCCATAATACGTAATTCACGACGAACGTGTTGGTGTTAGTCTCTGTCTCTGTCTGTGTGTCTGTCTCTTTCAGACAAATTCAGCAGAATGTATATATGAATATATACATATAATAATAAATTCATAATAATATAAATGTGTGTGTATATACATGTATATATACATACATACATATACATGTATATAATTTATATACAAACAAATTGCAGATAAACCAAAACACAAGACAACAAAGTAGAATGTTGAGCCCGGTACTTCGGCCTGTGGCCTTCATCAGGGGACTTCATTCAGGAACGAACACACAAATCCCTCTCTCTCTCTCTCTCTCTCTCTCTCTCACACACACACACACACTCTCTCTCTCTACATATATATACATAAACATATGTATATGTACATGTATATATATATGTACATGTACATATATACATATATCGTTACCATGCAGATTTGGCACAATATAACCCGGAGTATGTTGGTGTTTTTTCAGCCCAAGGAGCCATGACTCAGCCCGTTCACACAGCCCCGACAACAGACAGCCGACCACCTCCCCTACGAACGGACAGATGCCCAGAATGCACCAAGACATGCATCTAGGCGGAGTAGCGACCCCAGCAACAACAAGTACAGCAACGACGAACGCGGCGACAGCAGCAGCGGCGGCAGCGGAAGTCACTGTGAAGACGGATGACTCAGGCGCAGAGCTGGAAGAAGACGAAACGGAGTCTATGGATCCTGCCAAGTTCTCCGGCACCTCCACTCTGTCCCAGCAGAACCGGCGCTTCGCCGACGTGAAGCCTCCGTACTCCTACATCGCTCTCATCACCATGGCCATAGAGAGCTCGCCCACGGGAATGATGACCCTCAACGACATCTATGCCTTCATCATGAGCCGCTTCCCGTACTTCAAGGAGAACCAACAACGCTGGCAGAACTCCATCCGACACAACCTCTCTCTCAACGACTGTTTCGTCAAGGTGCCACGCCAGCCGGGAAGGCCCGGCAAGGGGAACTACTGGGCCCTGCATCCGCAGTGTGGAGACATGTTCGGCAACGGCAGCTTCTTGAGAAGAGCTAAACGCTTCAAAATCGAGAGGCAGAGGATCCACGAGTCGGCCTACATCCAGCACGTCAACCCGTTCGGGCATTTCAGTCTGTACGGGAACGCGCACGGTTACAAACCTTACCCTTCCTTCAACCCTCTGCCTTCGTTAGGCGGCTTCTCTCAGGGACTCACGGGTCATCAAGGTCATCCTCAGGCCACCCACCACCAGCAGCAGTACGGAGGTGGCCACCCTTCCCACCACCCCCAGTACGGCCCTTCCCCGCAGGGTCTGGGTATCCCACCGGGGCCAGGGCAACCCAAGCTGAA
>JAPXFY010000016.1:80717686-80740186 GCA_030674185.1 Monoplex corrugatus
CTCTTGAGAGTCACAGAGTTATCTCCTTTGGTCTGTCTTATGTTCGTGTTGTTAATAGTTGAGAACTGAACTCTCCCCCCCCCCTCTCTCTCTCTCTCTCTCACACTCTCTACGCTCTATGACTGGGCTGAGGGGAAAGGAAGGATTAGAGGATTGGAGGATTGGAATGGGGATCGCGAAGGAAGTGTGGTGACCAGTGTAAAGACAGGAAAGAAGGGGTGGGTGGGGATGGGGATGAAGCAGGAGAAGCTTCGTCACACATCTGGGCAGGCTTGGGGATTATCTGAAATTCAATCTTGATAATCTTAACAAGAGGAAATTAAGCTTACATAAGTAAGTTTTTAGACCGGTCATTGATATCTATCTGTCTACCCATCTGTCAATCTGTCTGTTTATCTGTCTATCTCTCCGTCTGTCTGTCTGCCTACCTGCCTACCTACCTACCTACCTACCTATCTACCTTTTATTAAAAAAGTTTTTTTACCTACCTCCCTCCCTCCCTATCTACCTGTCTCTCTTATCTATCTATTTGTCTATCTACCCACCTACCTACCTGTCTATCTACCTATCTGTCTGTCTATCTATCAATCTATCTATCTATCTATGTGTCTGTCTGTCTCTCTATCTATCTATCTATCTATCTATCTGTCTATCTATCTATCTATCTATCTACTTATCTATCCACTATCTATCTATCTATCTATCTATCTATCTATCTATCTATCTGTGTATGTTTCTGTCCATGTATGTATTTATCTAAATCTATCTATCTATATGTATATGCATATATATATATACCAATATGTATATGCATGTGTATATGTATACATACATATGTATACACACACAATATATATATACATATTCATACACATATTCATATACATATACATGTTATATACAGTTAAAGAATTCTGTTTACGCTCTAATTTACTCGTTTTGCCCACACTGTGCAGACAGTATGTTGCTGCGTAGTCTGCATATTTCCTTTTTTGGTGGGTGTGAATGCTGGGTGTGCTCTTGTTTCCACAAGCCACCAAACGCTGTCACGACTTACAGAAGCTCAAAAGTACAGATTTGATGTCCTGCATGCGTGTACATGTACATACTTAGGGGGTTCAGGCAGTAACGTATCGACATACATGTTGACACTGGGGGAGGGAGAGGGTACAGAAAGAGGATCGAACTCGAACCGTTCAACTGAAAGTCTGAGGTTTACCCACTTGACTACTTCACCTGTCCCCCCCCCCCCCCCACCCCGTTGGGTTGCCGGGGGCTCTTTCAGAATAAATATATATCCCCACCTTCTGGAAATTCTGTGCTAGAAATTTCCTCTTTTCTGTCACTCTCTTTGTTTCTGCCTTGTTGCCTTGCTTTCTCTCATTTCTACTTATTTTCTGCCTTAATGGTCTATTCACCTGTATTGTTTCGATAAAGTCTTACGTACTTTTTCTTTGGATTGATAATTGGGTACATGTATTAAGTGCATTTTTGGCCCTAAGGAGGTGAGATATGCGGAAGCAATTTTAGGTAATTTATGCCTGTTTTTATATGTTTTGGTGTCCTTACGTATGTTTATATTTGCATTCAGGTGTGTTTTTTAAATCTCCCCTGTACGATAAATCAGACGGAATGGTCCTACGCCGAGGGCATGTCCTTATATAATGTGCGCGAATGCATTGATATGTGTACTAAATTTTCTTTTTTTTTCCTGTTGAAGTTTTGTGTTTTGAAGCGGTTATAGCCCTGATATGGCTCTGCGCAGTCAGCTGGGCTTTAAACAACAATAAAAGAAAAGAACCTCACCTGTATAAATGCCTTTTAACTTGTGTGATTCTTGACCTCATGGCAACAAGTTTCCAAGGGAAAAACAGAGGCAAAAAGGAAGAAAGGCAGACCTGCAGTCTCATACATCGAGAACACAACCAACATCAATGGCCTACATATTCAATAAATTGTCCTCAGAAGTCAAGACAGACCCATTTGGAGGAGAGTGGCTGTGTCACAGAGTACAGAGGCCAACACTGAACCAGGTAACGCCGACAGGTGAGACAGGTGAGATTCTGGACATGCCTGTCTGAAAATAGTCTGGCATCCTTTAATTAATCAATGAAACACTGAGCCCGCGTGTCCACATTTTCTTCCGTGCCTTGCTATCACTACAACACCTGTCAGCTCAACAGTCAGTATGAATAAAGCAAGCAAGCAAAGCAAGCAAGCAACAACATGACCAAAAATGACTAATTAACTAATGACTGACTGAAAGGCTGAGTGACTGACGGATAGACAGATCGACTGACTGACTAACCAAATAGCTGACTAAATATTGACTTCTAACCAACCAACCGATCGACGAACGAAGGAATGAACGAACGAACCAACCAACCAACCAACGATCGACGAACGAAGAATAACGAACGAACGAACCAACCAACAACGATCGACGAACGAAGGAACGAAGGAACGAACAACGAACGAACGAACCAAACCAACCAACCAGCCAGCCAACCACCACCACCAACCAACCGCCAAACACGCACACACGGCACCATGATAGTGCAACTTAAATTTCACGCGGGTTTTTTGTGAGAAAAAAAAAAAAACGAAACAAAAAGCAATCCCCCCCCCCCCCCTTTAAAAAAAGAAGGCACATCACTATGGGAAAGCAACCAAATTTCAGACGATCTTTGTGACCACTTTCCCCTCCCCCCACACGAATAAAAGAAATCACTGATAAACCCACACTCACACACACAACACAACACACACACACACACACACACACACCACACACACACACACACACACAACACACACACACACACCACACACACACAATCAAAACAAAAAAAACACACACATACACACACATAACACACACACACCACACACACACACACACACACACACACACACACACACACACACACACACACACACACACACACACACACACACACACACACACACACACACACACAAGAAGATATAAATGAATACAAGCCCATTACAAACACCAATCTCTGTGGAACTGCTCACACCAACCAACCAACCAACCAACCACCACCACCACCACCACCACCACCAGGAGCAAAACGTTTCCGCGTTCTTATAATCCCCGTCTCAAAAAAAAAATCCCCCTTTTTAACCCTTAGACTCCCGCACCCTGACCAACAGCATCCTGCGTTGTCAACCACGTTATCGAAGCAGAAACTTAACCCTTTGACTCCCTCACCCTATCCACCGACTTCCTGCAGGAAGCTGGTGGATAGGGTGAGGCAGGCAAAGCAGCAAGCTGGTGGATAGGGTGAGGGAGTCAAAGGGTTAAGTTTTTGCAGTTGGTGGATAGGACGCGGGAGTCAAAGCAGCAAGCTGCTGGATAGGGTGGAGGAGTCAAAGGGTTAAGTTTTTGCAGTTGGTATATAAGGGAGCTGGGAGCCAAAGGGTTAATAGAAAGTTTATCTACGGTACACATTGGTATTAACTCGATGTGTGTTTTGCCAGTGGTTTAAGACTGAGTGAAAGCGATGGGATTACAGATGAGGCAGGGAAGAGGTGGTGATGGGGGGATTAGTTAGGGGGGGGAGAGAGAGAGGGAGAAGTACAGGTGGCGACGAAAAACGGGAGATGTAGGAGAGGCTTTTGTCCTTCATTTGGGCCTGCAATGGGATTGTCTGAAATACAATCTTTGTAAGCCTTAAAGGAGGAAATTAAGCTCACATAGTAAAGTTCTTCCCCGAGTTTATTGTTTTGCTGTCTGGAAGGGGTTTACTGCCTCTACCTATTAAAGAAAAATAAAATCAGAAAAAAAGAAAAAAAAAAAAAGAAAGAAAGAAAGAAAGAAAAAAAAAAGAAAGGTCGGAAGGAAACAGTTGCTTATGTTCAACAATTCATTTTCAAATGATGTTGCATATTAGTTAATTTTCAAGTTAGGTACAGTTCCAGTTTATTTTTAAGAAAGCGTCACTTCTCTTTGTTGATCTCATTTTAGCTACAGCCCGAATGATGAGAACCCCCCCCCAAAAAACAAAAAAAAAAAAACAACAACAAACAAACAAACAAACAAAGGGAGAAAACAACAAACAAATAAAAGGAGAACTACAAACAAAAGGAGAAAACAAAGGGAAAAACATACAAACAAAGGGAAAAGCAAACAAAGGAAGAAACAAACAAAGAGAGAAAACAAACAAAGGGTGAAAGCGAACAAGCAAAGACAGAAAACAAAGAGAGAAAACAAATAAAGACAGAAAACAAAGAGAGAAAACAAACAAAGGGAGAAAACAAACAAGCAAAGGGAGGAAACAAAGGGAGAAAAATAAACGAAGGGAGGAAACAAACAAAGAGAGAAGAAACAAAGGGAGAAAACAAACAAAAGGAGAAAACAGAGGGAGAAAACAAAGGGAGAAAACAAAGGGAGAAAACAAACAAAAGGAGAAAACAAACAAAGGGAGATAACAAAACAAAAAACAAAGGGAGAAAACAAAAAAGGGAGATAAACAAAGAAAAGGAGAAACCAACCAAAGAGAAAAATAAACAAAGGGAGAAAACAAACTAAGAGAGAAGAAACAAAGGGAAAAAACAAACAAACAAAAAGAGAAAACAAACAAAGGGAGAAAAACAAACTAAGAAAGAAGAAACAAAGGGAAAAAACAACCAAACAAAAGGAGAAAACAAAGGGAGAAAACAAACAAACAAAAAACAAAGGGAGAAAACAAAAAAGGGAGATAAGCAAAGAAAAAGAGAAACCAACCAAAGAGAAAAATAAACAAAGGGAAAAACAAAGAAGCAAAAGGAGAAAACAAAGGGAGAAAAACAAATAAAGGGAGAAAACAAAGGGAGAAAGCAAACAAGGAGAGAAAACAAAAAGGGAGATAAACAAACAAAAGGAGAAAACAAAGGGACAAAACCAAGGGAGATAAACAAAGGGCGAAAAAGCAAAGGGAGAAAACAAACGAAGGGAGACAACAAACGAAGGGAGACAACAAACAAACAAATTTATTTAGTGCCCATTATGTCAACAGCATGAGAGCAGCAATGGAGATTCTCCACTTTTGTCTGTTGTGGGCAAAGCATCTGTCTGGTATCCCAGGCGTGTTTCAGGGTCTTCAGGTCACCTTCAATTGTCATCGTTATTTTTTGTTTAAAGCCCAGCCGACTGCGCACAGCCACGTCAGGGCTATAACCGTTTAAAAAGATAAACCACACTTCAACAGGGAAAAAATGGAAGAGAAAATTAAGTACACATATTAGTGCATTCGCGCATATAATCTAAGCAGGTGCCACTCCATCCAATTTATCACGCAGAAGATGAAAAAAACCCCAACCCAAAACCTGAATACAAATTTAAAGATAACTAAGGACGCTAAAACATATTTAAAAACGGGCCTAATTACCGAAAATTGCGTCCGCATATCTCATTTCCCTAGAGCCAAAAATGCACTTTATACATGCACTCAATCATCAATCCTGAGAGAAAGAACGTAAGACTTTATGGAACACATACAGGTGAATGGACCAGCAAGGCAGAAAATGCGCGGACGAAATGACAGGAAGCAAATGAACAAGGCAGAAAAAAGAAGGTGACAGAAAAGAGGAAATTTCTAGCACAGACATTCCAGAAGGTGGGGATACTGTTTATACTGAAAGAGCCCCCGGCATCCCCACGGGTGGACCTTCCATAGTTCGTCGCCAGGCGTTCTTAGGTCTTCTCCTCTAACGTCTTCCTTCTAGAAACAAATCTATCTGTAATTTGTAAAAATACATCTTCCTGAACGACCTTCCATTCAACAGATCTGGTATGTTATCCCAATGCCACAAGTCTGACGCCACATCTATCAAGTTCATTCACATTAGTTTAGGATGTTTACATGATATCTTTGTGTTGATATAATACAACGTGTGGTCTGGTCCCACTGTGGTCGAGAGCTAGATGTAAAAAAGCACACGTGTTTATCTGCCACACAGTACTCTTGTATAGGCCATTGTGAGTGAATGTTTTAGTGAAGGATAAGGGGATGCACTTTGGTTTGATTTGTATATGAAGATTTGGCCCCTTATAAAGATCTTCATTTCAGTATAATGTTATCTCATCATTCTGTCATAAAGCAGTTGTCATGTGCACAGTGATGTGTGCACATGTTTTTTTTGTGTGTGTGTCGTGTGCATGGGGTAATGTATACACCAAATGCGGACTGTAAGCACGCGACGTCATACGTCATCCAGATGACGTCAATGTTCCCGTGACGTCACGGAAAGTAATACGTGAACGTTGTGTGCGTACCATGTTGTCTGATGCTCGGGACTAAAAAGTCTGTTGAAACTCTGGAAGTTCCATGAGTGTTGTAGAAACAGGAATATTTTCTACACTGACAGGTACATAAGTGGTGTGGAACAGGAATATTTCTACACTGACAGGTACATAAGTGGTGTGGAAACAGGAATATTTTCTACATTGACAGGTACATAAGTGGTGTGGAAACAGGATATTTTCTACATTGACAGGTACATAAGTAGTGTGGAAACAGGAATATTTTCTACATTGACAGGTACATGAGTGGTATTGAAAGAGAAACAGGAAGAGAGAAAAAGGAGTAGAAAAGAAGAGAAGAAAAAGGGGAGAAAAAAACCCCCGTTAATGTGAAGGTGCGTGGTTATGAATGCAGTATGTGTGATGTGTGAAAGTTAATAATAATAAATGTATATAAAAAAAAATTATATCGTGATCTGTTTAGTGCCATGGTTGAAAGGAGTGCGTGCGGTTGCGTGACGGATGAATGCTTTTTGCATGTTTTGATTGCTGGAACATGTGAGACGCATGACAGCAGTTCAACCTGTTAACACCAGTCTGTAATTGCTCTTTGTTTCTCCAGTGATTTAGAATTAGACAAAGGAATAGGATATGAAATGGGGAGAGAGAGGAGAAACGGTCGGAGGTGACGGAAAAAAGGTTAAGGTGGATGGGGACATGGAAGAGGTGTTGTCACAATCAGGATGTATTTGGGGATTGTCTGAAATACGATCTTTGTAACCCTGCTGGGAGGAAACGAAGTTTGAATGAAAACTTTTTTGTGTGTGAACGGTAATGGGTTTTCCTTTCCCCGTCTAAACCGTACATTTTACAGAAGTGAGCAGTAAGGACAGATCTGGAAGTCTGGTAAGAACAGACAGCATGCAAGGCAAAGACATTATAAACTTAACCCTTTGGCTCCCGTTTCTGTCCACCAGCATCCTGCATTGTCAACCATTCTAGCAAAACAAAGACTTAACTCTTTGATCCCCTCACCCTATTCATCAGCTTCCTGCACTCTTTTCACTTCCTCATCCTATTCCCCAGCTTCCTGCTGGTGGAATGAGTGAGGGAGTCAAAGAGTTGGTTTTGCAGTTGGTGGATAGGGTGCGGGAGTCAAAGGGTTAAATGAAAAATTCATTTCCCTAGAGCCAAAAATGCACTTAATACATGTACCCAAGCAATAAAAAGTCTATTTACACCAGTCTGTAATAGCTCTGGTCACAACGGTAAAGCTGGAGGGAAAGAGAACACCGGGTAGACCCAGGGAGAAGATACTAGACCGACTTGCAGAGTGGCTGGGGACAAGGAGGGTGGTAGAGATGCTTGAGGCAACAAGAGATAGAGACAGATGGAAGTCCATAATCGCCAACGACATGCAGCAAGGCACCTGATAATGATGATGATGCTGTAATAGTTCTGTCTTTCACCAGTGATTAAAAACAGACAAACCAACAGGAAATTACGGGTGGGAAGAGCGAGGAGAGAAGGACAAAGGGGACTGAAGACAAGATTAAGATGGAATAGGTTTTGTCACAATCAGGACATATTTAGGGATTGTGTGAAATACGATCTTTGTAACCCTACGGGGGGTGACCAGATTCAGTCAGTGCGCTGTGAACTGGTGGCTATAGATCCCTGATGCAGAGCATCACATAAAATGCAAATTATTCGTATTAAACCGGTTGATATACTGACTGAAGATGGGCGCGGTTTGTCAAGTGGACACACGTCAGAAGGTCTGGGGTTCGATCCTGCCTGGGTAAGCTACCTCTAACATTGTAGGTAAAGCATGTGTGTTACAAATCTATTCATCAGTGTGCTCTATCATATCTTTACGACAACATCAATATTCATAAGCCAACTCGCACCTTGCGGTCAGCTTGAGATGCTCTTTCCCTTCATGTCCCTAGATTTAAACTATCAACTGTTGGTCAGCGTAGTATATTGCTGCACAGTCTGCATACTCCGTCTTCAATGATGCGAGTGCTGGATATGTTCATATTTCCATGTGCCACTGGACACTGAGTTTGGCGTATGGAGTTTGTTCAAGAGGGATTCGTTGCATTCGGAAATCTCCATATGTGCTCCACTGTCAGCAATCATCTGACAGACTTCCCAAACCTCCGCAAAACCCTATGCGCTGGTAAGACACTGAGACGATCTTTTAAGATGCGTACATTTGTGTTCTGCGTGCATATATATGCACTCAAAAGGGGGTTGGGGTTAGGGTTCGGCATTAGCACATGCTGCACATAGCTGCCCTGGGAGATTCGTACACATCTCCATCCTTTAGTCTCTCACAGGTGGGAGGTACCCAGTGTAAGATACAGTGGCAGGTACCTATATAAGATACAGTAGGAGGTACCCAGTGTAAGATACAGTGGCAGGTACCTATATAAGATACAGTGGGGAGGTACCCAGTGTAAGATACAGTGGCAGGTACCTATATAAGATACAGTAGGAGGTACCCAGTGTAAGATACAGTGGCAGGTACCTATATAAGATACAGTAGGAGGTACCCAGTGTAAGATACAGTGGCAGGTACCTATATAAGATACAGTAGGAGGTACCCAGTGTAAGATACAGTGGCAGGTACCTATATAAGATACAGTAGGAGGTACCCAGTGTAAGATACAGTGGCAGGTACCAATATAAGATACAGTAGGAGGTACCCAGTGTAAGATACAGTGGCAGGTACCAATATAAGATACAGTAGGAGGTACCCAGTGTAAGATACAGTGGCAGGTACCAATATAAGATACAGTAGGAGGTACCCAGTGTAAGATACAGTGGCAGGTACCAATATAAGATACAGTAGGAGGTACCCAGTGTAAGATACAGTGGCAGGTACCTATATAAGATACAGTAGGAGGTACCCAGGGTAGGATCAAACCCACACCTTGTAATTGGAAACCTGACGCCTTACCCACCTATAACTATCACCGCCCGTCACTCCTGGAAATGATGGGTTTCTGAGTGGCAGCTAGGGTGGCGTTTGACTTCCTGTATTTGTTGTCATTGCGGGTGGCATTACCATGTAACAGCCCGCACCATTCCTACCCCCCTCCCCACCCCCATCATCATCATCATCAGCGGCAACGGCCAGGGTGCATGCATGGCACTGTCCTCATCCCCCCAATCCCGGTAATCTGCTTCCTACTAATCGCTAACAACTTGTCCCAATGTTTGCCCTCCACACCGCCATGATCGCACCTCTAACAAACGGTCCCCAGCACGCTCGTTACCCAAATACACAGCTTGCAGTCCAATCGGACAAGAACGGTCGCCCTTATGGACAAAGTCACCGTTGTCATATGCAGACGAAATATTTGTCTTCCGTTAGCCGAAACGAGCAGACGACATATTTTCACTCCCAAGACTTGGTGTTCCTGATGAAGGCAGTTGTGGCAGTGGAGCGGGCTTGTTGACGCTGGCTTTCAGTGTCCAGTTCACCCGACTACCAATGGCCCCGGGACTGCCCCATTCTGCTGGCTGACGGCGGACAAAAGGGAGCTAATTCACACCCAATCACCGTGAAATCGTGGAGCAATATTTGGACACGCGGCGCCACTGAAGCGGAGGTACCGGCAATGGCTAGCCGACATTGTGTGACGTAACAGAGAGAGTGAGAGAGAGTGAGAGAGAGAGAGGGGGGATAGAGAGAGAGGAGGAAGAGAAGGTGAAGGAGGAAGTTGAGGAGGAGGAGATGAGAGAGAGAGAATAAAAGAGAATAAATAAAAGAGATAGAGCAAGGGAAAGAGAACAAGGGAGAGAGAGAGAGAGGATGACGAGGAGGAGGAGGTGGAACAGAGAGAGAGAGAGAAAGAGAGAGAGAGAGAGAGAAAGAGACAGAGAGAGAGAGAGAGAGAGAGAAAGAACGAGAGAGACAGAGAGAAAGAGAGCAAGAACGAGAGATAGATAGCTAACTAGCTAGCTAGATAGACAGATAGAAAAAAAAAGAGAGCAAGAGAAAATAAGAGAGAGATAGAGATAGAGGACATAGAGAGAGAGAGAGAGAGAGAGAGAAAGAGAGAGAGAGAGAGAGAGAAAGAGAGAGAGAGAGACAGACAGAGGTCAAACAGGGTGAACAAGTCTGTCAGGGCAGTGTTATGTGACACGTGTCATTATCAATCCAATGTAGCCTGTATACTGACAAGCCTTTAAGTTTTTTTTTGTGGTGTTTATTCTATTTCTTTTGTTTCAGCCAGGACAGCATTCAGCACGTGCTGATTTAGTTACGTAGTACTCAGCTTCAATCTTTTACGCATAAGCATAAACGGGACGCACCCAGATTGCGATTAAATTAACCCTTTGACTCCCGCACCCTGTCCACCAGCATCCTGCATCGTCGACCATGCTAACAAAGCAAAAACTTAATTCGCCAAGCAAAGGAGAGTTTCTTCATACGCTTCATGGTTCATTCGGATCCGACTGATAACAAAAATAACGATAACAATGATTCTAATACTAATACAAGTAGTACTAATGATGAGAATGATGATAGTTAACTATAATACTTGTAATAATGATGATGATGTGATGATAATGTTGTTGTTAATAACAAAAATGATGACGACGATGATACTACTACTACTAAAAATAATAATAACTACAATAATAATATCAATAGCGAGAAGAAGAAGAAGGAGAACGAGAAGAACAAGAAAAGCAACGGCAACAACAATAATAACACTAATCATGATGATGACGATACAACAATAACACTGATGATATTGATGATGATAATGGTAATAATAATAACAACAACAACAATAATAATAATAACAAAAACAACAAGAGAGAGGATGATACTGATGATAATTATTAGGACAAAGACAGTTTCAAATTCAATTTTACAAGATGGCATCTCCGCGTTCTAAACAAGTTCCATATGCGCTGAGGCCAAGATCCTGTATGAGCACAACATAAGCCATAACCTGCACATAAGCCCTATGCATCGGTAAAGTCTTGACCTCCAACTTTGTAACTAAAACTATGGCCTGCCTGAAGGTCAAAGCCACCACTCCGGCCTCCTCTTCCTCATTATCGTCGTCGTCATCATCATCATCATCACTATCAATACTATCATTATTATTAGATCCAAAACATGTTTGACTGCCCGCGCCCAAGCAAACACAAACCAGAAGAACAAGAAAACCAATGTAAGCGCGTATCCAACAAGACAAAACAAAACAAGCGCAAATTTTCGGCCAACTAGCCTTTGTCAAGCGCGAACGCACGGTCACAGACAGATCACAGACACCAAACAATGGATAATAAAAACGTTTTTATTATCCATTGTTTGGCTACGCGCTTACATTGGTTTTCTTGTTCTTCTGGTTTATCATTATTATTATTATTACTATGTCTTTTGAGCTCTAAAGACATGAAAATAAGAATTGGAATGGCAAAGAAAATAGAAAAAAAGGCCCAACTGAACATCTGGAGAGACGAACGCATAGTAAATGGCTTGAAAATTAAATTTTTGAAGTGTTTGATCTGGCCAATCAAGATTTATGGCTGCGAAGCCTGGACTCTCAGAAAAGCTGATCGCAGAAGAATTGAGGCAGCAGAGAAGTGGTTATATCGGAGACTACTACGTGTCAAATGGACAGACAGAAGAACTAATGAAAGTGTCCTGGAAGAACTTGATACCACCACAAAATTATTAGTAGACAACAAGAGAAGACTAAAAAGCACTGGCCATGTGTCACGTAGCAAGAACACAGACCTCATTGGAACCATTTTCCAAGGAAAGACAGGCAAAAAGGAAGAAAGGCAGACCTCCAATCTCATACATCGAGTACATAACAATCATCGGTGGCCTAAATATTCAAGAAGTTGTCCACAGAAGTCAAGAGAGAGCCATTTGGAGGAGAACAGCTGTCACAGAGTGCAGTGGCCAACACTGAACCCGGTGACGCCGACAGTTGAGATTATTATTATTGTTTAAAGCCCAGCCAACTGCGCATACCCATATCAAAGCTGTCATCATCATCATCATCAGGTGCCTTGCTGCATGGCACTGGCGATCATGGCCTTCCATGTGCTTCTATCTCTTGTTGCCTCAAGCATCCCTCCTTGTCTTCAGCCACTCTGCAAGTCCATCTAGTATTTTCTCCCTAGGTCTACCCGGTGCTCTCCTTCCCTCCAGCTTTCCCGTTGTGACCAGGTGCTCCAATTCCCCTTTCCTAAAAAAATGGCCTATAAATGTTGCCTGTCTTTTCCTAATCTTCCCTATGAGTGATCTACCTGTGTCTGCCTCCATCAAGACTGTCTCGTTTGTTTTCTTTGCTGTCCATGGAACTCTCAACATTCTTCTTAGAAACCACATCAAGGGTGTAACCATCGCAAAACGTACACAACTTCTTGATGACCCTAAAGAAGATAACAACAACAAAGACACTTAACTGGAAACAAAAATAAAGTACACATAAAATGCATTCGTGCACATAATTCAAGGATATGCCCCTGGCGTTGACCATTCCGTCCGACTCATCACCAAGACAGTTGCAAAACAAACCCGAATGCTTACTTACTTTATCCGTCCTCTTATACCATCTTGGGCGTCGAGGGGAGAAAGAGCTTTCTGTCTGCGGCAAGTTTGAAGGCCTGGTTGAGTGGGATGTTGTGGGTCTTCAGTGTTTCTTTCACACCCTCGATCCAGGTCTTCCTCGGTCTACCCCTTGCCTTGTACCCTGACACCTTTGTGTTGTAAGCTTTACTGGCAAGCTGGTGAGGTGCCATGCGTGTCAGGTGCCCGAACCATCTGGTTCTCTGCTGTTGGATGTAGTGGAGAATTGGTGTTGTTCCAATCATTTCTCTGATCTTGATGTTCTTGATCTTATCATGTCTGGTTTTGTTGACTGCTCTCCTTAGACATCTCATCTCGCAGGTGGTAATCTTTCTTTCAAGACTTTTGGTAAGGGTCCATGTCTGACACTAGTAGGTCAAGGTTGGTCTAAATATGGACTCGATGAGTTTGGCTTTGGTCTCGATGGGGATGTTGGGGTGTCTTAGGAGTGGGGCAAGCTGGTAGCTGACGCTGTTGGCCTTTTGAACTCTTGTCTCGATCTCTCTGTTGAGACGTCCATCTTCTGTGAAAATACTTCCAAGATACTTGAACTCGCTGACTTGTTTCAGTGCTGTCCCCTCGATGTTGATGTTGAGGCGGCCAGGTGTTCTACTGACTTTCAGTGTCTCGGTTTTGCTGATACTGATTTTCATGCCGAAGTTCTCACATTGTGT
This sequence comes from Monoplex corrugatus, assembly GCA_030674185.1. Classification (NCBI taxonomy): domain Eukaryota; kingdom Metazoa; phylum Mollusca; class Gastropoda; order Littorinimorpha; family Ranellidae; genus Monoplex; species Monoplex corrugatus. The sequence goes on from JAPXFY010000016.1 coordinate 80,731,224, forward strand.
GTTCAGGTTGTTCGTGTGCTCCTGGAGTTCCCCTTCTTTTTCATGTGCAAGGCTTTGATCATCTGCAAACAGCATCTCGTTCAGATCTTCAGGGTTGGGATTTGCTTCCTTCGTGATTTTGTCCATATATACAATGAACAGCAGTGGTGATAGAACACACCCCTGCCTCACTCCCGACGTCACCCCAAACCATTCCGTGAGTCCATCTTGGGTGCGTACTGCACTCATGCTGTTGGTATAGATGGCTCTTATATTGTCTAGAAGTTGCCCCCTAACGTCATTACTTTAGAAAGTAAAACCCGAATGCAATTGTACAAATTACGAAGGACAATAAAACTATTAAAAACTGGCCTAAACTACTTGAAATTGCTTGTGCGCATCACATTTCCTCACAGCCAGAACGCAGTTAATGCTTGTACCCAATTAACATTCAGATAACATGTTACAATTTGAAAAACTGCGTGAGACAATTGTAAGAGAATATCCAATTACTTCAATATTTTGTGTGCATTTTATGGAGTTTCAACATCACATGATTTATAATATTTCTATTACTTTCACTTCAATTGTTATCATCACCTCTCCTATTGCGATCACAACTACTAGACCTACTGCTGCTGCTACAATTACTACTACCATTTCCACTACCATCACAATTACTTTTACTACCATCAATCACTACTACCTTTACTACTGCTGCTGCTGCTACTATTACTACTACTACTACAACTATTACAACTACTATTACCACTACTACCAGTGCCATTATATTTGTATTAATCCTGCTATTATGACTTCTACTGCCTGGTTATTGTAGTTGTAACAAAAGTAGCAATAATACTCATTTATCATTCGTTTTAGCACTAATGCATACCACTTTAACTGAGGGTGATGGCGCTAACTTATAATGATATCATATTCATATAAACACGCTGTTTTGTGATGAATTGTTACACTAATTAAGGAATATATAATGTCCGCGTTTTACTACGTACTTTGTTAAGTTTTACATAATTCCAGAACGCTGGTGATTTTTTTATTTTCACTGCTGCTGCTGCTGTCAATGCCATGATCACAATTAACACGATGATACAACCCTGTAAAGTTGTTTGTATTCATATAGATATGTTCTGTATGTCCTATGCTATCCATGCTACCTCTCTTAGTTTTATTACTTGTGATGAATGCAACTTCGCGTCTGTTGGGATTTTGTATTGACATACCATGCTCCATTTGGAAAAAAATGTTTGAGATAATTCTCAAAAGACATCCAACTACTACTGCAATTTATATGCATTCTATGGAGTTTCAACATCATACAAATTGTAATACCTCTATCACTATAACTACTATCATTACCACCACCACTACAACTACTACCACTACTGCTATTACTACTACTATTATAATTATACTTCCACTACTGCTGCTGATATCCAGATTACATGTTCCATTTGAAAACTGCTCGAGGTAATTCTCAGAGATGATCCATTGCGGTACAAGTTATGAGCGTCTTGATGAATTAGAACATCCACATGATGCCTTCATTATTAGTAGTACTATCACTATCATCAGTACCTACACAACTGCTACAACTACTACTATCACTACTAACACAACTATTACTACCATGGTTTTCAAATGACTTCCCTCACGAAGTCTGCTATTGTTGTCTACTCTATTAGTAGCACTAGCACCAATAACACTAATTTACAACACGTTTTACCATTACTGCTATTGTTGTCTACACTATTAGTACCACTAGCACCAATAACACTAATTTACAACACGTTTTACCATTACTGGTATTGTAGTGCCACTTTAGCCAAGGTTGTCATTGCAAGCTCGTAGACATGTTATATTCAAACAGACATATTGTTTTGAATTGTTATCCTAATTAGGGATCAGGCAGAGCCCCCTAATTACTACATACGCTGCTAATGCCATGATCATTATCAGTATAATAAAAAGAAGCATGTAGAATGGTTCTTGTTGAAATAAACGTGCTCATTTGTCACTTAACTTGTACTTGGAAAATGTCGCTTTTACACTACACTGTTCGCACATTTTACCAATTGAAATGTCCAAGTTATTTATTTATTTTCCACAACTACCACGAACCATCTCACACTAATTTTCTCATTTTTGCTGCTGTTTCTGCCGATGCCGTTACACGCGTCACGAGATAATTTTTCATCAGATAACATGTTATTGTCATCCTCATTCTTGTGAATCTTGTTATTACTATTATTCGACTTTTTATCTACCTGCTGTTTTATTTTTCTCCCGAGATGTAGTAGATTGCCATTTTGTAGATATTTCCCTTTGTTTTTTGTTTTTCTTTTCTTTTGGCTGGGTATGATAACAATTATTTTTGTATTTTGTCATGCGCACGCGCGCTTGCACACGTGTGTGTGTGTGTCTATGTGTGTGTGTGCATGCGTGATGCCTGCATGCATTTATATAAATAAAATGTTTTCCAGTATGTATGTACTGCATTATAATGTATTGCCATTGAAGTGCGTATACTTCATTGATGTATTAGTGTATGTGTCCTATTGTTGTACCACATTACTGTAATGATAACTGTTTGTAAAGTGCAACGGGAATTCTCTGACATGTATGTAACCACTATATATATGGAACTCTTCTTCTTCTTCTTCTTCTTTTTCTTCTTCTTTTCTTCTTCTTCTTCTTCTTCTTCTTTTTTTTCTTCTTCTTCTTACCTTCTTGTTAGTCTTTCAGTTTCCCTCATTTTTTAATTATTTCAAAAACATTTTTTTCATATTTTTCTGTTTCTGTTTCTTTTTCTTTTTGTGCATTCCTAAAAGGATATCTGATATCTTGAAGAAATAAATAAAGCTGTAAATATTAAATCCTTAGTTCAGAGGTAGCATCACATAAAAATCGCCGCTGGGGAAGCCTGCTAATAATGAACTGTGGAGGTGAGGTGGGGGCCCCTAGGGAGGAAGGGGGGCTGTTAATAAGTGGTGCTGTGGTGGTGGTGAATAGGCCAAGGTAGCCCTAAAAATGTTTCGACGATCCCATGTCACTCACACGTGCTGCCAGTTTTAGAACTCTGCTCTCAATGGACCACCACAAATACTGGCTGGAATCTTGTTGCATGAGAACTTGAGCACGTGGACAGTCGTTAAACTGATTTTTTTTTCAAACCTGTATGCGTAAAATACGTATTCTTCTGCACGTCATGTGTATAACTTGTGATGCAATCCCTCTCTCTCTCTCTCTCTCTGTCTCTCTCTCTGTCTCTCTCTCTCTCTCTCTCTCTTTGATATGGCTCTCCTCTCCCTCGTTTGCTTTTAATGCTTCCCTTATTGTCTACTCTTCTTTGTTTCTGTGTTTGTAATTTGCGTGTCTATTATTGTTTTTTTCTAACAAAATATAGCTAATTTTTTTATTATTGTTACACTTTCTTTTTACGGTTATTGCTATTATGTTTGTTTATGTGATTTTGCCTTTACATGTCAAGCTTTTGCAAAACACTTGACTGACTGGCACATGGAAGTCACTATTTTATCATAATTCATTTTTATTACTTGACTGACTGGCACATCGGAGTCACTATTTTATCATAATTCATTTTTATTACTTGACTGACTGGCACATGGAAGTCACTATTTTATCATAGTTCATTTTTATTACTTGACTGACTGGCACATCGGAGTCACTATTTTATCATAATTCATTTTTATTACTTGACTGACTGACACATGGAAGTCACTATTTTATCATAGTTCATTTTTATTACTTGACTGACTGGCACATGGAGGTCACTATTTTATCATAATTCATTTTTATAACTTGACTGACTGGCACATGGAAGTCACTATTTTATCATAATTCATTTTTATAACTTGACTGACTGGCACATGGAAGTCACTATTTTATCATAATTCATTTTTATAGCTTGACTGGCTGGCACATGGAAGTCACTATTTTATCATAATTCATTTTTATAACTTGACTGACTGACACATGGAAGTCACTATTTTATCATAATTCATTTTTATAACTTGACTGACTGGCACATGGAAGTCACAATTTTATCATAATTCATTTTTATAACTTGACTGACTGGCACATGGAAGTCACTATTTTATATAATTCATTTTTATAACTTGACTGACTGGCACATGGAAGTCACTATTTTATCATAATTCATTTTTATAAGTTGACTGACTGGCACATGGAAGTCACTATTTTATCATAATTCATATTTATAACTTGACTGACTGGCACATGGAAGTCACTATTTTATCATAATTCATTTTTATTACTTGACTGACTGGCACATGGAAGTCACTATTTTATCATAATTCATTTTTATTACTTGACTGACTGGCACATGGAAGTCACTATTTTATCATAATTCATTTTTATAACTTGACTGACTGGCACATGGAAGTCACTATTTTATCATAATTCATTTTTATAACTTGACAGACTGGCACATGGAAGTCACTATTTAATCATAATTCATTTTCATTACTTGACTGACTGGCACATGGGAGTCACTATTTTATCATAATACATTTTTATAACTTGACTGACTGGCACATGGGAGTCACTATTTTATCATAATACATTTTTACAACTTCTTTGACATTGTATGTGTTATAGCTCATGCGTTTTCATTATAATGCTATATTTGACATGCCTTCCCCATCATTCGTTTTTGTTTGTTTGTTTTAATGCTTCCTTAATCTTCGTTTTGTTCAGTGTTATATTTGTTGTCTAACAGAATTTTGTATGCCTCTTTTTTTTCTTTAACAATCCACTTTCCACATCACTATTCAATGAAGGAAAACAAATTAATTAAAAATAAGCAATAAACTGATAAAAGAAAGTGTAGATTATTTAACAAATGAAACAACAAACCAAAGACAAATGAACGAAATGGGGACAGTGAAAATGGATTGACAGATGAATAGACAAATGGATAAACAAATGGATAAACAAACAAACAAACAAACAAACAAACAAACAAACAAACAAATAATAACTAACTAACTAACTAACTAACTAACTAACTAACTAACTAACTAACTAACTAACTAACTAACTAACTAAGTAACTAACTAACTAACTAACTAACTAACTAACTAACTAACTAACTAACTAACTAAGTAACTAACTAACTAAGTAACTAACTAACTAAGTAACTAAGTAACTAACTAACTAACTAAGTAACTAAGTAACTAACTAAGTAACTAAGTAACTAACTAACTAACTAACTAACTAACTAACTAACTAACTAACTAACTAAGTAACTAAGTAACTAAGTAACTAAGTAACTAAGTAACTAAGTAACTAAGTAACTAAGTAACTAAGTAACTAAGTAACTAAGTAACTAAGTAACTAAGTAACTAAGTAACTAACTAACTAACTAACTAACTAACTAACTAACTAACTAACTAAGTAACTAAGTAACTAAGTAACTAAGTAACTAAGTAACTAAGTAACTAACTAACTAACTAACTAACTAACTAAGTAACTAACTAACTAACTAACTAACTAACTAAGTAACTAAGTAACTAAGTAACTAAGTAACTAAGTAACTAAGTAACTAAGTAACTAAGTAACTAAGTAACTAACTAACTAACTAACTAACTAACTAACTAAGTAAGTAAGTAAGTAAGTAAGTAACTAACTAACTAACTAACTAACTAACTAACTAACTAACTAACTAACTAACTAACTAACTAACTAACTAACTAACTAACTAACTAACTAACTAACTAAATATCAAATCATACAAAAATAATCAAGAGAAACAAAAAACAAATACGCCACAGCTAATGAATAAATATTGATACAAAGAAAAGGTATGAAAAAATACAGTAAAAAATAGAAACAGTTTATCAAATTCAGTCAAAGAAACAGAGGGAATAAAACAAAATAAATAAAGGGACCAATAAATAAATAAACAAAAATAAAAATCAACATAACTGAAAAAAAAGTAAATAAACAGATAAATGAATGAAAGAATAGATATGTAAGTCAATAAACAGATAAATGAATGAATAAATAAATAAATAAATAGTACAAAAATAATAAATACATTAATAAATAAGTAAATGAATAAATAAATAAACAAACATAAATAAATAAATATATATATGAATATCTAAATAAACGAATAAATAAATAAATAAACAATTGAAATCGAGCCACACAAACAGTAATTTAAAAAAAAAATGTATCAAACTTTAAAACTAAACACCTCAAAATTAATCATCACCAATGTGAATTATTTAGTCAATAAATCTATTAATGGCAGTGCTAGACCAAAAAATCTATTATTTTCTTTAAAAGGAAGATGGTAAAATAACAACAATAACACCATCAGCACTTACACAGCAATAACAATAGACAGAAAACCGTAAAGAAAACGATGGATCAATCTCAGAGAGAAAAGAAGCCATAGAAATACGCTTTTAAAGTGATTAAGACTGAAAAGCTGTGTAACACAATCTGTGTGAGAACAGGGTCAGTGGGGTGTAGTAATTACGGGACGTCCCCAAATTACTACAAACAAAATATGTAGTAATTAGGGGACATTTCTTAAAATTACGTAATTCATATTTTATACGCAAGAGTATATTATTTTTATATTTTTATGATTTTGAGCCAATTTTAATTTTGTGTAGGCCTATTTTGGGGACGCCCCCAAATTACACAACATCCCCCCTTTCTACTACCGTACACGTCAAAATGTCCCCTACCTACTACACAGGCACTACACACACACACACAACACGCACACACACACACACACACACACACACACACACACACATACACACACACGCACACATCATCATCATCATCATCATCATCATAACGATGTGCCCTGCCGCAATGTCGTTGGCGATCATGGTCCGATGTATTATTAGATGTGTATATATATATATAGGTGTGTATATGTATGTTTGTATACATGTGTGTGTATATGTATGTGTGTGCATGTATATATATATATTTATATGTCTACATATTGCAATGAATGCTTGTTCTTTCTACATTTTGTTAGATCTGTTGATTATGCATTGTGTACATTTCAAGATGTTTATAAGAGCTATATATTTAAAAAATAAATAAAAACAAGTTTGAAAAAAAAAAAATGGTCCGGTGTATTGTACACGAATCTATCCCTCGTAGACCGAAAGTTAGTGTAAGGGGAATAACTGCAATACATGTAAACGAATATAAGCATTGTTCTTCTCTCCCTTAGTTCCATTCAGTTCTTGGCTTCCTTCCGTCATATTTCATTGAGGAGAAATTTCTGTAACTGTCAACATTGTCAGATCGACGCAACTCTCCCTGTCTCCCAATTTGTTTGTCTGCCAACTCTGTGTACCCATCTTTCATCGTCATTATGATCTTCCTCTTTCCGCTTTATAGGCCAGTTGTTCTTTGCTGTCCATGGAAAAAAAATGGCCTATAAAGTTCCATGGACAGCAAAGAAAACAAACGAGACAGTCTTGATGGAGGCAGACACAAGTAGATCACTCATAAGGAAGATTAGGAAAAGACAGGCAACATTCATAGGCCATTTTATGAGGAAGGGGGATTTGGAGCACCTGATCACAACGGGACAGCTGGAGGGAAGGAGAGCACCGGGTAGACCCAGGGAGAAAATGCTGGACGGACTTGCAGAGCGGCTGGGGACGAGGAGAGTGGGGGAAATGCTGGGGGCAACGAGAGATAGAGACAGATGGAAGTCCATGATCGCCAACGCCATGCGGCAGGGCACCTGATGATGATGATGATGAGGCCATTTTATGAGGAAAGGGGAATTAGAGTACTTGGTCACAACAGGAAAGGTGGAGGGATAGACAACACTAGGTAGATCAAGGGAAAAAATATTGGACGGACTTACAGGGTGGTTGAGGACAGAGAGGGTGGAATATGTGCTTGAGGCAAGGGATAGATACATATGGAGGGCCATGACCGCCAACGCCATGCGACAGGGCACTTGATAATAATGATGATGATGATCTTTCCGCTGTCCAACTGTGTTGGGTTTAAGAAATTCTACATGGGAGATAACTCCGTGACTCTCAAGAGTTATGTTACACTTGCGATGATGTTTGTGGGTATGCTATGTAAAGTGTGACAGTGTGCTTTGACATGGGCTGTAGGCAATACACGAATGGAATTATCATGACTAGTATGACATTAATTTTTGCACATCATTTTGCATATTTCCCGATATATTGTTTTTGTCGAATTTTGTCTTTAATTATGTTGTTTGTGCATAAAGACACATGCTCAGTTTTGTATGTTTTAATATTCAGTAATATGAATTAGACATTCTAGTTCCCCGAAGGATTAGGTAAAAAAAAAAAAAAAAAAAAAAAAAGCGATGCAGTGTTTATCTCTCATCATCATCATCATCATCATCATCATCATCATCATGTGCCCTGCCACATGGCATTGACGATCATGGCCCTCCACACGAATCTATCCCCTGTCGCTGTAAGTACAACTCCCAGCCTATCTGTCTTCAGCCACCCTGCAAGTCCGTCCAATATTTTCTCCCTGGGTCTACTTTGTGTTCTTTTCCTCTCCAGCTTTCCTGTTGTGACCAGTGTTTTCATTCCCCTTTCCTCATAAACTGTCCTATAAATGTTGCTTGTCTTTTCCTAATCTTCTTTATTATTGATCTTCTTGTGTCTGCCTTCTTCAAGACTGTCTCTTTTGTTTTCTTTGCTGTCCATGGAACTTTCAACATTCTTCTTAGAAACCACATTTCAGTTGCCTCAGTTTTGTTCTGACTTTGTGTGTTAACTGTCCACGCCTCACAACCGTGCAACAGTATCGGTTCTATATAACATTCAAGAAGTCTCTTCCTGATGTTAATTGATAGGCATTTGTTAGTAAGAACGCTTTTCGTCTTCTTGGATGCTGTTTTTGGCTTGGACAGTTCTGTTGGCTAT
>JAPXFY010000016.1:80752686-80755186 GCA_030674185.1 Monoplex corrugatus
AGACTACTGTCTGTGACCTTTGTGACAGTTGTCTGCCCTTGATAGATGATTTCCTTTATATGTCAATCGTCCTTCTTCCTGTGTGACAGAAAGCTTGTGTCTTCCTGTCTGTGGCTGTCAGTGAAGATTATGGGCCTTGTCTGGTCCTGATCCGGTATTGTGCGAGGTCAGGCTGACATTTGGAGACTGGATGTCGTCAGGAAATGATGACCCTTCTACATGTAAAATAGGTCAGGGAATTCAGTGCAGTCTGTTGATAATAATAATAATAAAAAAAGCAGTATCCTTCTACAGCAACGCTTGTGTTTTCCCATGTCCTAAATATGCAATCAAATGCATTTCGATAGGAATCTGTTTTCAAATGCATTTTGACAGAGTCTGTATTGAAATGCATTTTGATAGGAATCTGTATTCAAATGCATTCTGACAGAGTCTGTATTTAAATGCATTTTATAGTCTGCATTCAAATGCATTTTGATAGAAATCTGTATTCAAATGCATTCTGACAGAGTCTGTATTTCAATGCATTTTGATAGGAATCTGCATTCAAATGCATTGTGACATAGTCTGTATTTGAATACATTTTGACAGGAGCGTGTATTGCAGAGCCTATATTTAAATGCATTTTGATAGGAATCTGCATTCAAATGCATTTTGATACGAGGGTCGTTCCAAAAGTAATGCCTCCTATTTTTTTTTATTCCGCCCCAAGGGATCCGAGGGGATTGCTTATGGCATTGTTATGATGACTGAACTTTCCCGCTCATAACCTGAATTTTCATCTCTTGTTGCAGATATTGACGGTGTGACATCTAAGAAACATCCCCTGTCATGGACGTGCGTCAGAAAAAGAGATGCGTCATGACAGGGGTTGCTTTCTTGGACTGTCACACCGTCAATATCTGCAACAAGAATGAATATTTAAGGTTATGAGCGCCAAGTTCAGTTCATCATAACAATGCATAAGCAATCCCCTCGTTCCTTGGGGCGGAATAAATAAATAGGAGCATTCGTTTTGGAACGACCCTCGTAGAAGTCTGTATTTCAGTGCAATTTGATAAGTCCATATTCAAATGCATTTTAATAGGAATCTGCTGCATTCAAGTGAATTTTGAAGGACTAACAAACAAATAAACAAACAACAACAGCTACCAACAAAACAAAACAAAACGCAACAACGAAAAATACCAAAACAATCTCAACAACAAAGAGAAGAAGTGGACCATAACAATCAAGTATACGAAGAGAGAGAGAGAGAGAGAGAGAGAGGAGAAAAGACAGAGAGGAGAGAGAGAGAAGAGACAGAGAGAGAGAGAGAGAGAGACAGAGACAGACGAAAGGAGAAGAGAGAGAGAGAGAGAGGAAGAAGAGAGAGAAGAGACAGAGAGGAAGAAGGAGAGAGAGAGAGAGAGAGAGGAGAGAGAGAGAGAGAGAGAGAAGACAGACAGACAGAGAAAGGAAGAAGGAGAGAGAGAGAAAGAGAGAGAGAGAAGAAAGAGAGAAAGAGAGAAAGAGAGAGAGAGACAGAGAGAGAGAGAGACAGACAGAAAGAAGAGAGAGAGAAAAGAAAGAGAGAGAGAGAAAGAGAGAGAGAGAGCAGAGAGACAGAGACAGAGAAGACAGAGAGAGAGAGAGAGAGAAAGAGAGAGACAGCAGACAGACAGAAAGAGAAGAGAGAAGAGAGAGAGAAGAGAGAGAGAGAGAGAGAGAGAAGAAGAAGAGAGAGAAGAGAGAGAGAAGACAGACAGACAGAGAGCAGAAGACACAGAGAAAGACAGAGAGAGAGAGAGAGAGACAGACAGAAGACAGAGAGAGAGAGAGAGAGAGAAAGAGAGAGGAGAGCAACCATTTAGTGATACAGTCTTGTGTCAAAGGATTCTACCAGGGTGAACAGCCATACGGATTTAATTTGGATGTAAAATCTGTTGTGATAAAAACTACACTACACTGCACTGCACTGCAGCACTGCACTGCACTGCACTGACTGCACTGCACTGCACTGCATGCACTGCACTGCACTGCTGCACTGCACTGCACTGCACTGCACTACACTACACTACACTACACTACACTACACTACACTACACTGCACGCACTGCACTGCACTGCACTGCACTGCACTGCACTACACTGCACTACACTACACTACACTACACTACACAGTGCAGTGCTAGTAGATATATTAGAAGTTCTAGTCATACCCAGTTCACTATCACGCCATATGTATTAGAAATTCTACATCATACCAGTTCACTATAACGCCAATTATATTCCAAGTTCAACAACATACCCAGTTCACTATCATCATCATCATCAAGTGCCTTGCCACATGGCGTTGGCGATCATGGCCCTCCATCTGTTTTTATCCTTGTTGCCTCTTCCACCCTCTCTGACTTCAGCTACTCTGCAAGTCCGTCCAATATTTTTTCCCTGGGTCTACATGGTGCTCTCTTTCCTTCCAGCTTTCCTGTTGTGACCAGGTGCTCCAATTTCCCTTTCC
>JAPXFY010000016.1:80775186-80790186 GCA_030674185.1 Monoplex corrugatus
TTTCTCTTTCCTGAAAAAATGTCATATGACTGTTGCCTGTGCACGCCTAGTCCCTCAAAAATGGACACGGATGTCTCTAATTTGATTCGATTTACACTCATGGGGCATGGCTGGATCAGTTTCAACGATGCTCTGTCAAAAGTCATTGTTCGTGTATTTCAAGCTGAAAACCAGTTCGACTATTGCCACCATGGTAAAGTATTTGTTGTCAGATTAACGTAACAATTATCCCACTTAATTAGGCCCCTCATCCTTCTGGGAGTAATGGCCATCAACAAGAGACCACCATAGCCCACTGTCCTGTGCTTTTGCCTCAATCTGCCTCTAGGTAAGGGCCAAAGACGTTATAAATAGTTTTTATGCTGTCTTTGGTAAGGCCATCCTTCCACAGTCTTCTTGGAGATCTCTTCGCCAGAGCTTTTTGACCGGCCTCTCTTTCTCTTCCGTTGGGGTTCCGTGTCAGGGGCTGTCTGGTGATACACTCATAACCAACTGTTAAATGTCAATTGACCTAACAATCATAACCTATGTATAACATACGTATGTCAGACTTAGTGGAGTTGGGAATTTGGAGTTTGTTGAAAGAATAGCAAGGCAAAGCAAAGCAAGGCAAAGCAAAGCAAGGCAAGTCAAAGCAAAGCAAAGCAAAGCAAAGCAAGGCAAAGCAAGGCAAAGCAAAGCAAAGCAAGGCAAAGCAAAGCAAAGCAAAGCAAAGCAAGGCAAGGCAAGGCAATGCAAGGCAAGGCAAAGCAAAGAAAAGCAAAGCAAAGCAAGGCAAAGCAAAGCAAAACAAAGCAAAGCAAAGCATAGCAAGGCTAAGAAAAGCAAGGCAAAGCAAGGCAAGGCAAGGCAAGGCAAGGCAAAGCAAAGCAAAGCAAAGCAAAGCAAAGCTAGGCAAAGCAAAGCAAAGCAAAGCAAGGCAAAGCAAAACAAAGCAAGGCAAAGCAAAGCAAGGCAAGCAAAGCAAGGCAAGGCAAAGCAAAGCAAAGCAAAGCTAGGCAAAGCAAGGCAAAGCAAAGCAAGGCAAAGCAAAACAAAGCAAGGCAAAGCAAAGCAAGGCAAGCAAAGCAAGGCAAAGCAAAGCAAAGCAAAACAAACCATACCAAAACAAACCATACCAAAGCAAACCAAACCAAAGCAAACCAAACCATACCAAAACAAACCATACCAAAACAAACCATACCAAAGCAAACCAAACCAAAGCAAAACAAACCATACCATACCAAAACAAACCATACCAAAACAAACCATACCAAAGCAAACCATACCAAAACAAAACAAACCATACCAAAGCAAAACAAACCAAAGCAAAACAAACCATACCAAAACAAACCATACCAAAACAAACCATACCAAACAAACCATACCAAAGCAAACCAAAGCAAACCAAACCAACACAAAGCAAACCAAAGCAAAGCAAAGCAAGGCAAAGCAAAGCAAAGCAAAACAAATCATACCAAACCAAACCAAAGCAAAACAAACCATACCAAACCAAAGCAAAGCAAACCAAACCAACACAAAGCAAACCAAAGCAAAGCAAAGCAAGGCAAAGCAAAGCAAGGCAAAGCAAAACAAAGCAAGGCAAAGCAAAGCAAGGCAAGCAAAGCAAGGCAAAGCAAAGCAAAGCAAAACAAACCATACCAAAGCAAACCAAACCAAAGCAAAACAAACCATACCAAAGCAAACCAAACCAAAGCAAAACAAACCATACCAAACCAAAGCAAACCATACCAAAACAAACCATACCAAAGCAAACCATACCAAAACAAACCATACCAAAGCAAACCAAACCAAAGCAAAACAAACCATACCAAAACAAACCATACCAAAACAAACCATACCAAAGCAAACCATACCAAAACAAACCATACCAAAGCAAAACAAACCAAAGCAAAACAAACCAACACAAAGCAAACCAAAGCAAAGCAAAGCAAGGCAAAGCAAAGCAAACCAAACCAAAGCAAAACAAACCATACCAAAACAAACCATACCAAAGCAAACCAAACCAAAGCAAAACAAACCATACCAAAACAAACCATACCAAAGCAAACCAAAGCAAACCAAACCAACACAAAGCAAACCAAAGCAAAGCAAAGCAAGGCAAAGCAAAGCAAAGCAAAACAAATCATACCAAACCAAACCAAAGCAAAACAAACCATACCAAACCAACACAAAGCAAACCAAAGCAAAGCAAACCAACACAAAGCAAAGCAAGGCAAAGCAAAGCAAAGCAAAGCAAAGCAAAGCAAAGCAAAACAAATCATACCAAACCAAACCAAAGCAAAACAAACCATACCAAACCAAAGCAAAGCAAACCAAAGCAAACCAAACCAACACAAAGCAAACCAAAGCAAAGCAAAGCAAGGCAAAGCAAACCAAAGCAAAACAAACCATACCAAAGCAAAGCAAAGCAAACCAAACCAAACCAAACCAAAGCAAAACAAACCAAACCAAAGCAAAGCAAACCAAACCAAAACAAACCATACCAAAGCAAACACAAACCATACCAAAGCAAACCAAACCAAACCCAAACCAAAACCAAACCAAACCAAACCAAACAAACCAAACCAAACAAACCAAACCAAACCAAACCAAACCCAAACCAAACACAACCAAACCAAACCAAACCAAACCAAACCAAACCAAACCAAACCAAACCAAACCAAACCAAAACCAAACCAAACAACCAAAACCAAACCAAACCAAACCAAACCAAAAAACCAAACCAAACCAAACCAAACCAAACCAAACCAAACCAAACCAAAACCAAACCAAACCAAACCAAAACCAAACCAAACCAAATCAAACCCAAACCAAACCAAACCAAACCAAACCAAACCAAACCAAACCAAACCAAACCAAAACCAAACCAAAAACCAAACCAAACCAAACCAAACCATTCGGACGATTCGAAATATACTCCATCAGAATCTGCCAGTGATTATGTGGCAGATTCCTCGATCCTACCCCAGAACCCTGTGCCCCGGCCAGGTCTTGAAATCAGAGGGAAAGGGAAAACAGGACTTATAGAACAGTAAGCTGACACCACCTGAAGGACTGGAGCATTAAGATAGATAGGTAGCAAACAGTCCAGGCTTTATGCTGCAGTCTGGGATTGAACTCAATACCTCAGATCTTGAGCCACCACTCTGTCAACACAGCCAACCATCCAGCACATTTCAAGTGATGACTTTCATTATTTTACAAACATTGCATTCATTCGTGGAAAAAGAGACAGAGAGGCCGTTGTACTTCTTGATTTGTGATAACGGTAAACTGAGGGAGAATCAGGTTTTGGAGTGACTGTTCAGATTGGCTTGTAGTAAGTATTTCTGCAAGCATGTTAACAGTAAAACGAGATGGTAATGAGCCATGGAATCTACGCAAGTGAACATTTAGGACTGAATTGCTGTCACATGGCGTATGCATCACGCTGTTAAGTGATAACAAAATCGTGCTGTTTTCTGAATTACGCCATGAAGAACGTATCACGTTTCCTTTCTTAAAAGCCTTCCACAACAAAACAACAAAGTTCTCATGTTTTCTAAAAAAACCAACAAATATGAAAGGAGCAAGCGGGGAGTGAGAAACGTTTAAATGGAAAAAATGGTGGTCAAGCCATACCAGTAAGCTTTCTGTTTGTGATTTTTCTTCTAGTTTTCGCCGCCTACACTGTCAAGCCACAACTATCAAAGGATGTGGTTATTTTGTCCAGTTCCCACCAACTGCCATGGAAATGGTGCAGTTTTTACGTTGGCACCCATCTCAGGTGATATGGCCGACGGGGATAACCATCCCAGGGATTCAGTTTCAGTTTCATTTTCTCAAGATGACGTCTCCGCGCTCGGAACGAATTCCATATGCACTGACGTCACAGATGCCTCGTGTATGGTGATCATGGCACATGCCTTAACTCAACACATAAACCCTTGAGCTGGCCAGGTCCTGAGGCCCTACCTAGACTATGTTTGACCTAGTATATATTTTATACTGGTATTTTATCAGCCTACCGCTGGGATAATCTTGGTTACATGTAAATGACATGTGTATGTGTGTATCTTACCTTCAAAAAAGGAACATATATATAAAGTAAAAAAAAAAAATTAAAGGTCTGGATCACAACACAACTAGCTATTCTGTATAAACTCGTCTCGCATGACAGACCCCCCTCCTAGTCAATGCCCAAATGGTCAGCCATCTATCAACTAGGTGAAGCCAAGGAAGCGAGGGAAGGGAGATCAATCTAATCCTATATTGACACCACCAGAACACCAATAATGTTAAGATGGGACAGTGAGAAGGCCAGTTTTAATGAACCTATATTGACACCACCAGAACAGCAATGATATTAAGATGGGACAGTGAGAAGGCCAGTTTTAATGCCATGGAAATTGGTAGCCAGATATAGCTAGGGATGGAGGATTCTGTTGAGGCACAGGACACAGCAAAACCAGAACAACATTGAGGCAGCCGAGATGTGGTTTCTAAGAAGGATGTTCAGAGTTCCATGGACAGCAAAGAAAACAACAAGACAGTCTTGATGGAGGCAGACACAAGTAGATCATTCATAAGGATGATTAGGAAAAGACAGGCAACATTCATAGGCCGTTTTAAGAGGAAAGGGGAATTGGAACACCTGGTCACAACGGGAAAGCTGGAGGGAAGGAGAGCACCGGGTAGACCCAGGGAGAAGATACTAGACGGACTGGCAGAGTGGCTGAAGACAGGAAGGGTGGAAGAGATGCTTGAGGCAACAAGAGATAGAGACAGATGGAAGTCCATAATCGCCAACGCCATGCGGCAAGGCACCTGATGATGATGATGATGATGACAGGACACAACTCTGCTCCACCTGGATGGACCTCAGTTGATGATCCCCATTGTCGTCTGATGTAGAGGATGGCGTAGACATTCAAACTGCATGGTTTGTTAGTAGGCGCTTGCAGGCCTGGTACCTCTAACCTCAGCCCTCTAGTTTTTTCTGTAGAGGTTGCCCTATTCTTAGCTCATGGCTAGAAGACTTACCCTTTGAGAACAAGCGACTCTTTTCAGCTTGACGGCTCCGTCATAGAACATTCAGGGTGTTTCCTAGGTCTGACCTTGCCATAGACCACCTGTTTCGTCTTGACAGAAACCATCGCCACTCGCTCCGGGACTGTTCATTCGTCCAGACAAGCCTGGCTAACTTTGTGGCCAACCACCATAATATGGAGGCCATCCGCCATTCTCTGCTTGCAATCCGCAGGGTTTGGGATGACGACCCCACGACAAAATTGCATCTGCAGCCATTTTCTTATCTGCCATAAAATGAACCAGACAGCTGTAGTTTTTTCTCTAAGCGTCGTAAGTTAACGAGAAACACCCGAGGGTGCTGGATAGGACCCAGAGCAACAATGCCTCGCCACTCTCCAGACAACCACCCCCCAAGCTCCCTATGAAACACAGAAGCCATTTCATCAAGCAATGGAAGTGGAAGGTGGGGGCTGTCCACGAGCTGCATGACCATTTCATCAAGCAATGGTGTTATATAGAACCAATACTGTTATACGGATGTGAGGCGTTGACAGTCAGCAAGCAAAGCCAGAGCAAGATTGAGGCAGCCGAGATGTGGTTTCTAAGAAGAATGTTGAGAGTCCCATGGACAGCAAAGAAAACAAACGAGACAGTCTTGATGGAGGCAGACACAAGTAGATCACTCATAAGGAAGATTAGAAAAAGACAGGCAATATTTATAGGCCATTTTATGAGGAAGGGGGATTTGGAGCACCTGGTCACAACGGGAAAGCTGGAGGGAAAGAGAGCACCGGGTAGACCCAGGGAGAAAATGCTGGACGGACTTGCAGAGTGGCTGGGGACGGGGAGGGTGGGGGAGATGCTAGGGGCAACGAGAGATAGAGACAGATGGAAGTCCATGATCGCCAACGCCATGCGGCAGGGCACCTGATGATGATGAATGGGGGTGGAGGGTGGGGGCTGTCCACGACCTGCATGACCCTTCAGACCCAGTCATCGGTTACCTTGTTTACAAATCGAACGGCAAAGTGGGGAGATGACAAACCCGGGACATAGCCACACAACGGGCACCAACCAGGTCCTGCCCAGCTATCAGACAAAAAGAGAACGGAATAAGAACCCTTCTCTTGCCTTATTCTGGGTCTTCATCTCTCTACTGGGCAGCCCGCCCAGCCGCCAGCTGGCATAGCTGCCACCTTTGTTTCCCTTACTATAGTCGGTAAAACAAACGAAACATCGTTTGTGGCTAAGTAGTGTAAAAATCTGTGTACACGTAGAGAGAAATTAGAAGCAGCACCGTCAACAGAAAACCAATTGGAAAAGGTTACCATCATCTTGACAGGGGGCGACCAGCTTAAATCGAGTAGTCACAGGTGGCAGGCAGCAGATGGCCATTAGATGCTATAGTAGGTAGCTGTGAAATAAGGCAGACTTGGCTGGACTACTAAACAGTCTCAGAGCAGCTGGCAATGATTTCTGTCAAGATGAGAAAACAAGTGAAATAGCCAGTAACAAACAAGCCAGATTTCATGTTACAGGCAAGGGTTGAAGTCGATTCCACGGTTCTCTTAAAACAACCAACCAGTCCGCTAAAATGGAATCCTGAACGGTGCTTCAACTGCACGAGAGAGAGAGAGAGAGAGAGAGAGAGAGAGAGAGAGAGAGAGAGAGAGACAGACAGACCGACAGACAGACAGACCGACAGACCGACGGACCGACAGACAGACAGACCGACTAACAGACAGACAGACAGACACAGAGACAGATGGGCAGACAGACAGACAGATACAGACAGATAGATAGATAATAGATAGATAGACAGATAGAGAGAGACAGAGAGAGAGAAATAGACATAGACAGAGACAGAGAGAGAGAGAAAGAGAGAGAAAGAGAGAGCGAGAGTGGAGAGAGAGAGAGAGAGAGAGAAGAGAGACAGAGAAAGAGAGAGAGAGAGAGAGAGAGAGAGACAGAGACAGAGAGACAGACAGAGTCAGAGAGAGAGAGAGACAGACAAAGACAGAGAAAGAGAGAGAGAGAAGACAGAGAGAGAGAGAGAGAGAGAGAGAGAGAGAGAGAGAGAGAGAGAGGAGACAGACAGACAGACGGACACACAGAGACAGAAACAGAGACAGACAGACAGAAAAACAGAAAGAAGGAGACAGAGAAAAAGAGACTGATAAGTGAGAAAGAACTTTAACCCTTTGACTACCGCACCCAAGTCCACCAGCACCGTGCATTGTCAACCATGCTAGCAAAGCAAAAACTTAACCTTTTGACTCCCTCAGCCTATCCAAGCTGGTGGATAGGATGAGGGAGTCAAAAGGTTAAGTTTTTGCAGTTAGTGGACAGGGTGCGGGAGTCAAAGGGTTTAAAGCGCTAAATATTAGATATACCCAACAACAATACTCGACTCTGAACTCATCTTTACCTGGCCCACCTTCTTCTTATCCTACCCATCCCTCGCTCGCTCTGTCAGCAAGGTCGAACAATCAGCACCAGTCTTGAGTCAGCGGCAAACTACTAAAGATGTCTTGTTGTTTCTGGACAGGTCTGGTACCGGCGTATTGATACCGTATCTTGCTGCACGCGTGAATGAAGGATGAACAAGCGGTAGGCTGTTGTTGGGAAAACAAAGACAGGAGACGGGGTAGGGAGAGGGAGGACAGAAGCGGAAAAGGGAGAGGGGAGGGCAGAAGCGGAAAAGGGAGAGGGGAGGGCAGAAGCGGAAAAGGGAGGGGGAGGGCAGAAGAAAAGAGAGGGAAGGTACTGAAAGGGGAAGGAAGAGGGGGTCAGTAGAGGAGAAGGGAGAGGGACAGTAGATAAGATAGGGGTAGTAGAGGAGAGGTGGGCAGAAGAGGAGAGGGGAAGGGAGGACAGAAGAGAAGGGAGAGGGACAGTAGAGAAGAATGGGGTAGTAGAGGAGAGGTGGGCAGAAGAGGAGAAGGGAAGGGAGGACAGAAGAGGAGAAGGGAGAGGGACAGTAGAGGAGAATGGGGTAGTAGAGGAGAGGGGATGACAGAAGAGGAGAAGGGAGGGGAGGACAGAAGAGGAGAAGGGAGGGAAGGACAGAAGAGGAGAAGGGAGGGGAGGATAGAAGAGGAGAAGGGAGGAGAGGACAGAAGAGGAGAAGGGAGGAGAGGACAGAAGAGGAGAAGGGAGAGGGACAGTAGAGAAGAATGGAGTAGTAGAGGAGAGGTGGGCAGAAGAGGAGAAGGGAAGGGAGGACAGAAGAGGAGAAGGGAGAGGGACAGTAGAGGAGAATGGGGTAGTAGAGGAGAGGGGATGACAGAAGAGGAGAAGGGAGGGGAGGACAGAAGAGGAGAAGGGAGGGAAGGACAGAAGAGGAGAAGGGAGGGGAGGACAGAAGAGGAGAAGGGAAGGAAGGACAGAAGAGGAGAAGGGAGGAGAGGACAGAAGTGGAGAAGGGAGGGGAGGACAGAAGAGGAGAAGGGAGGGGAGGACAGAAGAGGAGAAGGGAGGGGGAGGACAGAAGAGGAGAAGGGAAGGGGAGGACAGAAGAGGAAAAGGGAAGGAGAGGACAGAAGAGGAGAAGGGAGGGGAGGACAGAAGAGGAGAAGGAGGGGGAGGACAGAAGAGGAGAAGGGAGGGGGAGGACAGAAGAGGAGAAGGGAGGGGAGGACAGAAGAGGAGAAGGGAGGGGAGGACAGAAGAGGAGAATGGAGGAGAGGAGACAGAAGAGGAGAAGGGAGGGGAGGACAGAAGAGGAGAAGGGAGGGGAGGACAGATGAGGAGAAGGGAGGGGAGGACAGAAGAGGAGAAGGGAGGGGAGGGCAGAAGAGGAGAAGGGAGGGGAAGACAGAAGAGGAGAAGGGAGGGGAGGACAGAAGAGGAGAAGGGAGGGGAGGACAGAAGAGGAGAAGGGAGGAGAGGACAGAAGAGGAGAAGGGAGGGGGAGGACAGAAGAGGAGAAGGGAGGGGGAGGACAGAAGAGGAGAAGGGAGGGGGAGGACAGAAGAGGAGAAGGGAGGGGAGGACAGAAGAGGAGAAGGGAGGGGGAGGACAGAAGAGGAGAAGGGAGGGGAGGACAGAAGAGGAGAAGGGAGGAGAGGACAGAAGAGGAGGAGGGAGGGGGATGACAGAAGAGGAGAAGGGAGGGGGGGGACAGAAGAGGAGAAGGGAGGGAGGACAGAAGAGGAGAAGGGAGGGGAGGACAGAAGAGGAGAAGGGAGGGGAGGGAGGAGGACAGAAGAGGAGAAGGGAGGGGGGGAGGACAGAAGAGGAGAAGGGAGGGGAGGGAGGACAGAAGAGGAGAAGGGAGGGGGAGACAGAAGAGGAGAAGGGAGGGGGGAGGACAGAAGAGGAGATGGGAGGGGAGGACAGAAGAGGAGAAGGGAGGGAGGACAGAAGAGGAGAAGGGAGGGGAGGAGAAGAGGAGAGGGAGGGGAGACAGAAGGAGAGGGAGGGAGGACAGAAGAGGAGAAGGGAGGGGGAGAGAAAAGAGAGGAGAAGGGAGGGGAGAAGAGAGGAGAAGGGAGGGGAGGACAGAAGAGGAGAAGGGAGGGGAGGGAGGACAGAAGAGGAGAAGGGAGGGGAGGACAGATGAGGAGAAGGGAGGGGAGGACAGAAGGGAGAAGGGAGGGGGAGACAGAAGAGGAGAAGGGAGGGGGGGAGGACAGAAGAGGAGAAGGGAGGGGAGGAAGAGAGGAGAGGAAGGAGGAGAAGAGGAGAAGGGAGGGAGGACAGAAGAGGAGAAGGGAGGGGGGAGGACAGAAGAGGAGAAGGGAGGGGGAGGAGGACAGAAGAGGAGAAGGGAGGGAGGAGGACAGAAGAGGAGAAGGGAGGGAGGACAGAAGAGGAGAAGGGAGGGGAGGGAGGACAGAAGAGGAGAAGGGAGGGGAGGGAGGACAGAAGAGGAGAAGGGAGGGGAGGGAGGACAGAAGAGGAGAAGGGGGGAGGAGGACAGAAGAGGAGAAGGGAGGGGAGGGAGGACAGAAGAGGAGAAGGGAGGGGAGGACAGAAGAGGAGAAGGGAGGGGAGGAGAGAAAGAGAGGGAGAAAGAGGGAGGGGGAGGACAGAAGAGGAGAAGGGAGGGGAGAAGAAGAGGAGAAGGGAGGGGGGAGAAGAGGAGAAGGGAGGGGATGACAGAAGAGGAGAAGGGAGGGGATGGCAGAAGAGGAGAAGGGAGGGGGGAGAGAACAGAAGAGGAGAAGGGGAGGGGGAGACAGATGAGGAGAAGGGAGGGGGGGAGAACAGAAGAGGAGAAGGGAGGGGGGGAGAACAGAAGAGGAGAAGGGAGGGGGAGAACAGAAGAGGAGAAGGGAGGGGGATGACAGAAGAGGAGAAGGGAGGGGGAGGACAGAAGAGGAGAAGGGAGGGGAGGACAGAAGAGGAGAAGGGAGGGGGAGGACAGAAGAGGGAGAAGGGAGGGGGAGGACAGAAGAGGAGAAGGGAGGAGGAGGATAGAAGAGGAGAAGGGAGGGGAGGAAGGAAGAGGAGAAGGGAGGGGGAGGACAGAAGAGGAGAAGGGAGAGGAGGATAGATGAGGAGAAGGGAGGGGAGGATAGAAGAGGAGAGGGGAGGGGAGGACAGAAGAGGAGAAGGGAGGGGGAGGACAGAAGAGGAGAAGGGAGGGGGAAGACAGAAGAGGAGAAGGGAGGGGGAGGACAGAAGAGGAGAAGGGAGGGGAGGACAGAAAAGGAGAGGGGAGGGGGGACAGAAGAGGAGAGGGGAGGGGGAGGACAGAAGAGGAGAAGAGAGGAGGGGGAGGACAGAAGAGAAGGGAGGGAGGACAGAAGAGGAGAAAGGAGGGGGCAGAAGAGAAGGGAGGGGAGGGAGGACAAAAGAAGAGAGGGAAAAGAAGGGCAGAAGAGCACTCTCAGAGACCGAAGTGTGCAAGTTTGAAAGAGTGAACTGAATGCACTTATGGTGTGAATGAAATCTGTTTTAAAAAGGAATTTTGCCTCGGTTCTGTGGTTTGTGTGAATGTTGATGTAAAGAGTTTTTTTTATTTCTTTCTTTGTTTTAAATCATTGGATTTGTTGTCTACCGAGAAGACGAATTATACACCTTTATTGCTATGGATGTGAATAATCGTCTACTTTTCTTTGGGAAAAAAGTTACAATTACAAATCATTAAGGTAAGAGAATGCAGTGTTATTTTAAGACTCCCGTAAATCGTTCAAAGGGAAACAATCCCACAAGGGGAAACCGCCCCTACATTGTTGTAGAAAGTTCTTCCCAAGCCTGTTTCTTACACTCTAGCACGCTCGTGCACAAGCGGTGAGAACCGAATGGCAAGGGCTAGAAACAATTGTGCCATGAAATGGACACGAGACAGAAGTAGATATGAGCTATGTGCAGCGCTTATTTAACATTAGAAGACTGAGTCTTTGTCAAATGCAAAATGGCATTTGCACATCTGCCATCTTTTACCATGCTGGAAAGAGCCTCTCAAAGATATCCAGCCTTACCTAGCTAGAATACCTAGTCATGCTTTCTGTTCAGTGACGCTCATACCTAGCATACCTCGCAAAAACTTCACCTATCTACCAAGTAAGAAAAGAATCATTGCGTTATTCTTATATTGCAGAAAGCTTACTTGATAGCGAGTTAGATTTTGCAAGGACTGCCAGCTGGCCCACACATTTTGTCTGTAAAGCGAACTTATGATGGCATATGTACTGGACTGTTATAGCAACATGGAGTTGACAGAGCATAGATATTGTTTCTTTGATGTCGACAGAATTGAATGATTTAATGCGGAACACAATTGAGATCAACCTTGTGTGTGAAGAATCAGCTCACAATCTGTTTCTCATAAAGATTAAAACAAAATCATATTTATTCATATAACAATTATATTGTTTACAATAACATATAGTTGAGGTTAAACCTTGTGTGTAAGAATTATCATCAATCCCTCTTTTATGAAAGCAAACTTTAGTTTTATTCATGTGGCAGTGACCATATTGTTGGTATATAATGTTACATTGAATTCCTATGCTGGCATCTTGGCTGCTACCAAGTTGCTTGCAACGAATAAGAAGAGAGGAGAGAGAGAGAGAGGGGGGGACAGAGACAGAGACAGAGAGACTAGAGAAAGCACAGCATAACATCACGTTTCAGTATTAACTTCAATGCCAAAGGTGTCATACAATTCCCTTTGAAGTCAAAAAGTGGCCAGTCACCACCCGCCCAGTCATTCGATCCATATCTTGTGTGATGATAACTGATTTGAAAATACTAACCCGGAGGTCTCAATCATGCATGCCCAGACGGTGACGAAGGGCAGAAAGGCGCCATTGTGCGCCATGGTATTAACACGATTGACAGTCGTCCTGTGTTGTCTGCTCCCCCCTGGCTTGTCTCACCATGGCTTTAGGTAAAACGTGCATCAAAGGCAGCAGGACCAGTGTCAAGTGTTGCCTTTCCTGCAGGCCATGTGTATGGCGTCAAACGGTGGTTTTTAGTCCAGCTACTGTAAACAAAGTGGGACAGTGATTCAGGCTAAACCCTTTGTGAGTGTGTGCGTGGGGGGGGGGTAGGGGGTGGGGGGATGGTGTTTTGTGTGTGTGTTGTGTGGTGTGTGTGTGTGTGTGTTGTGTGGTGTGTTGTGTGTGTGTGTGTGTGAGTGTGTGTGTGTGCGTGAACGTGTGTGTGTGTTCATGTGTTGTGTGTGTGTGTGTGTGTGTGTGTGGTGTGTGTGCGTGTGCGTGAACGTGTGTGTGTGTTCATGTTTGTGTGTGTGTGTGTGTGTGTGTGTGTGTGTGTGTGTGTGTGTGGTGTGTGTGTGTGTGTGTGTTGGGTTTCGCACGTGCATATATACTTAGAATAGGATGGAGTAAGCAAATGAATAAACGTGTGTGTGTGTGTGTGTGTGTGTGTGTGTGTGTGTGTGTGTGTGTGTGTGTGTGTGTGTGTGTGTGTGTGTGGTGTGTTGTGTGTGGTGTGTTAGGTTTCGCACGTGCATATATACTTAGAATAGGATGGAGTAGAGTTGAATGTAGAGCTGAAAAAATGAAATGTTCTTTATCATTATTATTGTTATCATTATTATCTATCTTATGTTTTGAGGGGGGCAGTTAAGCAGGGACTGATATGTGTATTGCTTGCTTTATGAGAGAGAGAGAGGAGAGGAGAGAGAGGGAGAGAGAGAGAGAGAGAGTGAGAAAGCAAGAAAGAGAGAGAAAGAGAGAGAGAGAGAGAGAGAGAGAGAGAGAGACAGACAGAAGACAGACAGACAGAGACAGAGAGACTAGAGAAAGCACAGCATAACATCACGTTTCAGTATTAACTTCAATGCGAAGGTGTCATACAATTCCCTTTGAAGTCAAAAAGCGGCCAGTCACCACCCGCCCAGCCATTCGATCCATATCTTGTGCGATGATAACTGATTTGAAAATACTAACCCGGAGGTCTGAATCACGCATGCCCAGACGGTGACGAAGGGCAGAAAGGCGCCGTTGTGCGCCATGGTATTAACACGATTGACAGTCGTCCTGTGTTGTCTGCTCCCCCCTGGCTTGTCTCACCATGGCTTTAGGTAAACGTGCATCAAAGGCAGCAGGACCAGTGTCAAGTGTTGCCTTTCCTGCAGGCCGTGTATATGGCGTCAAACAGCAGTTTTTAGTCCAGTTGCTGTAAAAAAAATGCGGACAGTGATTCAGGCTAAACCCTTTGCCAGTGTATATGTGTGTGTGTGTGTGTGTGTGGTGTGTGCACGCGCGCGTGTGTGTGTGTGGGGGGGTAGGGTGTTGTGTGTCTGTGTAAATGTGTGTTCGTTCGTTCGTTCTTTGATTTAACATCTTTTCACTGTAAGTGATATTAGACGGGGACAGGGAGAGAGGGAAAAAAAAGTATAAATAAAATAAAATGGAAAACGATAGCTGGACGGGTTGGATTGGGGCAGAGGGAGACAGAGATGTAAATGTGTGTGGTATATGTGTGTGTATGTGTGTGTGTGTTTGCATGGGAGTGTGTGGTGTGTATGTGTGTTTGTTTGTGTGTGTGGTGTGTGTGTCTGTTCATCTGTGTGTGTATGTGTGTGTGCGTGTGTGTGTGTGTGTTTGTGTGCGTGTGTCTGTGTTGTGTGTGTGTGTGCATGTGTGTGTGTTTGTGTGCGTGTGTCTGTGTGTTGTGTTGTGTGTGTGTATGTGTGTTGTGTTGTGTTTGTGTGTGTGTGGTGTGTGAGTGTGCGTGTGTCTGTGTTGTGTGTGTGTGTGTGTGTGTGTGTGGTGTGTGTGAATGTGTGTGTGTGTGTGTGTGTGTGTGGCAGTCCACCCAGCCCCTTACTATAGTCTCGACAGTTAGCAGTCAGTAGCTCCTAACGTTGCTTTTCTACAACCACAGGGGATGTTTGAACAGCCATGAAAGTGGCCAGGCATGATGCTCCAGATACAGCCCATCTTGCTGTTCAGCCAGATCTGCCATGCCCACAATGGGCTCGATCCGTCTGGTGGGAAAAGAGTTGAGAGTTGACACTTTTCCGATATCTCCAGGGTCAACATGTGTGCAGATCTTCCAGTGACAAACTTCCTTCGTGTGTATTCATATACAGACTATCAAAACGTACACGTTAAAGATCCTGTAAGTCATGTCAGTGACTGATTTATAGGAAAGATGAAAACTCCCAGCATCCACACCCACCCTAAGACGGAGTATGCAAGCTGTGCAGCGACATTCTTCCTGCATAGTGTCTGGAAAACAACGTGCATACACGCGTCTGAGAAAAATGGGAAAGCTTAAAATGCAACAAAAACAACAAATGAACGAACGAAGAAACGAACAAACGAACGAACAAAACCATCCAAACCAACCAAACTTATGAACGAACCAACCAACCAAACAAACAAGCATAAACGACGACAGCGATAACAACAACCACAAAAGTTGCAATGGGACTGAAACTGTGCTTTGCTATCAATGTATTGAGGGTTTTCATCCAGAATGGTGTATGTCATCATCATCATCATCATCATCATCATCATCATCATCATCATCATCATCATCATCATCATCATCATCATC
>JAPXFY010000016.1:80805186-80807686 GCA_030674185.1 Monoplex corrugatus
CAAACCAAACAAAACAAACAAACAAAAGAAAGTAAGAAAGAAAGATAGAAAGAAAAAGAAAAAACCAACCTAACCAACCAACCAACCAACCAATCAACCAACCGACCAACCAAACAAACCCATAACATTAAACGACGCATGACCAAGACCGTTCACTACTACATTCACAGACAGGATATAGAGAACAAACATACCCGTTCCTTTATTCACAGGCAGTGACCTTTCACTCCTAACTATTCCCAGTGAGTCACGCTGTCATTCTTGTAGGGCACTCACCGAGTGATTTAACTACCTGTACCAATACTACCAACACCAACATGACTTTCCCTCCTTTGGGGCATAAAAAACCTTTTGGACACCGAGATAACTACCGTTTTCATCGCCAAGAATATTTTTCTACCTGATTTTCTTTTACGTTCCACCTCACATCCGCGTACCTGAGCCCGTTATGGACCATTTAAGAGATTTATTTCTCTCACGATGTGTTTGTTGTAGGTGAAGTCATTGAAATAATTATAGTCTGGAGGCGAAATGGCGGTGTCTAACCATACTGTCGAAACGTACTAGGAGGTGGAGGTTTAGTCAGAGTATGAAAAGCCTTCTTTACCAACTACATCAGGATGAGAGTTCTTGAGTGTTATATGGAATCGATACTGTTGTGCGGATGTGAGGCGTGGACAGTCAACATGAAAGTCAAAAAAAAATTGAGGCAACTGAAATGTTTTTTTTTTTTATAAAAAGAATGTTGAGAGTTCCATGGACAGCAAAGAAAACAAACGAGAAAGTCTGAAGGACGCAGACACAAGAAGATCATTAATAAATGAAGATTAGGAAAAGACAAGCAACAATTATAGACCATTTTATGAGGAAAGAGAAATTAGAGCACCTGGTCACTACAGGAAACCTGAAGGGAAAGAAGACACCGGGAAGACCAAGGAAAAAATATTGGACGGACTTGCAGGGTGGCTGAGGACAGAGAGGCTGGGAGATGTACTTACAGTAACAAGGGATAGATACGCATGGAGGGCCATAATCGCAAAAGCCGTGTGGCAGGGCACATGATGATGATGGTGATGAAGATGATGATGAAAATGGAGTGAATGGGGACTGAAAAAGTAGAAGATATACTTGCAGCGACAAAAGATGGATTTCTATGGAAGGTCACGATCGCCATATGAGCGATGTTGGTGTACTGGATGCAAAAAGATATTAACTCCATCAAAAAAGTAACACACACACACGCACAGACACACACATATACACGCAACACACAGACAGACAGACAGACACAGACACACAATACACACACACAGACAACACAACCAGACACACACAGACACACACAGAGACACAGACACAAGAACACAGACACAGAACACAGACACAGACACAGATACAGACACACACACACACACACAGATACAGACACACACAGACACAAAACACACACACACCCCAACACACACACACACACACACACGCACATACTTTAACGTCTTTCACTATGACTGATTCCGTCTAATATCACTTAGGCTTACAGTGAAAAGACATTAAATCAAAGAAGGAAGGAAGGAAGGAAGGAAGGAACGAACACACACACACACACAAACATACACGCACACACACACAGTACACACACACACACAATCACACACACACACACACACACACACACACATGTACACACACACACACACAGTACACACACACACACACATCACACACACACACACACACACACACACACACATAGTACACACACACACACACACACACACAGTACACACACACACGAGAGGTAAAAGTTAATGAGATTTCGTGTTGCCTAAGCAAACGATCCACCCCGATTTTCACCCCCTTTTGTCCTGACCTACCCTACCCCTACCTCATCTCCACCCCCTCTTTTATTTATGTATTTACTTATTTATTTTGCAACGCTAAACGTAAAGCCTTTTCGGTAACGAGACATACGGACACGCTGCGATTTAAATACACGAACTAACACACGCAAAGCACACAATCGATAACCAGCTTACGTTTGTTTGCTCAAGTTTGGCAATAAGACAGTCTGAGTGCGTCTTTCCCACGGAATATACCACACAAAAGCACGGAACACGTGGTCAAAAGAGAGCTATGGGGCCGGTGAGTGTCAAAGCATAAAAGCCGGAAATAGAAGGAATAGGCTGTATGCTCACGGGAACCAAATTGGCCTTTTCGACTATTGTTCGTTTAAAGATAAGTGAAATAGGGCTTGGGTGGGAGAGAGAGGAGAGAGAGAGGATAGAGAGAGAGAGAAGAGAGAGAGAGGGAGAGAAAGAAGAGAGAGAGAGAGAAGAAGAGAGAGAGAAGAGAGAAAGAAAGAGAGAGAGACAGAGAGAGAGGAAAGAAAGAGAGAGAGACAGAGAGAAAAGGAAAGAGAGAGAGACAGAGAAGAAAAGGAAGAGAGAGAGAGACAGAGAGAGAAAGAGGGAAAGAGAGAGAGAGGAGAAAAAAAAAAAGA
>JAPXFY010000016.1:80812686-80817686 GCA_030674185.1 Monoplex corrugatus
GTGTGTGGTGTGTGTGTGTGTGTGTGTGTGTGCGTGTGTGTGTATGTGA
This sequence comes from Monoplex corrugatus, assembly GCA_030674185.1. Classification (NCBI taxonomy): domain Eukaryota; kingdom Metazoa; phylum Mollusca; class Gastropoda; order Littorinimorpha; family Ranellidae; genus Monoplex; species Monoplex corrugatus. The sequence goes on from JAPXFY010000016.1 coordinate 80,812,736, forward strand.
GTGAGTGAGAGAGAGAGAGAGAGAGAAAGAGAGAGAGAGACTGAGAAGAGAGAGTTCAGACTTTAAACACGTTTTTACTATAATCACTGGACCTGTGTTATGAGACAGAGAGAAGAGAGAGAGAGAGAGAGAGAGAGAGACAGACAGACAGACAGATAGACAAGGAGAGAGAGACAGAAGACAGAGACAGAGAGAGAGCGAGAGAGAGACAGAAAGAGAGAAAGAGAGACGAGAGAGGAGAGAGTGAGAGAGTGAGAGAGAGTGTGAGAGAGAGACAGACAGACATACAGAGAGACAGAGGCAGAGAGAGAGAGATCGAGAGAGAGGGAGAGAGAGAGAGAGAGACAGAGACAAAGAGACAGAGACACAGAGACAGAGAAAGAAAGAGAGAAAGAGAGAGACAGAGAGAGAAAGAGAGACAAAGACAGAGACTGAGACTGAGACTGAGACATAGACAGAGACAGAGACAGAGACAGAGACAGAGACAGAGACAGAGACTGAGACAGAGACAGAGAGATTCATCGTTACTGTACTTCTAGTTTTTTTTTTTTTCATTGCATGACCCATTAACACACTGAAGTGGATATTTTATCACAATTGATTTTCATTGCTTCATCAACATTGCACTATTACAATTCATTTGTCTTCATCATAGCGGTAGGGACTGATGTGTTTTTGCCTCACCAGTCTTTGTCTTTGTCTCTGAGGTTTTCGTAATGCGCTTATTGGGGTTCTTGTGAGACGAGACGTTGTGCGAGTCATTCTTCTTCTTCTTTTCCTCCTCCTTCTTCTTTTTCTCCTTCTTTTTCTCCTTCTTGTTCTTTTTTCTCCTTCTTTTCTTCTTCTTTTTCTTCTTCTCTTCTCATCATCATCATCATCATCATCATCATCATCATCATCATCATCATCATCATCATCATCATCATCATATCATCATCATCTCCTTCTTTCTTTTCATCATCATCATCATCATCATCATCATCATCATCATCATCATCATCATCATCATCATCATCATCATCATCATCATCATCATCTCATTTTCTCCTTCTCCTTCTTCTCTTCTTTTTCTTCTTCTTTTTTCATTTTCTTCTTCTATTCTTCTTCTTCATCGTACTTCTTCTTTCTCATCATCATCTCTCATCATATCATCATCATCATCATCATCATCATCATCATCATCATCATCATCATCATCATCATCATCATCATCATCATCATCATCTTTTTCTTCTTTTCTTCTTCTTTTCTTCTTTATTTCTTCATTTTCTTCTGTTCTTGTTGTTGTTCTTCTTCTTCTTCTCCTTCTTCTTTGTTTCCTTCTTCGTTGCTTTTCTTCTTCTTCTTCTTTTTCTTCTTCTTCTTCTCTTCTTCTTCTTCTTAGTATTATCATCATTACGATTATTATTGTTATTAAAGCCGTAACTCCCATATCGCCCTCTTGATTGAGGCGTTTGCTGGGAGGGTTCACTGCTCCCGGACAAGCGTAAGATCCCAAACAAACACCAAATAGAAATTATCAGGAGAAAAAGACTGAAACTTTCCTACTGCTTCGTCCAGTGTGAGAAAAGGATTCACGTATTTGTGGTAGACATGTAATGCTGCTTCATGTTTTGGTTCTTACAGTATTTGACAAAAAGGTTCAGGACGACATGTTGGTTCTTACAGTATTTGACAAAAAGGTTCAGGACGACATGTTGGTTCTAACAGTTTTTGACAAAAAGGTTCAGGACGACATGTTGGTTCTTACAGTATTTGACAAAAAGGTTCAGGACGACATGTTGGTTCTTACAGTATTTGACAAAAAGGTTCAGGACGACATGTTGGTTCTTACAGTTTTTGACAAAAAGGTTCAGGACGACATGTTGGTTCTTACAGTATTTGACAAAAAGGTTCAGGACAACATGTTGGTTCTTACAGTATTTGACAAAAAGGTTCAGGACCACATGTTGGCTTACATCAGCAAGAGATTTGAGATGATTTATTGAAGGATTGGTTTGTTGTTTGTTCTGATTCGTGTTTTTACGTCAGCATCCAACCTCAGCTGATATGACCGACAGGTAAAGAGAGAGAGAGAGAGAGAGAGAGAGAGAGAGAGAGAGAGAGAGAGAGAAGGGGAGAAGGAGAGAGAGAGAGAGAGGGAGACAGAAAATGAGAGAGAGAGGGGGAAGAGAGAGAGAGAGGAAGAGAGAGAGAGAATGAGAGAGAGAGAAGGAGAGAGAGAGAGAGAGAAGGAGAGAGAGAAAGAGAGATAGAGAGAGAGAGAAGGAGAGAGAGAGAGAGAGAGAGAGAGAGAAGGAGAGAGAGAGAGAGAGAAGGAGAGAGAGAGAGAGAAAAAGAGAGAGAAAGAGAAGGAGAGAAGGAGAGAGAGAGAGAGAGAGGGACACAGACAATAAGAGAGAGGGGGAAGAAAGAGAGAGAGAGGAAAAGAGGAAAGAGTGTGTGTGTGGGGGGGGGGGGGGGAGATGATCTATGATGATGGATGATGACAAGATGACATGATGATCTGATTGTCTGCGGGGGGGGGGGGGGGGGGGACTCGGGTCGCACAGAGTAACGCTGCGAAGGCTATAGGTAAAGTGAGTTGTTAGAAGTGTTCACCAGAGTGAGTTGTTAGAAGAACTCACCAGAATGAATTGTTGGACTTACTCACCAGAATGAATTGTTGGAATTACTCACCAGAGTTAGGTGTTGGAAGAACTATACAGAGTGAAGTTGTTAGAATCACTAAACACAGTGAATTGTTAGAATCACTAAACACGATGAGTTGTTAGAATCACTAAACACAGTGAGTTGTTAGAATCACTAAACACAGTGAGTTGTTAGAATCACTAAACACAGTGAGTTGTTAGAATCACTAAACACAGTGAGTTGTTAGAATCACTAACTACAGTGAGTTGTTAGAATCACTAAACACAGTGAGTTGTTAGAATCACTAAACACAGTGAGTTGTTAGAATCACTAAACACAGTGAGTTGTTAGAATCACTAACTACAGTGAGTTGTTAGAATCACTAAACACAGTGAGTTGTTAGAATCACTAACTACAGTGAGTTGTTAGAATCACTAAACACAATGAGTTGTTAGAATCACTAAACACAGTGAGTTGTTAGAATCACTAAACACAGTGAGTTGTTAGAATCACTAAACACAGTGAGTTGTTAGAATCACTAACTACAGTGAGTTGTTAGAATCACTAAACACAGTGAGTTGTTAGAATCACTAAACACAGTGAGTTGTTAGAATCACTAAACACGGTGAGTTGTTAGAATCACTAACTACAGTGAGTTGTTAGAATCACTAAACACAGTGAGTTGTTAGAATCACTAAACACAGTGAGTTGTTAGAATCACTACCTACAGTGAGTTGTTAGAATCACTAACTACAGTGAGTTGTTAGAATCACTAACTACAGTGAGTTGTTAGAATCACTAACTACAGTGAGTATTTAGAATCACTAAACACAGTGAGTTGTTAGAATCACTAAACACAGTGAGTTGTTAGAATCACTAAACACAGTGAGTTTTTAGAATCACTAAACACAGTGAGTTGTTATGAATCACTAAATACGGTGAGTTGTTAGAATCACTAAACACAGTGAGTTGTTAGAATCACTAAATACGGTGAGTTGTTAGAATCACTAAACACAGTGAGTTGTTAGAATCACTAAACACAGTGAGTTGTTAGAATCACTAACTACAGTGAGTTGTTAGAATCACTAAACACGGTGAGTTGTTAGAATCACTAAACACAGTGAGTTGTTAGAATCACTAAACACAGTGAGTTGTTAGAATCACTAAACACGGTGAGTTGTTAGAATCACTAAACACAATGAGTTGTTAGAATCACTAAACACAGTGAGTTGTTAGAATCACTAAACACAATGAGTTGTTAGAATCACTAAACACAATGAGTTGTTAGAATCACTAAACACAATGAGTTGTTAGAATCACTAAACACAATGAGTTGTTAGAATCACTAAACACAATGAGTTGTTAGAATCACTAAACACAGTGAGTTGTTAGAATCACTAAACACAATGAGTTGTTAGAATCACTAAACACAATGAGTTGTTAGAATCACTAAAACACGGTGAGTTGTTAGAATCACTAAACACAATGAGTTGTTAGAATCACTAAACACAATGAGTTGTTAGAATCACTAAACACAATGAGTTGGTAGAATCACTAAACACAATGAGTTGTTAGAATCACTAAACACAATGAGTTGTTAGAATCACTAAACACAATGAGTTGTTAGAATCACTAAACACAATGAGTTGTTAGAATCACTAAACACAATGAGTTGTTAGAATCACTAAACACAATGAGTTGTTAGAATCACTAAAGACAATGAGTTGTTAGAATCACTAAACACAATGAGTTGTTAGAATCAGTAAGCAGACTGAATTGTTAGAAATACTTAGCGGAGTGTTGTTAGAAGTACCAGGCAGCATGAATTGTTAAATCTTGAAGAAACAGACACTTTAAGAATTCTTCTAGTTCGGAACTCACACTTTTAATTGCACGAGAATATATAACAACGGTCGACGAACAGCGGTAGCCAAGTGGGTGAACGTCGACCTTTCAATCAGAAGCTCCTGGGTTTAATCCGCCCAGACACCTCAGCCTGGCGGAAAAAGACTGGAGGTTTTTGTTTTTTTCGATCTTCCAGATCTACATGTACCACACAGACATGCCAGAGTTTAAGTAACCCTTTGACTCCCACACCCTATCCACCGATCTAAAAAAAAAAAATTAACCCTTTGACTCCCTCACACTATCCACCAGCTCCCTCACCCTATCCATCTGCTTCCTGCAGGAAGCTGGTGGATGGGGTAAGGAGTCAAGGGGTCAGTTTTTGTTTTGCTAGCGTAGTTGAAAAACAAACGAGACAGTCTTGATGGAGGCAGACACAAGTAGATCATTCATAAAGAACTATCGACCTGTTTCC
>JAPXFY010000016.1:80822686-80835186 GCA_030674185.1 Monoplex corrugatus
CAAGCAAGCAAGCAAGCAAGCAACCATCCAACCAACCAACCAACCAACCAACCAACCAACCAACCAACCAACCAACTAACCAACCAACCAACCAAACAAACAAACAAACCCAACGATTTCCCCAGAAATAAAGTAATAAAGAGAAAAAAGTAAACACAGCAAAAAACTGCAGGAAAACAAAGCAAGTGGAGCAATCAATACAACATGAACAACAAAAGTGGCAGCAAATGATGGTGATAATGAAAAAAGCAAACCAACCAACCAACCAACCAATCAACCAACCAACCAACCAACCTACCAACAACCAACCAACCAACCAACCAACCAACCAACCAACCAACCAATCTACCAACAACCAACCAACCAACCAACCAACCAACCAACCAACCAACCAACCAATGAACCGACCAACCAACCAACCAACCAACCAACCAACCAACCAACCAATGAACCGACCAACCAACCAACCAACCGACCAACCAGCCAACCAACCAACCAGCCAACTAACCAACCAACCAACCAACCAACCGACCAACCAACCGACCAACCAACCAACCAACCAACCAACCAACCAACCAACCAATCAACCAACCAACCCAGAAAAATCGCGTGCATTTCCGTCATTATTAAAACTAGACAAACACACACCGTTTACCTACAGAGAAAAACAGGATAAAAGTTATAAAAATGTCATTCATTTATCACTACAACACACACCTTCGCATTTGATTTCTTTCCCCGTATTCCAATTTCTCTCGGAAGCGCGCATACGCGGTATTTTTGCCCAGACTGTGCAGGCAGAATGTTGCTGCAGAGTCTGCATACTCCGTCTTCGGTGATTCGTTGCTGGGTGTTTTCATCTTTCCATAAACCACCGAACTCTGACAATGACGTACGGGATCTTTAACGCGCATATGTGACGTTCTGCATACATGTACATGTACACGCAGGGGATTTAGGAACAAACATACCTGCACACACGTTGACCTGGGAGATTGGAAAACTCTGCACCATTTACCCACCAGGCGGGAGGTACCCAGGCAGGATCGAACCCCAGACCTTTCGATTGGAAGTCCCACGTCTTACCCACCGGACTACCATGCCCGTTCTTTGTTCATCTATTCGACAGCATAGTAATAATAACAACAACAAGAACAACAAGAACAAGATCAACAAGAACAAAAAAAATGATAGTAATAATAATAATAATGATACCACCACCCCCACAACCAATAATGATAACAACAACAACAATAACAATAATAATAATAATAATAACAATAATAATAATAATGATACCACCACCACCACCACCATCACCAATAATGATAACAACAACAACAACAATAACAATAACAATAACAATAATAATAATAATAATAATAACAATAAAAATAATAATAATGATAATAATATTAATAATACAAAGCCACTTTCCATTGCTTTACATCATTAGAAACATCCAGCAGAACTGGCAGAACTAAGACAGCATCCAAGAAAATGGAAAACGTTCTTCTTACCAACAAATACCTATCAATTAACATCAGGAAGAGAATTTTCAGTGTTATATAAAACCCGTACGGTTGTACGGATGCAAAGCCTGGGCAATCAACATGCAAAGTCAGAACAAGATCGAGGCAACTGAAATGTTAAGAAGAATGTTAAGAGTTTCATGGGCAACAAAAAAAAACAAACAAACAAAAAACAAACGAGACAGTCTTAAAAGAGGCAAACACAGAAAGAACGTTAAATGAAGAAGATTAGGAAAAGACGAGCAACATTCATAGGACATTTTATGAGGCAAGAGAAATTTGAGCACCTGGTCACAACAGGAAAGCTGGAGGGAAGAAAGAGCACCAGGTAGACCGAAGAAGAAAATGTTGGACGATTCTGTGGAGTGGATGAAGACAGAAAGGGTGGGAGACATACTTGCAGCGACAAGGGATATATTCGTACGGAGGGCCATAATCGCCAACACCATGCGGAAGGGCACATAATGATAATGATGATGATGATGATGATGATGATGGTGATGATGATGATGATGATGATGATGATGATGATGATGAATGTTATTCACGTAGGTAGTATGACACCTTTGATGTACTACGGGCATCATTTTATATGGGGAATCCTGGCAAATTTTGATATTGTGTATATGGAACCCTTTGAATGTGAAAGACCTTTGGAATACGTTTCAAATTCCAACACAGCGGTAAAGACCATTGGTTGATGTGGTATAACGAGTACAGACTTATGCACAAAGACCATATAGACCGTTTGCTGGTGTGATATAAAGAACAGTCTTTTTTTCAAAAAAAGTTTTTTTTTAAATTCATCTTTTGCTTCACAGCAAACGGACATCTAACACACGATGTGGCAACGACAAATGACAAAAAAAAAAAAAAAAAAAAAAGAAAGAAAAAAAAAAAAAAGAAAAAAAAAGATACACATATGAAAAGACAATGTTGACATATGAACTCCATATAGCATACAGAATATACACATAATGGTATTTTATTCATTGGACGTTTAAAAATGAACATCAAGATCAAAGCACATGTCAACATTTTTTATGAATTTGTTTCACAAATTATATCTTTTTCCTGTACAATAATCAATCTTCTACGAACAATGTGATAACAGAAATTATATCAATTATACATATAAGACAAGTATTGTTCACATAAAAACAACCTATAACATACAAAACATATAAGACAATATTCTAACCAGTGAAGGTTTTATTGTGTACATCAAGATTCAAGAACATGTCACGAAGAAAATCTGTACAGACATACGCACGAAGGCTATAAAGACCGTTGGCTGACGTGATATAACGTACAGACTTATGCCTGTAAGCCATAAAGACCGTTGGCTGACGTGATATAACGTACAGACTTATGCCTGTAAGCCATAAAGACCGTTGGCTGACGTGATATAACGTACAGACTTATGCCTGTAAGCCATAAAGACCGTTGGCTGACGTGATATAACGTACAGACTTATGCACGTAGGTCATAAAGATCGTTGGCTGACGTGATATAACGTAACGTACAGACTTATGCACGAAGGCCATAAACTCCGTTGGCTGACGTGATATAACGTACAGACTTGTGTACGTGGTCCATAAAGACCGTTGGCTGACGTGAAAAAACGTACAGACTTATGCACGTAGGCCATAAAGACCGTTGGCTGACGTGATATAACGTACAGACTTGTGTACGTGGTCCATAAAGACCGTTGGCTGACGTGAAAAAACGTACAGACTTATGCACGTGGTCCATAAAGACCGTTGGCTGACGTGATATAACGTACAGACTTATGCACGAAGGCCATAAAGACCGTTGGCTGACGTGATATAACGTACAGACTTATGCACGTGGTCCATAAAGACCGTTGGCTGACGTGATATAACGTACAGACTTATGCACGTGGTCCATAAAGACCGTTGGCTGACGTGATATAACGTACAGACTTATGCACGAAGGCCATAAAGACCGTTGGCTGACGTGATATAACGTACAGACTTATGCACGTGGTCCATAAAGACCGTTGGCTGACGTGATATAACGTACAGACTTATGCACGTGGTCCATAAAGACCGTTGGCTGACGTGATATAACGTACAGACTTATGCACGTGGTCCATAAAGACCGTTGGCTGACGTGATATAACGTACAGACTTATGCACGTGGTCCATAAAGACCGTTGGCTGACGTGATATAACGTACAGACTTATGCACGAAGGCCATAAAGACCGTTGGCTGACGTGATATAACGTACAGACTTATGCACGTGGTCCATAAAGACCGTTGGCTGACGTGATATAACGTACAGACTTATGCACGTGGTCCATAAAGACCGTTGGCTGACGTGATATAACGTACAGACTTATGCACGTGGTCCATAAAGACCGTTGGCTGACGTGATATAACGTACAGACTTATGCACGTGGTCCATAAAGACCGTTGGCTGACGTGATATAACGTACAGACTTATGCACGAAGGCCATAAAGACCGTCGGCTGACGTGATATAACGTACAGACTTGTGTACGTAGGCCATAAAGACCGTTGGCTGACGTGATATAACGTACAGACTTATGCACGTGGTCCATAAAGACCGTTGGCTGACGTGATATAACGTACAGACTTATGCACGAAGGCCATAAAGACCGTTGGCTGACGTGATATAACGTACAGACTTATGCACGTGGTCCATAAAGACCGTTGGCTGACGTGATATAACGTACAGACTTGTGTACGTAGGCCATAAAGACCGTTGGCTGACGTGATATAACGTACAGACTTATGCACGTGGTCCATAAAGACCGTTGGCTGACGTGATATAACGTACAGACTTGTGTACGTGGTCCATAAAGACCGTTGGCTGACGTGATATAACGTACAGACTTGTGTACGTAGGCCATAAAGACCGTTGGCTGACGTGATATAACGTACAGACTTGTGTACGTAGGCCATAAAGACCGTTGGCTGACGTGATATAACGTACAGACTTGTGTACGTAGGCCATAAAGACCGTTGGCTGACGTGATATAAAGTACAAAAGTATACAAGCGTCTGATGCCTTGACAACTGAAGTACCAGATGTAGTCACCCAAATGAACAGACATACAGTCAGACAGATAAACAGACATACAGACAGACATGTAAACAGACATACAGACAGACATGTAAACAGACATACAGACAGACAGAAAAACTGATACACACCCAGACGGATAAACAGACATACAGTCAGGCAGAGAAACAGACGTGCAGGGGAATAAACAGACAAACAATCGGACAGATAAACTGACACACAGGCAGACAAACAGACAAAGAGACATACACACAGACATGTGAACAAACAGATTTACAGACAAGCATACAGCGACACAGACGTACAGTCAGACAGATACACAAACATACGGTCAGACAGATAAACAGACATACAGACAGATAAACAGATGTACAACCAGAAAGTTAAACAGACATACAAACAGACATATAGTTAGACAGATAAGTACACGGTCTCTTTATCTATCCGACTTACTACCAGACAGATAAAAACAGACAGTTACACAGATAAACAGACATAAAGACAGACAAACAGACGTACAGTCAGACAGATAAACAGACATACAGACAGACAAACAGACGTACAGTCAGACAGATAAACAGACATACAGACAGACAAACAGACGTACAGTCAGACAGATAAACAGACATACAGACAGACAAACAGACATAAAGACAGAGAAACAGACATACAGACAGACAAACAGACATAAAGACAGACAAACAGACGTACAGTCAGACAGACAAACAGACATACAGACAGACAAACAGACATACAGACAGACAAACAGACATAAAGACAGACAAACAGACATAAAGACAGACAAACAGACGTACAGTCAGACAGATAAACAGACATACAGACAGACAAACAGACGTACAGTCAGACAGATAAACAGACATACAGACAGATAAACAGACATACAGACAGATAAACAGACATACAGACAGACAAACAGACATACAGACAGACAAACAGACATACAGACAGATAAACAGACGTACAGACAGACAAACAGACATAAAGACAGACAAACAGACATAAAGACAGATAAACAGACATACAGACAGATAAACAGACATACAGACAGACAAACAGACATAAAGACAGATAAACAGACATACAGACAGATAAACAGACGTACAGACAGACAAACAGACATAAAGACAGACAAACAGACATACAGACAGATAAACAGACATACAGACAGATAAACAGACATACAGACAGACAAACAGACATAAAGACAGATAAACAGACATAAAGACAGACAAACAGACATAAAGACAGACAAACAGACATACAGACAGATAAACAGACATACAGACAGACAAACAGACATACAGACAGATAAACAGACATAAAGACAGATAAACAGACATAAAGACAGACAAACAGACATAAAGACAGACAAACAGACATAAAGACAGATAAACAGACATAAAGACAGACAAAGAGACGTACAGTCAGACAGATAAACAGACATACAGACGAGATAAAGAGACGTACAGTCAGATATACAAACATACAGACAGATAAACAGAGATAAACAGACATCATCATCATCATCAGTCCCGTAGTCTGGTTGACCGTTGGGGCACCATTGAAGATTTTGCAACCAACTTCCTCCACTCCTCACGGTCCTCAGCTTTCCGCAGAATGATATTCCATTCAAGGCCAGTCCACTCTCTGATATTGTCTTCCCATCTTTTTCTCTGTCTGCCTCTTCGTCTCCCTCCCTGAACTGTTCCCTGCAAGACGGTCTTGGCCAGTCCAGATGATCGTGTGACGTGCCCGTACCACCTCAGTTTGCGTCTTTTCACTGAGGTCAGGAGGTCTTCATACGGCCCGATGGCGTTTTCGATTCGGGTTTTCACTTCTTTATTGGTTATATGATCTATGTACGAGATACCAAGGAGTTTGCGGAAGCATCTCATCTCCATTGCCTGTATCCTTCTTTCAATGTCTGCTGTTATGGTCCATGTTTCGCATGCATACAAAAATATTGACATGACCAGGGAACGCATCAGTCTGATCTTGGAGCCGATTGCGATATTCTTGTCGTTCCAGATGACTTTTAGCTTGGTCATTGCAGCTGTGGTCTGTGCAATCCTGGAAAGTACCTCGGGCTTTGATCCTTCATCTGATACTATAGCTCCCAGATATTTAAATCTATGGACGGTCTCAAGTTTCTTGTTGTCTATGGTAATGTCAGTGCTGATGCCATTGGTATTATTTGTCATCAACTGGGTTTTCTCTGCACTGATCTGCATGCCATATGATGTGGAGGCCTCATCAAGATGTTTTATCAAGCTGACTAGCTCTTGCTCTTGCCCAGCTATTCCGTCAATGTCGTCGGCAAAACGCAAGTTTGTGATTGTTCTACCTCCGATGCTGACTGTTCCCTCGTGGTCTTCAAGTGCGTCAGCCATTATTCTCTCTAAGAAGATGTTGAAGAGAGTGGGGGAGAGCAGGCATCCTTGGCGTACTCCAACTGTGGTTCGGAACCATTCGCCTATGTTGTTGTCATGGTAGACTGCACTGGTCGCCTTTTCGTAGAGGCATTCTATGGTTCTGATCAGGTTGGCATTGATGTTGTACAGCCTCATGGTTGCCCACAAGGCTGCGTGCCAAACTCTGTCGAATGCCTTCTTGAAGTCCACGAAGACGTGGTAAAGGCCTTGCTGGTGTTGCAGGTATTTCTCACAGAGCAATCTGAGGTTGAAAATTTGCTCTGTGGTACTTCTTCCTGGTCTGAAACCTGCCTGCTCTTCTTTTATTATCTCCTCAGCTTGTGGCTTCAGTCTACTCAGAAGGATTTTTAGCATGACCTTACTTGGATGGCTGATCAGGCTGATGGTACGGTAGTTTTGGCATAGTTGTAGGTTGCCTTTCTTCGGGAGAGTGATGATCAGGGACTGGGTCCAAGGTGTTGGCCACTCACCTGTCCGCCAGATCTTATTGCAGATGATGAGTAACATATCTATCATGGCCTCTCCTCCTGCCTGGACCAGTTCTGAGGGAATGTTGTCCATTCCTGCCGACTTGCCTTTCTTCAATGATTTTACTGCAGCTTCAACTTCTTCTCGCATGATGGGGTAGCTGTCGTTGTTGGTTGGTGGAGGAACGTCTAGCACCTTGGGATCTCCTGTTGTTGTGTGTGTGTATAATTCGGAGCAGTACTCTGTCCACCTCTGCAGAATCTCTTGATCTTCTGTGAGACATTTCCCTGCTTTGTTCTGTATGGTAGTGGTTCTGCCTTGTTTTGAGCTTGCTAGTTCTTTCACAAGCTGGTAGGCTTTTTTGCTGTTATTTTTCTGCAGGTTTGCTTCGATATCTTGGCATTGTTCTTCAATCCATGTTTCCTTTGCTTTCCTCATGCCTTCTTTAACTTGTTGGTTGGCTTTTCTGTATAGTTTAGCACCTTCATCCGTACTCTTCTTTTGCTTTAGTTCTCTGCGTTTGTCGCTCAGCTTTAGTACTTCTTCCGTGACCCAGGGCATCTTTGTTGGTCGGTGTTTTCCAAGGATGTCGTTGGCTGCTTCGGTCACGGCAGTGTTGAAGTTGTTGATCAGAGTGTCTACTTCGGTGTCCATATTGTCAAGGACGAGGAGAGGAGCAAACTTCCCTCCTATCGTTGCTTGGAAGTTTTCAACTATGTTGGGGTCTTTGAGCTTCTCAAGATTGAACTTAATTCTTATGTTGCCCTGTTTCTTCATCCTCTGGAGGCGGAGTTTGAAGGTCATCATAACAAGCTCATGATCGCTTCCAATGTCGGCTCCTGGAAAGCTCCTGGTCTTTGCGATGTTAACACTTGACTGGAAGCGTCTTTGAACCATGATGTAGTCGATCTGACTGTGGTATTTTTCTCCTGGGCTGTGCCATGTCCAGCGTCTAGATGGTTTGTGTGGACCGAACGTGTTCACCACCCTCAGGTCGTTGTAACTGGCGAATTCTAGGAGCCTTAAACCTCTTTCGTTGGTCTCAGGGTTGCAGTATTGGCCACATATCCCTTTCCAGTTATTGTGTTCATCCTCTCCAATCTTCGCATTCCAGTCGCCCTGCACTATAATGATGTCTTTCTTTGGCGTCTGATCTACGATTTCCTGCAGTTGATCATAGAAATCTTCGACAGCCTCGTCATCATAGTCAGTTGTTGGGGCATAAGCTTGGATGACGGTGATGTTAAAAGGTGAAGCCTTAAGCCGAATAGTAATGAGTCTGCTAGAGACTGGTCGGCATCCCATGATGGCATTCACAGTGTCTTTGTGAATGAGGAATCCAACTCCATGTTCATGTTTGTCTTCACTGCCACTGAAGTAGAGTTTGTGGCCTTCTGGGGTAGACGTTTCTCCGAGGTTTTTCCATCGTACCTCACAGAGCCCAAGGACGTTCCATCGGTATCTCTTCATTTCATACGTTAGTTCTGCAACTTTTCCTGCTGCTCTCAGCGATCTCACATTCCAGGTGCCGATAGTAACATTTTTTCTTGTACGTAGGGATTTTGGTCCATCAGTCACATACTTTTCACCTCCGCCCTGATGGCCAGCGACGGAAGGCGCGGTCCTTGTTCCGGGCGACGACCGGGCCGGTATGGATTGAGTTGCGGTTGTAATCTTCATTTAGTGTGTCTTGGGCAATGTCGCATGGCGGAGCCCATCCCTCTCCATGCCAGACCACAGCCGACGTCCTCCATCTAGGTGGTTCGCCTTGGTCTTGAACACATAGCCGTTGAGTTCCTTGCGGAACTTCGTCCGCCTTGGCCGGTAACCTGCATCGTGGAGGTTATTCGCCCAGTGATGCAGTGTTAACATCACCCCCTCACATGGTTTGGCACGCCTGCTGAGGCGAGGTCCCGGGGTGTGGCGCTTGGAGCCAGCACGTGAGAGATTTAGAGGATGGACGAGGACCAGTGATGCCCGTCCACCCTACCAGGTAGAGTGCAGCAGCCAGACATCAAAGGTACTACCTCTATCCAGAGCCCCCTACACCCCAAACAGACATACAGTCAAACAAATAAACATATACAGGGAGACAGATAAACAGAGACAGACAGATTAAGGAAAAAAAAAAAGAAATCCCCTCAACAGCCGACAGATCAACAGACACACAGGCAGATAAACAGGCATACAGTCAAACAGATAGACAGACATACAAGCCGACAGATAAACAAAGATACACAGATAAAGGGAAAAAAGAAATTGCCTCAATAGACAGATAAACAGACAGAGACAGACAGATTAAGGAGAGGAAATAACAGAAATCCCCTAAACAGCAGACAGATAAACAGACAGAGACAGACAGATTAAGGGGAGGAAATAACAGAAATCCCCTAAACAGCAGACAGACAGATAAACAGACAGATAAACAGACAGATAAACAGACAGATTAAAGGGAGGAAATAACAGAAATCCCCTAAACAGCAGACAGATAAACAGACACACAGACAGATAAACAGACAGAGACAGACAGATTAAGGGGAGAAAATAACAGAAATCCCCTGAACAGCAGACAGATAAACAGACACACAGACAGATAAACAGACAGAGACAGACAGATTAAGGGGAGGAAATAATAGAAATCCCCTGAACAGCAGACAGATAAACAGACACACAGACAGATAAACAGACAGAGACAGACAGATTAAGGGGAGGAAACAATAGAAATCCCCTAAACAGCAGACAGATAAACAGACAGATTAAGGGGAGGAAACAATAGAAATCCCCTAAACAGCAGACAGATAAACAGACAGATAAACAGACAGATTAAGGGGAGGAAACAATAGAAATCCCCTAAACAGCAGACAGATAAACAGACAGATAAACAGACAGATTAAGGAGAGGAAACAATAGAAATCCCCTAAACAGCAGACAGATAAACAGACAGATTAAGGAGAGGAAACAATAGAAATCCCCTAAACAGCAGACAGATAAACAGACAGATAAACAGACAGATTAAGGAGAGGAAACAATAGAAATCCCCTAAACAGCAGACAGATAAACAGACAGATTAAGGAGAGGAAACAATAGAAATCCCCTAAACAGCAGACAGATAAACAGACAGAGACAGACAGATTAAGGAGAGGAAATAATAGAAATCCCCTAAACAGCAGACAGATAAACAGACAGAGACAGACAGATTAAGGAGAGGAAATAATAGAAATCCCCTAAACAGCAGACAGATAAACAGACAGATTAAGGAGAGGAAACAATAGAAATCCCCTAAACAGCAGACAGATAAACAGACAGATTAAGGGGAGGAAACAATAGAAATCCCCTAAACAGCAGACAGATAAACAGACAGATTAAGGAGAGGAAACAATAGAAATCCCCTAAACAGCAGACAGATAAACAGACAGATTAAGGGGAGGAAACAATAGAAATCCCCTAAACAGCAGACAGATAAACAGACAGATAAACAGACAGATTAAGGGGAGGAAACAATAGAAATCCCCTAAACAGCAGACAGATAAACAGACAGATTAAGGGGAGGAAACAATAGAAATCCCCTAAACAGCAGACAGATAAACAGACAGATTAAGGGGAGGAAATAATAGAAATCCCCTAAACAGCAGACAGAGACAGACAGATTAAGGAGAGGAAATAACAGAAATCCCCTAAACAGCAGACAGAGACAGACAGATTAAGGAGAGGAAATAACAGAAATCCCCTAAACAGCAGACAGAGACAGACAGATTAAGGAGAGGAAATAACAGAAATCCCCTAAACAGCAGACAGAGACAGACAGATTAAGGAGAGGAAATAACAGAAATCCCCTAAACAGCAGACAGAGACAGACAGATTAAGGAGAGGAAATAATAGAAATCCCCTAAACAGCAGACAGATAAACAGACAGATTAAGGGGAGAAAATAACAGAAATCCTCAGAACAGCAGACAGATAAACAGACAGAGACAGACAGATTAGAGGGGAGAAAATAATAGAAATCCCCTGAACAGCAGACAGATAAACAGACACACAGGCAGATAAACAGACAGAGACTGACAGATTAGAGGGGAGAAAATAACAGAAATCCCCTGAACAGCAGACAGATAAACAGACACACAGACAGATAAACAGACAGACACAGACAGATTAGAGGGGAGAAAATAATAGAAATCCCCTGAACAGCAGACAGATACACGGACACACCGCCAGACAGTGTACTGTCGCGGTTACAACGTTCACAAGTTGTCAAAAATGTCGTCTGCAAATTCCAACGTAATGGGAGGCAATTTTTCACTGGAGTCGTCCTTTCTTCCTTGCCCATAAGCGCTGTTTTAACCCTCTGACTCCCAGCCCCTATCCACCAATTGCAAAACCATAACCCTTTGACTCCCTCACCCTATCCACCAATTGCAAAACCATAACCCTTTGACTCCCTCACCCTATCCACCAACTGCAAAACCTTAACCCTTTGACTTCCTAACCCTACCCACCAATTGCAAAACCTTAACCCTTTGACTCCCTAACCCTATCCACCAATTGCAAAACCTTAAACCTTTGACTCCCTAACCATATCCGCAACTGCAAAACCTTAACCCTTTGACTCCCTAACCCTATCCACCAACTGCAAAAACTTAACCCTTTGACCCCCTAACCCTATCCACCAATTGCAAAACCATAACCCTTTGACTCCCTCACCCTATAAACAAATTGCAAAACCATAACCCTTTGACTCCTTCACCCTATCCACCAATTGCAAAACCTTAACCCTTTGACTTCCACGCCCTATCCACCAATCGCAAAAACTTAACCTTTAAGCTGGTGGATAGGGTGAGGGAATCAAAGGGTTAAGTTTGCAGGAAGCTGGTGGATAGGGTGAGGGAATCAAAGGGTTAAGTTTTTGCTTTGATAGCGTGGTTGGTAACACAGGATGCCGGTGGACAGGGTGCAGGGAGTCAAAGGATTGAACCATT
>JAPXFY010000016.1:80842686-80845186 GCA_030674185.1 Monoplex corrugatus
CAAAAATGAAATAAAGAAAATAAAAAAGAAGAAAAAAAGAAAAAAAAAGGAAAAAAAAAAAAAAAAAAAAAAAGAAAAGAAAAAGAAAAACCTATTGTTCATTTAAAGGAGGTCAGTTTTAGTTTCAGTTTCTCAAGAAGACATCTCCGCGCTCAGAACGAATTTCATATGCACTAAGGTCACAGGTGCCATGTGTATGGTTATCATGGTGCAAACCTTAAAGCCTGCACACCAACCCACGAGCTGGCCAGGTCCTGAGGCCCTATCTACCTCATGTTTTACCTAGTCTATATTTCATTACTGGTATTGTATCAGCCTACTGCTGGAATAATCTTGGTTACATGTAAATGACGGGTGTATCAGTTTGACTCAATGATCTTTATTCTCTTCCCCCTCACCTCCCAAAATGGAGTATACCACAGGATATTCACACATCCTAACAGCCTATGTTGTAAGTAGTACTCTTGTCATTCTGGTTGATAGCACCATGCTGTTTACTGCCATGACACTGAAAGCTATTAACACTTCGTGTGCACAACAAGGGAGAGCGTGAAAGTGAAGCCGTAATACCCACTGAGGGTTTTACCTACAGGATCCATTGCCGCGCAGTATGTTATTATTATTGTTATTATTGTGAAAGCCCAGCCGACTGCGTGCAGCCATATCGGGGCTATAACCATTTCAAAACACTCTAAACTTCAACAGGAAAAAAAAAAAAAAAAAAAAAATTAAGTACACATATCAAAGCATTCGTGCACATAATCTAAGGACATGCCCCTGGCGTTGACCACTCCGTCCAATTTATCACATAGTAGATTTAAAAAAACACACCTGAATACAAATTTAAGCACACATAAAGACATCAAAACATCTAAAAACGGGCCTAAATTACCCAAAATTGCATATCTCATCTCCCTAGAGCCAAAAAGGCATATAACATATGTACCCAATTATCAGTCCAAAGAAAAAGCACATAAGACTTTATCGAACACATACAGGTAAATGGGCCAGCAAGGCAGAAAATGATAGAAAGAAATGACAGAAAGCAAAGGAACAAGGCAGAAACAGAGAGAGTGACGGAATTGAGGACATTTCTAGCACATAGTTTCTAGAACGTGGGGATACAATTTATACTGAAAGAGCCTCCAGCATCCCTGCGGGGGTGTCCATGCAGTATGACGCAAACGTCCATACGGTCAGCTTCACCAGACGAGAATGACATTCGTCCATAAGCTCCGTTCAGATGGAGCAACGTCTGGTTCTGTGCTTGACAGACCGGCAAGAACCCTCTCCTCCCCCTCCCAAACTGGCCCCCCCCCTCAACAACATCATCAACAACAACAACAACAACAACAACAACAATAACAACAACTACAACAACAACAACAACAACAAGAAAAACAGTCACACAACCCAGATGTGGCTTGACCAGGTAGATACCATGTCTATCCTAGCTGAAATCGTGGATTCAGCAGCCATCCCATCACTTGAGTGATAACATAATCTAGCCAACCAATCCCACGCTCTGTGGTACCATGGGACTAAAAAAAACTATAGTCAAATGGTTGTTGAACTGCTGACAGAACACAGCAAGTTAGTCACGGCTGTAGAAATGTCATCAGACACACTAACTAGTACTTTTGACAGGCAAAGTCAGCCCGGACTGACAGTAACGGTTGACACCGGAAACGACCCTGAATATCTTAATCATGCGCACTGGGTCGGGTTGTAATGGCGGACGTTTGACCGCGCTGGTGGTGACTGTCCGATCTGTCCAATTATCCGGCCCTCCCTCCCACCATCAGTTTGGTCCCAGGGTGTGGCAAGGTGATAGTAGATTTGTGCAAAGAGGACAAAAAGCATTTAACACCCAGGTGAAGCTGTGTCAAAGTCATGAGCTGGTATATATGGAACTCTACGATCTAAGTGAACATTAACGTAAATGTTTTCCCATCACTGAAGGGGTCAGGAGGTGATTGTCTGGCTGATGGTGAAGCATTGTTGCTCTGGGTCCCACCCAGTATTTAACCATTTGACTCCCGCACCTTATCCACCAACTACAAAAACTTAACCCTTTAAGTCCCTCACCCTATCCACCACCTTACCAAAACTTAACCCTTTGATTCCCTCACTTTATTCACAGCTTCCAACAGGAACACACACAGAGAAACAACACACACACACACATAAACAAAACACACCACCAAACAACACACACACATACAAACATACACAAACGCACACACACACACACACACACACACACACACACACACACACACACACACACACACACACACATACACACACACACACACACAAACACACATGCACACACAAAACTGGCTCTTCTCCTCTTCCATCTCACCTGCCACCTTCTGATCTTCCACAGGCTTTCTCTGACTATTTTTTCAACAAGATTGCTAACCTCAGGCTTTCTCTCGATTCCACGACGAACACTCATGCTACATTTCCTGAACCCCCTTTCTCTGGAATCCCC
>JAPXFY010000016.1:80850186-80852686 GCA_030674185.1 Monoplex corrugatus
TGCTGACAACGACAGACCATTTTCTAACATATAGTTTCCAAGATTATCAAGATCAGATTGATACAATTTCCTAATGTAATTCTGTGCTCTCTGTGGAGTTGTCTTTTTTAAAGTAATATTCATCCAAATACATATATCATCAGCATACTGTGCCAAAACCACACGATTTGAGAGTGCTTTAGGAAGATCCTGTATAAGGATATTAAATAAAAGCGGTGCTATCACTGAACCTTGTGGAATTCCCATATCAAGATGTCGTGAAGTAGAATAACTAGTTCCCACTCTTGCCTGAATAGTTCTATTGGCTAAAAAAGACTTAATATAATCATACATATTGCCAGATAAACCAACAGATTTCAGCTTGTACAATAAACGCGTATGCCAAACTTGATCGTAAGCTTTTTTCACATCAAAAAATGTAGCTAAAAGACTTTTTCTGCGGGCAAACTGTTTCTTGATGTGAGTGGTAAGTTTAACCAGGTGCTCAACTGTAGATCTCCCTTTTCTAAAACCAGCCTGATTTACTGGAATAACGTTATTTTTATCACAGTAATGTACAAGTCTGTTTAATACCAATTTTTCCAATAGTTTGCTCGTATGGGACGTTAAAGCAATAGGTCTGTAACTGTTTTTATTGTTTTTAGGCTTTCCTGCTTTTAATACTGGTATAACAACAGACGTTTGCCATAATTGTGGTATAATTCCACCAACCCAGCATTTCTGAAAAATTTTGTGTAAAAAAATAATATAGTTTTCTGGAAGATGTTTAATCATTTCAGTTGAAACTGCATCGACACCTACCGAACTCCTTTTGTTGCGTAGAGACAAGATAGTGTTTTTTAACTCTTCTAAGGTGATTGGAGAATTAAACCAGAGATCATTCTGAGGTATTGGATCAGTGTAGATAGGGTTGTTAGCAACGAAGTAGTTGACAGAGCAGCTAAGCAAGGCGCCCAGAATGCTGATAATGCTATAGAATTACATGTTCATACCTCCGTAAAAGAAGCTTGCAACTTGCTCGAATCAGCCTCATGGACTCGATTTCATGAACATTCAGATGAACAGTTTGTGTCACAACAAATGATAAAACTTACCGTTCAAATGTATGTAAAAAATTGCAGTATTCTTCCATGTATCATTTGAGATCGATTGTTGCTGTTTGTTTTCGTATTCAGCTAAACGCATTGAAAACAAAATATTGTAAAAATGTCAAGTGTATTTGCGGCGAACAGTTCACACTGTTTCACTGTTTATTCTACTGCAAAATGCTACGTTCTTTTTTACCGAAAATGTTTACTCAAGAAAAGTATTCTGAAAATCATTTCCAGAAAATTACATCAGATCAAATGTTGTTAGTTAGAATTTCAGAATCATTAGTTCACAGTCCTGTTAATGCATTACTTTAACTTTATTCGGTTTGTATTTTAGTGTTACAATTTCCCTTCACGTTGTTGAAGTTAATTGTTAGTGTTAAGTTCTCGTTCCATTTTACTGTTCCCCCACCTGCTAATGTCATTTTCCTCTGTCTTCCCTCTGCCCAAATCCAACCCGTCCAACTATCGTTCTACATTTTATTTTGTTCAATTTAAAAAAAAAAAAAAAAAAAAAAAAAAAAAATTCCCCTTCCCCCCCTCCCCCGTCTAATATCACTTATAGTGAAAAGACATTAAATTAAAGAACGAACACACTGGCGTGTACCCTGCTTCCTCTCGATACAAAACGATCATCCGTTAAGTGTTTGTTTAATGTGTTTACTTTCAAAGGCAGATGGAAATTCCCCTCCCCTCCCCCCAGGTAAAAAAAAAGTCATCTCATGACTGATAACATAATCTCTCAATTATCTTGAATCTCACAGCAGGTCTCTTCCAACTGAACTTTACCTACTTGTGACTGATACGGTGCTGCACGCGGGAATCTGCAAGAGTTTGACAACAAGTATGGATAATTAGCACTTTCTCACACTTTTGAGTCGTGTCACCTTTTGATTTATGACCATTTCTCCTTCCTTATCGCTGTGTAAGTCTCTCTGTGTTTCTCTCTTTCTCTTTCCCTGTCTGTCTCTGTGTCTCTATGTTTGTCTCTTTCTCTGTCTCTATCTCTCTCTGTTTCTCTCTCTCTCTCTCTCTCTCTCTCTCTTTGTGTCTCTCTCTGTCTGCCTGTCTGTCTCTCTCTTTGTTTCTGTCTCTCTGTCTCTGTCTATCTGTCTGTCTGTCTCTTTTGTCTCTCTCTCTGTGTCTGTCTGTCTGTCTGTCTGTTTCTCTCTGTCTGTCTCTGTCTCTTTGTCTCTGTTTTTCTCTCTCCCACTATCTGTCTTTCTCTCTCTTTTCCTCTGTCTCGCTGTCTCTTTCTCTTTTTGCTGTCTGTCTGTCCGTCTCTTTCTGTCTGTCTGTCTCTCAGTCTCTCTGTCTCTGTCTCTTAATCTCCGTCTCTGTCTCCGTCAGTCAGTCCGTCTCTCTCGGTCGCTCGCTCGCTCTCGTCCGAACCAGACGATGCTGCGAAA
>JAPXFY010000016.1:80857686-80862686 GCA_030674185.1 Monoplex corrugatus
GGGGGTTAGTCAGTACAAATTTATTTTTTTATTTGCTTGTTTATTTGTGACTGGCCAAAACAACATTCAAGAAGATGAAAAGCGTTCTTACCAACAAACGCCTATCAATAAACATCATGAAGAGAGTTATTGAATGTTATAATTATAGACCCAATACTGTTGTATGCCTGTGAAGCGTGGACAGTCAACACGCAATGTCAGAACAAAACTGAGGCAACTGAAATGCAGTTTTTATGAAGAATGTCGAGAGTTATATGGACAGCAAAGACAACAAACGAGACAGCCGTGAAGGAGGAAAGACACACAAAAAAAATTAATAAAGAAGGTTAGAAAACGCAAACAACATTTATATACATTTTATTAGGAAAAGGGAATTAGAGCGCCTGATCACAACAGGCAAGCGGGAGGGAAAGAGAAACACCAAGGAGTAAATATTGGACGGACTTGCAGGGTGGCTGAGGACGGAAAGGGTGGGAGATGTACTTGCAGCGACAAGGGATAGATTTTTGCAGGGTCATGTGCAGATTTGTATTTCTGTGGTTTTCTTTTTGATCTCTGGTTGATAATTCCATTTGTATTGATGAAACAGTCTAGATCAAAGGATGATCGTTGCACCTTAAAACGAATTGATCCTACCACCAACAGACAACCAGCCAGCCAACCAGCCAGCCACCAGCACCAACACCAGCCAACCACCAGCCAACGCAGCCCGTCTACAGCAACCAACCAACCAGCCAACCAACAGCCAACAGCCAACCAATAACCACTGCCAACCACAACACCAAGCAACAACCAGCCAACCAACAACAACCAACCAACCAACCAATCACCTACCAAAACCACAACCAGCGAACCAACCAACAACCAACAATCAACCAACCAGCCAACCAGCCAACCAACCAACCAGCCAACCAACCATCCAACCAACCAGCCAACCAACCATCCAACCAACCAACCAACCAACCAACCAACCAACCAACCAACCAACCAACCAACCAACCAAACAACCAGCCAACCAACCAACCAACCAACCAACCAACCAACCAAACAACCAGCCAACCAACCAACCAACCAACCAACCAACCAACAACAACCAACCAACGAAAAACCTACACACTACAACATCCCACCACCCTCAGCTTCTAACCAAACTGCATTTAGATCGTAGCTTCCATGGAATCGTATGCAAGCTTTGACCTGATCGTGCAAACAAACCAAATTAACACAGAGTAAGAGCCAACCGAGATTTGAAGAAAAAAAAGGTCAATTATTTTGGGAGCTGACGGGGTTAAGTCCACAGATAGTATGTGACATCAAAGAGACACTCTCCAAATGAACTGGAAGCTGGAACGTTCCCTCCCACATGCCACTCCCTCCGTCCTCCTTTTCTTTCTCTATTAACCCTTTTACTCCCCCCCCCTCATCCACCACTACAAAATCTTAACTTTTTGATTCCTTCACCCTATCCACCAGATTCTTGCCGGAAGCTGGTGGATAGGATGAGGAAATCAAAGGGTCAAAGGTTTTGCTTTGCTAGTATGGTTGGCAAACTGAAGGAGGACTCAGAGTCACCACAGGAGTCTATGGGAAACAGAGAAATGGAGAAGTACTGTAGCTGTCACTGCGCCCATGTGAACCCCATGGGAGACTTGTATGAGTCATAATGTTTTTAGCATGGTGAGAAGTTTGAAGCTTGCTGAGTGGGTTCATTGACAAGGATTAAGAAAACACATGAGTGTCAATCACTGGTAGTGCTTAGACTCTACTATAGGGTCATGACCTGTCTGATTCAGACTATACTCTCCCCCACAACACTGTGCGTCTTTACGGATCACACGAACGGATCTCGACCACTATCCATACAAAAAAACTCCAACGAAGGCCTTAAAAAAAGTCCTGATTTTCCTTTCAAAGAAAGAATGATTCACATCGATCTATCACTTCTATCTTTAAGTTTTTGCATCTGTAAATATTAAATAAAAATAACCGGGTAAAAGACTTCATGGATGTTTTAAGCGATACCATTTTACACAATTTGTACGGCTGAAGAGGATGTCCTGAACATGCATGTTTAACCCTTTGACTCGCACAATATACACCAACTGCAAAACGTTAACCCTTTGACTCCCTTACCCTATCCACCAACATCCTGCAGGAAGCTGGTGGATAGAGTGGGGAATCAAAGGGTCAAGGTTTTGCTTTGCAAGCAGGGCTCAGTTGGCAGAGTCTCAAGGGCATCACTCAGCGTCTGTCCACCAGTCGTAGGTCTTGTCACCCGTCTAGCACCAGTTCATTTTTGATTTTCACCTTCATGGTTGTCCTGGGTTCCATTCATGCTGTTGACAGGTCTGGCAACAGCAGACGAGGGCTGGCCAGGTGATGTTGTAAATACACATATCACAAAAACAATCATCTATAAAATATGACACAAAGTATTACCTTGTTTCTTGACAAAAATATTCTGACGATTGTCTCATCTTGTTACTTTGCTGAAAACGAGGGAGAAAAAGTTCTAATAATGACATGACCATCTTGAATGCTGTCTAGAGAGAAAGAAAGTTTTTAGAATGACATGACCATTTTGCAGGCTTATTTAGGAAGAAAAGAAAGTTCTTACAATGACATGACCATTTTGCAGGCTATTTAGAAAAAAGAAAGTTCTTACAATGACATGACCATTTTGCAGGCTATTTAGGAGAAAAGAGTTTTTATAATGACATGACCATCTTGCAATGTTATCTAGAAGGAAAAAACATATCTAGAGAGAAAAGAAAGTTCTTACAATGACATAACCATCTTGTAACGTTATCAAGAAGAGAAAGAAAATTCTCGTAATGACTGACCATCTTGCAATGTTATCTACGAGAAAAGAAAGTTCTTATAATGAGATGACACTTGCAAGACTATCTAGACAGAAAAGAAATTCTTTCAATGACATGACCATCTTGCAATGCTATCTAGAGAGAAAAGAAAGTTCGTACAAATGACATGACCATCTTGCAATGCTATCTACAGAGAAAAGAAAGTTCTTGTAATGACATGACCATCTTGCAATGTTATCTGGGGAGAAAAGAAAGTTTTATAATGACATGATCATCTTGCAATGTTATCTTAGAGAGAAAGAAAGTTGTATAATGACATGACCATCTTGCAATGTTATCTATAGAGAGAAAGAAAGTTTTATAATGACATGACCACCTTGCAATGTTATCTAGAGAGAGAAAGAAAGTTCTTTAATGACATGAACATCTTGCAATGTTATCTATAGAGAAAGAAAGTTCTTTAATGACATGACCATCTTGCAATGTTATCTATAGAGAAAAGAAAGTTCTTATAATGACATGACCATCTTGCAATGTTATCTATAGAGAAAAGAAAGTTCTTATAATGACATGACTATCTTGCAATGTTATCTAGAGAGAGAAAAGAAAGTTCTTATAATGACATGATCAACTTGCAATGTTATCTATAGAGAAAAGAAAGTTGGTATAATGACATGACCATCTTGCAATGTTACCTAGAGAGAGATAAGAAAGTTCTTATAATGACATGAACATCTTGCAATGTTATCTATAGAGAAAAGAAAGTTCTTATAATGACATGACCATCTTGCAATGTTATCTAGAGAGAGAAAAGAAAGTTCTTATAATGACATGATCAACTTGCAATGTTATCTATAGAGAAAAGAAAGTTCTTATAATGACATGACCATCTTGCAATGTTATCTAGAGAGAGAAAGAAAGTTCTTATAATGACATGAACATCTTGCAATGTTATCTATAGAGAAAAGAAAGTTCTTATAATGACATGACCATCTTGCAATGTTATCTAGAGAGAGAAAAGAAAGTTCTTATAATGACATGATCAACTTGCAATGTTATCTATAGAGAAAAGAAAGTTCTTATAATGACATGACCATCTTGCAATGTTACCTAGAGAGAGATAAGAAAGTTCTTATAATGACATGAACATCTTGCAATGTTATCTATAGAGAAAAGAAAGTTCTTATAATGACATGACCATCTTGCAATGTTATCTATAGAGAAAAGAAAGTTCTTATAATGACATGACCATCTTGCAATGTTATCTATAGAGAAAAGAAAGTTCTTATAATAACATGACTATCTTGCAATGTTATCTATAGAGATAAGAAAGTTCTTGTAATGACATGACCATCTTGCAATGTTATCTAGAGAGAGATAAGAAAGTTCTTATAATGACATGAACATCTTGCAATGTTATCTATAGAGAAAAGAAAGTTCTTATAATGACATGACCATCTTGCAATGTTATCTATAGAGAAAAGAAAGTTCTTATAATGACATGACCATCTTGCAATGTTATCTATAGAGATAAGAAAGTTCTTGTAATGACATGACCATCTTGCAATGTTATCTAGAGAGAGATAAGAAAGTTCTTGTAATGACATGACTATCTTGCAATGTTATCTAGAGAGATAAGAAAGTTCTTGTAATGACATGACCATCTTGCAATGTTATCTATAGAGATAAGAAAGTTCTTGTAATGACATGACCATCTTGCAATGTTATCTAGAGAGAGAAGAAAGTTCTTGTAATGACATGACTATCTTGCAATGTTATCTATAGAGATAAGAAAGTTCTTGTAATGACATGACCATCTTGCAATGTTATCTAGAGAGAGAAAGAAAGTTCTTGTAATGACATGACTATCTTGCAATGTTATCTGGGGAGAAGAAGAAAGTTTTTTTTTATATAATGACACGACCATCTTGCAATGTTATCTATAGAGAAAAGCAAGTTCTTATAATGACATGACCATCTTGCAATGTTATCTGGGGAGAAAAGAAAGTTCTTATAATGACATGACCATCTTGCAATGTTATCTATGATGAAAAGAAAGTTCTTATAATGACATGAACATCTTGCAATGTTATTTATAGAGAAAAGAAAGTTCTTACAATGAGATGATCATCTTGCAATGCTATCTAGAAAGAAAAGAAAAATCTTCCTATGGCATGA
>JAPXFY010000016.1:80867686-80920186 GCA_030674185.1 Monoplex corrugatus
AAGAAGAAGAAAGAAAATGAGAGGGAGAAAGACAGAAAGAGGAGAGAGAAAGAGACAGAGATAGATAGAGAGGGAGGGAGAGAGAGAGAGAGAGAGAGAGAAGAGAGAGAGGAGAGAGAGAGAGAGAAAGAGAGAGAGAGAGAGAGAGAGAGAGAGAGAGAGAGAGAGAGGGAATGTGTGAGTGTGTTTGTGTCTCTCTCTTTCTTCCTCTCATTACTACCATTGCATATCACACGCACACACACACACAACACACACACACACACACACACACACACACACACACACACACAAACACACACACACACACACAAACACACACACACACACAAACACACACACACAAACACACACACCACAACCAAACACACACACACACACAAACACAGACACACACACACACACACACACGCACACACACCCACACCCACACACACACACACAATGTCACACATTAGCACGTGCACGTGCAAACACATACCTACCCGTCACAACAACCTGACATACATATTCGACTGATTGATTGATTGATTTCGTTCAGTTTTTATGTCAACACCCACTTCTTGGGATAAATAACCATCCCAGGGAACTGGGAATACACATTTATTACATTTCATATTTTATAATACTTCAACAGAATTCGGTATAAAGCTAACACTACAGTCCTGAGAGTTTTACAATTAAAAAGAACAGTAGCATCTAACAGAAAGAAGGAATTCCAAACAGTTTAATTAACAGAACGTGGTTTTCAATATTTCAACAGAATTCGGTATAAAGCTAAGACTACAGTCCTGAGAGTTTTACAATTAAAAAGAACAGTAGCATCTAATAGAGAGAAGGAATCCAAACAGTTTAATTAACAGAACATGGTTTTCGTCTCTTACGATCACCCAATTAGGCAAACGGCCAAAAACAACTGGGTAGAGAAACTCATCTTTTGTTTCAAAACAATCTCCGGCTTCCCTAGCCGCTAACAGCGCGGAGATAGCAGACAGGAAAACATGGGCATGCTTTTCACAGCCAACTTCTGTTTTCCTTTTGTCTTCATTAAGTAGGCAAGGGGGGTAACGCACAAAGCAATCACCGCCTGGGGAGGGAAACGCAACAAGTGGTTTTGCGATTCACTGTTCTTTGGATTAGCTACAAGTGTGAGCTGACTGAAAAATTCCTGGGCAAGACTGAACGGTGAAACAGGGACTGCGATGAGCCTGTTTGTGGCTTGTACTCTACTGTTATTGTTGTTTAAAGCCCAGCCGACTGCGTTGAGCCATATCAGGGCTATAACCGCTTCAAAACATACAAAACTTCAACAGGAAAAAAAAAAAAAGAAAAAAAAAGAAAAGAAAATTAAGTACACATATCAGTGCATTCGCGTACATAATCTAAGGGTATGCCCCCGGCGTTGACCACTCCGTCCAATTTATCGCACAGGGGATTTAAAAAACACACCTGAATACAAATTTAAGCATATTTAAGCACACCAAAGCATGTATAAAAACGGGCCTAAGTTACCTAAAATTGCTTCCGTATATCTCACCTCCCTAGAGCCAAAATTGCACTTAATACATGTACCCAATTATCAATCCGAAGAAAAAGTACGTAAGACTTGATCGAACACATACAGATGAATGGACCAGTAAGGCAGAAAATGATAGGAACAAATGACAGAAAGCAAAGGAACAAGGCAGAAACAAAGAGAGGAGACAAAGAGCCTGTGACCATTTCAGAGTTCTAACAACCATAGGTCTCTAAATAAGTTGAGTGTATTCCATAAAGTAAGTGGCCATCATTTTAACTTGTTAGGTCTCATTGACCTTACTGCTTGGGTTAGCAGATGGGGAAGGAAAACCATCACCAAGAGTTCAGGTTACTGCATCGTAAAGAAACCTGCACTAAATAACTGACTTAGCAGACAGAGAAGACAAAAGAAGAAATTTGGGAAAACTCCGCGCAAATAAAAGAAAAAGACAGTAAAGTCTAGAGAAGAAGTCTTGTATGGTTTTATATTATATGAAAAAGGAATGGCTGTCAGGGCTGCCTTTCAAGAAGGTGAATATATCTCAGCCCAGAAGAAAAGCATGGATGGTAATCCGGGGGGGTCGTCATTACATCACACCTCGCTCGCGTCCAACTATCGTCCAGTCTCATCATCATCATCATATCATCATCATCATCATCATCATATCATCATTACCACTTGCCGCCATGGTCGTGTATGGCAATCATGATCATCATCTCATACGACATCATACCCCTTAGTCGCTGCAAGACATCTCCCACCTTCCGTCCTCACCCGACCCTGCAAGTCCGTCCAATATTTTCTCCCTGGGTCTACCTGTTGTTCTTTTTCTCTCCAGCTTTCCTATTGTGACCAGGTGCTCTAATTACCTTTTCCATAAAATGTCCTCTAAATTTGCTTGTCTTTTCTTAATCTTCTTTATTGATGATCTGCTAGTTCTGCCCTCCTTCAAAACTGTCTCGTTTGTTTTCTTTGCTGTCCATGGAACTCTCAACATTCTTCTTAGAAATCACATTTCAGTTGCCTCAGTTTTGTTCTGACTTTGCGTGTTGACTGTCCACGCCTCAGAACGGTACGCAGTATCGGTGCTATATAATATTCAAGAACTCTCTTCCACTGCTTTGTGGCTATCTCGGGAGAGAATAAGGCTAAGGGAAATAAACCCTGACAGAAAATCACCACTACTCTCTCTCTTGTCATAAAGAAGATTAGGAAAAGACAAGCAACATTTTGAGGCAAGAGGAATTAGAGCACCTAGTCACAACAGGAAAGCTGAGGAAAAAGAGCTCCAGGTAGACCCATGGAGAAAATATTGGACGGATTTGCAGAGTGGATGAAGACAGAGAATGTGGGAGATGTACTTGCAACGACAAAGGATAGATTTGTGTGTGGTGTGTGGGGGGGGGGGGGGGGGGGGGCATGATCGCCAACGCCATGGGGAAGGGACATGATGGTGATGATGTTTTGAAAATTGTTCCATATTCTGTGGCCCTTCATGCCTTGCCTTGATCTGGTGATGACCTCAGTTTCACTTTTCCTCTTCGGTTTCCATGCCTGTGGTGAACTGCAGTGTAGACTAGGTAAAACATAGTCTAGGTAGATCCTCAGGATGTGGCCAGCTCATGGGTTTATGTGCAGGCTTAAGGCTTGTGACTTGATCACCACACACATGGCACCTGTGACATTAGTGCATATGGAATTCGTTCCGAGCGCGGAGACGTCGTCTTGAGAAACAGAAACTGAAACTGAAACTGAAACTGAAGTCGGGGTGTGTGGTGTCGGGCTCAGCGGGCTGTCATTGGAGGGCCATGATTCCTTACCAGAGACTCTTACTCTGTCTGGCTTCTCTCATCATTCATCATCAAGTGCCCTGCCACATGGCGTTGGCGATCATGGCCCTCCATATGTATCCATCCCTTGTTGCCGCAAGCACATCTCCACCACTCTGTCCTTAGTCTACTCTGCAAGTCGGTCCAATATTTTTTCCCTGGGTCTACCTGGCTCGTTTCCCTCCAACTTTCCTGTGGTGACCAGGTGCTCTAATTCTCTTTTCTCATGAATGGCCTATGTCTTTTTCCTAATCTTCCTTATGAATGATCTTCTTGTGTCTTCCTCTATCAAGACTGTCTCGTTTGTTTTCTTTGCTGTCCATGGAACTCTCAACATTCTTCTTAGAAACCACATCTCGACTGCCTCAATCTTGTTCTGGCTTTGTTGATGACTGTCCACGCCTCACAAGCGTATAACATTATCGATTCTATATATTATTCAAGAACTCTCTTCCTGATGTTAGTTGATAGGCATTGACCGAAATTTTCTTGCTGGACAATTACTGTCTTAAGCAGGGGGGGGGGGGGGGGGGGCTTAGTCGATAGTGTCCTAAGTAACTGGAACAGAGCAGGAACTGCTGAACTCCACGGAAGTGATCCGGCAGCAGAACAAGGTCTCCTAAGGTGGGTGGCCCCTTGGTGACTTGACATCCCCAGCTCCTGTGAGCTTCCTGGCACTGGGGATTCTACGGAATAAACATGGGATTGGTGGTGTGTTGAAGAGCCTAAAATCACCATTGTGACCAGACATTAAATACAAGAAAAAATAAAGAAGAGCCGGAACTAGCAGCGTGGGGTCAACGCTACTGACGCAGGTTAACCCTCTGACTCCCGCACCCTGTCCACCAGCATCCTGCTTTGCCAACCATGCTAGCAAACCAAAAACTTAACCCTTTGACCCCCTCACCCTATCTACCAGCCTCCTGCAAGAAGCTGTTGGATAGAGTGAGGGAGTCAAAGGGTGAAGTTTTTGCTTTTGCAGGAAGCTGGTGGACAGGGTGAAGAAGTCAAAAGGTTATCTTTTTGTTTTATAGGAAGCTGGTGGACAGGGTGAGGGAATCAAAGGGTTAAGTTTTTGTTTTGCGTAAAGTTGGTTGGTTATAGGGTGAGGGATCCAAAGGGTTATCTCTTTGCTTTTATAGGAAGCTGGTGGACAGGGTGAGGGAGTCAAAGGGTTAAGTTTTTCGCTTTTATATGAAGCCGGTGGATAGGGTGAGAGAGTCAAATGATTAAGGCTTGCAGTCCTCTGCTCCGTTTTTGCAGTTGGTGAATAGGGTGCGGGAGTCGAAGGGTTAAGAAATTGGGACCAAAAAAAAAAAAAAATCCTGCTTTATCCATCTCAGTTGCTCCAAACTCTCTTTGATTATAGGAGTAATCACACCACTTCAGTTGTTGGGTGAGGAGAGCTACGGAAGTTCTTAACCCTGCGACCCTGTAATCCTTACAGGCGTTTGTGTGTGTGTGTGTGTGTGTGTGTGTGTGTGTGCGTGCGTGCGTGTGTATGAGTGACTCATTATATTTTATATCCACACTGGGACCTGGTGAGTTTGCTAAGTTTAG
Organism: Monoplex corrugatus; assembly: GCA_030674185.1. Classification (NCBI taxonomy): domain Eukaryota; kingdom Metazoa; phylum Mollusca; class Gastropoda; order Littorinimorpha; family Ranellidae; genus Monoplex; species Monoplex corrugatus. Next base: position 80,872,595 of record JAPXFY010000016.1, read on the forward strand.
TTCATTGACAAGCGCTGAGCAAACACACGGGTGTCAATCGCTTGTGTTGCTTTCCGGCAGGGTCATGACCTGTGTGCTTCAGGCTGACCTCCACGCCCTCGTCCCCCCTCCCCCTACGATCCCTGCTAGGGTGGGCGCTTTTCACGTCTATAAGAACAGATCTACGCAGACTTTCTCTCTGTCTTTCTCTCTCTCTCTCTTTTTCTCTCTCTTTCTCTCTCACATGCACACACACACACACACACACACACACACACACACGCAGACACAGAGACACATACACAGACAGACACAGACACACACAACACACACCCACACACACGCGCGCGTGCGCGTTCGCACACTCAGACACACACAAACACACACACACACAACACACAGACACAACCCACAGACACAACACACGCACACACATACACAAACACACACACATACACATATATACACACACACACTTACACACACCTATACACAAACGCACACACACACACACAAAGACACACACACACTCATACACACCTACACACACACATACACAAACACACACACACAAACACACACACTCACAAACACACACACACACACAAACACACACACACAAACACACACACAAACACACACACACATACCAGAGGAGGGCGTGGAGGTCAACCTGAAGCACACAGGTTATGACCCTGCCGGAAAACACCACAAGTGATTGACACCCGTGTGTTTGCTCAGCGCTTGTCAATGAACTAAACTTGCGTTGATTCTAAATCAGTGCTTCAGGCTCTTGAATTAATGAAATTAGACACTAGATCTGAAATGGTAATAGAAATTAGCCATTTAATTAATTTCTTATCCTTAAGAGGAACTGATCTTACTTTTTGTTGGATACCATCTCATTGTTCGTTTCATCATAACGATGTGGTTGACAGGGCTGCCAAACGAGGAGCTAAGGGTTCACCAGAATCAAACAACATAAAGCTTTCACCCTCTTTAAATGAATCTTGTAATTTAGTGGACGCCTATGTTTGGAAACTGTTTCAAGATAATCAGAAAAAGTACAATACTAATAGCATGGATTTTAAAATCAGCAAAATCAGTAAACAGTCTACTACAAACAGATCTATACAGTCCCTTATGTATAGGTGGAAACTCGATGCATTCAAAACAAAGTCCGCCAGAAATATTGCCTGTCTTTGTGGACAGAAAATAACGACCAGTCATTTACTTTCTTGCATTAGTATAAAGCGATACATTCCGATACTTTCTACTCACACAATTTCCGACATATTTGAATCATCATTATTGACATACGAATTTTTCGTTAGCCTATCTAAAAGTCCAATAGTTCAATATTTATAATTCGTTCATCTTCCTGTTCATAGTTACAGTTAGCTAGTTTAGTGTTATATTTGTTGTAGTATGCTACTTCATTTGTCATGTTTATGCTTCCCTCCGACATTTGCATTGTCCTTGCTTCTTACTTGTTTTTCACATGGTTTCAGCCCGAATATGTTTTTGATGCTCGAGTGGGCTAAACGTAATATTAATTTAAACTTGAACTTCTTGTTTAAAATTTTTTTTTTAATTGCATTTTATTATTTTTAATTTTTTAATTTTAATTTTTTATTTTTTTTTATTGTATTTTTTTTTAAAACCAAGATTGACTACACATAAACACCTGCATTTACCCTTCCTATTTCTACTCCCCTTCCCAACATCGCTCTTTTTTTTTTTTTTTCATTTGTTCATTTATATGTTTATTTTGTTTTATTTTTATTCATAATTTATTTATCATTATTATCATTGTTATCAATTATTATGTTTTATTTATTTATTCTTTTTCAAATTTTTTTTTTATATATATACCTAAAATCACTTAAGTGAATAGACATTAAACCAATGACCACCACCACCACACACACACACACACACGCACACACACACACACACACAAATACACACGAAACACCCCAAATACCAACAAAAAGACAAGACAAGATACCAAATTCCTCTTTCAAATGGATATTGACTGAGACTGTCTGTGATACGTTTGTATGTTTGTGTGTACTATATTCTCACAGCTGCAGAACAGCTGCTATTCAACAGAAGCACCAACAGAAACAGAATCCAAGGTCCCACAGCTCCTTTGACTTCCCATGTGGCACCTGCAGGAGAACACTTGCCTCCAGGATCAGCCCTGCATCCCACACGAAAACTGGAACCGGGTGAAAAAAGAATCAGTCGACCTACTCATCCGTTGGATCGGTGGACAGAGAGAGTCCACCACTACCATCACCATCACCACCATCATCATCGTCATCGTCGTCATCGTCATCGTCATCGTCGTCATCGTCATCGTCATCGTCGTCGTCATCATCATCATCATCATCATCATCATCATCTGTATTTTCATTATATCAGGAAGCTTTTTTGGTATTATTGTTTTAGATAAAATTATGTCTTTATATACTTCTGGGTCACATGTCTGACTGGAATGTGTGTGGCAAGTGGTTAAATTAAAGTGGCCTTTAGAAGGATGGAAGGAAGAGGAGGAGGGTGGACAATGGGCAACAATATGTGGACATCTTGGGAGATCCTGCTTCGTACAGAACTGAAAGAAAACAAACGTGACAGTCTTGAAGGAGGCAGACACAAGATCATTAAGAAAGAAGATTAGGAAAAGACAAGCAACATTTAAATGACATTTTATGAGGAAAGGGGAATTAGAACACCTGGTCACAACAGGAAAGATGGAGGGAAAGAGAACACCAGGTAGACCCAGGAAGAAAATATTGGACGGACTTGCAGGGTGGCTGAGGACAGAGAGGGTGGGAGATGTACTTGCAGCGACAAGGGATAGATACATATGGAGGGTCATGATCGCCAACACCATGCGGCAGGGCACATGATGGTGATGATGATGATGATGATGATGACAGAACTGTACAGCAAATAGCTGGCTAAAAATGTCGCAAGATTGATTCGATGTTCCATGGAAGTCAGGTGCTGCTGCTTTTTTTTCTTTTTTTTTTTTTTTTTCTTTTTTGCTTTTACAAGAAAAGTAAGGGATGAGGGGCAGGGAAAGACATTTTTAACGTGGTTTGATGAGCTTTTAAGTTTAATACGAACGTTTTACGTTACGACTTCTTCACGCACAGAATTAAACGCACACCTTTGTGATGTAGAGGGATAAATACCTTCTCCAAGTGATGTAGCTAGACATGTCTCTCGTTTACTGGTTAGGTTCCAGTGCAGGGAATTAGGCTGACTGGTGATTATAAGTACCGGGGAAAGTGCAGTCAAGGCAAGATTCTTCTTCATCTTCATCATCATCATCATCATCATCATCATCATCATCATCATCATCATCATCATCATCATCATCATCATCATGTGCCCTGCCGCATAGTGTTGGCGATAATGGCCCTCCGTACGAATCTATCCCTTGTCCCTGCAAGCACATCTTCCACCCTCTCTGTCTTCAGCCACTCTGCAAGTCCATCCAATATTTTCTCCCTGGGTCTATCTGGTGTTCTCTTTCCCTCCAGCTTTCCTCTTTCCTCATAAAATAGCCTATAAAGGTTGCTTGACTTTTCCTAATGTTTTTTTTTATCAATGATCTTCTTGTGTCTGCCTCCATTAAGACTGTCTCGTTTGTTTTTAAGACAAGATTATTCACTTTTTTGGTACAATTGTTACATTTTTCACCTATGTCGGGCAGCGTTTTGTTGATTCTTGTTCACCTTGGTTGTCTCACATGTGGAACTGTATAAATGACTCAGCAAGGAAATTTGTGCGTTTAGTTCGCGTGGGCCAATATCCACAAACTACTTTTGCACTCTCTTTGGGGTCCATTATTTTATTGCCTTCGCTCTCTACTTCTACATGATCGTTAATTATAAAAGAAATGCTGATTATTGTTATAAAAGAATGTACTAAAATTATCACGTATCACCAAAATTGACTTAATGCATTTCTCAGCTTCAGGCTATCAAAGTGTGTGGTTGCTCAAGGTAGAACATTAAAGACATGCAGTGAAATAGTCGCTCAGTTTTTACGGCTGGAGATACTATCAGAAGACATTCTCGTTCTTTGTTGAAAGCTCTGTCGTATCCTGGTTGTTCAAACTGAAATACACATATACATCTCATTTGTGTACTGCCTCTTCTCTTTTTCTCATACACAGATACAGACACAGACACAGACACAGATACAGATACAGACACACACACACACACATACACACCACACACACACACACACACACACACACACGCAGGCACACACCATGTTTGCATAAACTCACGTACACGCAATGCACTCGTGCACGTGCACATAAACACTTACACAAACACACATACACGCATGCATGCTGCGTACCGGTATAGGAAATCACATTTACACACAAAACACCTATACACTGGCACACGTGGTACAGATGAGGGCACACGTGCGTGAACTGAGCGTGTTCACGCACGCACACACACACACCGCACGCACACACACACACACACACACACACACATTTAGAACGACCCACCCACTCACCTCACACACACACACACACACACACCCTACACACACGCACACACACACACATGCACGCACACACCACACACACACGCACACACACAACCACCCATCCACCTCATACACACACACACACACACACACGCACACACACAACCATCCACCCACCTCACACACACACGCACACACACACACACACAACACACACAGAGCCGTTGTTCGTGTTAAATATCTGTTCAGTGACTCAGAAGATTTCAACATGAAAACAACCCTTACAGTTCTGCAGTTACAAACACAGCAGCAAATGCCGATGAAAGAAAAATGGAAACAGTTTATCCAGACGTGACTTCAAATCTTTTACGAACAACCCACCTTTCAAACAGTCTGGGAAAACAAACTCCTCTCCAATTTCAAAACAATTTCGACCCTTACAGCTCCAAAAGAGCACAGCGAAAATGGCAAGAAAACAACAACATGGTTTATCACAGCCAACTTCCGTTCCCCTTTGTCTTCATTAGACAGGCAAGGGAGAGTATCAAATGGTTTTTGTGATTCACCGTTCTTTGCATTGGCTGAAGGTGTGAGCTGACTACAATTCCTCGCAGAAATGGACGGAGAAACACAGACCTAAACGAACCCATTTGTGGTGCGTTGGATAGAAATGATAACAGGATTCGTTCTCCCATCAGAGATAAAAACCTAGACATGCAAACAAAGGGACTAAAAGATGCTGCGGTATTTTGATTGGTTCCTTTTCTGCCTGTCACTGGTTGAAGGCATGTAACATGGCTGATCTGTCCTTTTAATTAAGCTGACTGCTGCAAATAGTGCAGGTCTTGGAGCCGAGTAAGTGAGATCAAGTTTGTGTTAAGAATTGAATACTAGATGCTAGACGTTAGAAGTTACATTATAAACTCTTAAGACCACACCATTTTGTGAGATTTGTGTACAGTCTATAGCATCTACTGTGGTTATTGTTGATTTCTCTGTTGTGGTATGGTACATTTTGTCTTGTATAGACACTATCAGTCATTTCTTGAACAAACACATTGAATTAAGATATCAAGCGCAGGATAATGACGAATATGTCAAAATCCTAACATGTTTGGGGGGGGGGGCTGTCAGAGTTACTGAAACAAATGTCACCCTGTCCACCAGCTTCATGATTAAGCAAAAACTTAACCTTTTGACTCCCTCATCCTATCCACCAGCTTCCTGCAAAAGCAAAAACTTAACCCTTTGACTCCTTCACCGTATCCACCAGCTTCAGCGAAAAGTGAACCCTTTTGACTCCCTCACCCTGTCCACCAGCTTCCTACAAAAGCAAAGCAAGAAACAACCCTTTAACTCCCTCACCCTATCCACCAGCTTCATGCAAAACCCAAAACTTAACCCTTTTGACTCCCTCACCCAGTCCACCAGCTTCCTGCAGGATTCCATTCTCAAAGTAACATGTAAACTCCACATACTCGACACTGATCCTGCACATTTCCAAATTGCGAGATCTTGTAGAGAGAGAACATCCAACAAGACTAGAAGCGACATGATCAGAGACACCAAGTTCAGAGAAAAGATGGGAACAAGATATTTCCATTCTCATATTCATCAACAGAGATTCGAATGATTTTGTCATCTGCCCAGAATGTAAAGCACTCCATATCAGCTGGCTCAACAAGCATGATGTAACACACACACGCGCACACGCACACATACACTCGCACACCACGCGCATACGACAGACACACACGCTTACACACACACACACACACACACACTTATCATACACACTTACACACATCACACAAACACACATACACAAAAAACACACACAAAGCACAAAACAAAAAAAAAAAGCACACAGACAAACATAATACACAACACATACATACACACATTACAACACACACCACGCACATACGCGCACACACACATACACACACACACGCAACCACCACAACACACACGCTTACATACAAACACACACACAGAACACACACACAACATACGAGAGAGACACACACAAACACACATACGCACAGACACACACACAGATGCACACACACAGACACACTCACACAAAACACACACACACACCACATACACACACACACACCATACACACACATACACACACACACACACAACACACAACACCTATAGGATTAAAGGGGAAAGGGTCAAGCACTCCTTTTACTGCTCTCAAAGCCTCAAGTGAGGATTACTCCTTACTCAAGAGAAAACGGAAAATGGGTGAAAGGAGGATGGGGGATGGATAAGTGGGGTGTGTGGGAGATGACGCTGAAATGGGTCAAAATTCTAGTTCAACAAATTGCTTGGGTGGGTGTTTTACATGACGGATATAAAATGTAAAATCTGTTGTTTTGTTTGTTTTGTTTCGTTTTTTTGGGAGGGTTGTTCTCTGTTTGGGGCTTTTTTTTGTTTGTTTGTGTGTGTGTGTGTGTGTGTGTGTGGTGTGTGTGTGTGTGTGTGTGTGTGTGTGTGTGTGTGTGTGTGTGTGTGTGTGTGTGTGTGTGTGTGTTGTGTGTTTGTGTGTTTGTGTGTTTGTGTGTATGTATGTGTTGTGTATGTAAGCGTGTGTTTTGTGGCGTGTGCGTGCGCGCGCGCGCGCGTGTGTGTGTGTGCGTGGTGAGTGTTGTGTGCTGTATGTGTGTATGTATATGTTGTGTATTATGTTGTTTGTGTGCTTTTTTATGCTTTTGTGTGTGTGTGTGTGTATGATGTGTGTATGTATGTGGTGTATGTAAGTGTGTATGTAAGTGCGTGTGTGTAAGCGTGTGTGTGATCGTATGCGCGTGGTGTGTGGTGTGTATGTATGTATGTATGTATGTATGTATGTATGTATGATGTATGTGTGTGTGTGTGTGTGTGTATGTGTGTGTGTGTATATGAACGTAGTAGGTAGGGAACAATTCGACGTGTACGGTAGTAGACAGGGGACGTGTGTGTAATTTGGGGACGTCCCCAAAATACACAAAATTAAAATTGGCTCAAAATCACAAAATAAGCTTGAAATAATATACCGCTGTGTATAAAATATAAATTACGCAATTTTAGGAAATGTCCCTAATTACTACATATTTGCTTGTAGTAATTTGGGAACGTCCCTTAATTACTATATCCCACTGACCCTGTTCTCACACAGATTGAGTCACACAGCTTTTCAGTCTTTACCAGTGCTTTACCACAGACCTACCTAACATCACACAGACATGTAAATAACCTTGTCGGGACTGTTAAGGGCGCTTGAGATATACTGCTCCAAGTTTGAAGTTTGTTCTCTTGAGATATACTCCTAATCATAATTTAAGGGCCACTTCTTCCTTCCTCTCTAATTTTAAGTTGAAATAATTGACAATGTTTAGAATTGATTCTATGTTTTATTTCATCATTTCCACACCTGTTTTGGAAAAAGAAATTAGCACAATGACCCATTAGTGAACAGCACATGCATTTAAAGGAACATCCCCCCCTTTTCAAAAAACAGAAAGTGTCAGATTTGGCCAATCTGTTTTCAATATCGCGTGTGTCCGCCCCGAGCCTGGATGCATGCTTCACAGCGCCGATGCATCGACCCCACAAGGGTACGGAGTGTGTCCTGAGGGATGGCCGCCCACTCGATCTGCAGGATGTCGACCAGCCTGGCCAGGGTGCCCGGTGGGGGGTGGTTGTCCCTGATGCGCCTCCCGAGCACATCCCAGAGGTGTTCAATTGGGTTCAGGTCAGGTGAGCACGCTGGCCAGGCCATACGGACGACTTCATGCTGCTCCAGGAAGTCGGTCACAAGGCGTGCTCGATGCGCAGGTGCATTGTCGTCCTGGAAGATGGCGCCTTGACCAAGGTCCACAAGCGCAGGCAGTGCCACGGCCGCCAGAACCTCGTCCGGGTACCGGACCCCGTTCAGGATGCCGTCAATGGGGAGCAGGGGGGTCAGGGTACCACGGCTCATGCCACCCCACACCATCACCGACCCGCCGCCGTACCGGTTATGCTCTTGGACAGTGGCGTCAGCGAACCTCTCCCCTTGACGTCGCCACACCCGAGCCCGGCCATCGTTAAAGGTCAGGGTGAACCTGGACTCATCCGAAAACAAGACCCGGGCCCACTGTTGCCTTGTCCAGGTCACGTGCTCCCTGGCCCAGGTCATGCGGCGCACTCTGTTGACCGGTGACAGCACGGGTCGGACGGCCGGTCTCCGTGACCTCAAGTTTGCCTCATGTAGCCGTCTTCTCACCGTGCTGCAGCTGATGTTAGCACCTGTTGCGTCCCTCAGCTGACCCCTCAAGGTCACCGCAGTGCATGCCCTTTCCCTCAGGACGGAGAGGGCAAGGTAGCGGTCTTGCTGTCTTGTCGTTACTCTGGGTCGACCCGTGTGACGCCTTTCCTGGACTGCTCCAGTCTCATTGAAGCGCTCCAGCAGTCTCTGGATTGTGGAATGCGACACTTCAAGTCGTCTAGCAACTTCCCGCTGCGCTAGGCCTTCATCAAGCAGAGCGAGGGCTCTCCCCCGCTGCTCATCCGTCATCCGTCGTCTTGCAAGCATGGTTAAAACGAACCAAGAACGGGTCCTTTTTATCCTCGTCTGCGGCAACTTTGGCTGGAGTAGTGTTCAAAAAGGGCTTGCCTTGCACGTGCAAAGCGAATTTTGTCGCTACCTTGCCTGCGTCGTCAGAGAGACCCTGCTGAAGATTCGACAATTTCGTGTGGAAATTGTCTTCCTTGGGCCGCCCATTGCAGATCGGCAAATCCCCAAACACGTGCCAAAAGGAAACTGCAATGTTGTCTGAGCTCTTATCCATTCAGTTACGGCAACGAATTGGAGAAAAGAGTAAGAGAAAATAGGTTATTTCTCCTTTCAAAAATTGACTCAAAAACGTTCCTGGCCCTTCAATAATGACGTGTAGTATATACTACTCCTGATTTTGGAGTTTGCTCCTGAGGGATTCGTTGCACTCTGACAATCCCTTATGCGCTCCACCAGATCTGCCATGTGCTGTCTGACAGACTATACTATCTAAGCCTGCGTAGAGCTGTATGCGCTGACAAGGTCTTGAAATGGAGGGGGAGTGGGGTGAAGGACAGCACCTATGATGCACTCGACTGACACCACCAGTATGATTATAACATAAAGATGGACAGTGAACTCGCCAGTTCTTTTTATGTTACAGGCTGGAACTGGACTCGAGACATCAGACCTTGAGATCCAGTGTTCAGATCCAACAGCCAGCCAGCCTGCTCAAAACTGAGAGATAGAAATTGCACCCTCGTTGTCCTCATTGTCGTTCTCGTCGTTGTTCTTGTTCTCATTCACGTCGTTCTTGTCGTTGTCATGTTCTTTTCGTTATCCCTCTTCTCGTTACCGTTCTTTTCGTTGTCGATCTTCTCGTTGTCGTTTTTGTCGTTGTCGTTTTTGTCGTTGTCGTCGTTCTTCTCGTTGTTGTCGTTGTTCTTCTCGTTTTCGTCGTTCTTCTCGTTTTTTCGTTCTTGTTCTCGTCGTCGTCGTTGTTCTTCTCGTTGTCGTCGTTGTCGTTCTCGTGATTGTTGTTCTTTTCCTTGTCCTTCTCGTTGTCGTGCTCTTCTCGTTATCGTTCTTCTCGTTATCGTTCTTCTCGTTATCGTTCTTCTCGTTATCGTTCTTCTCGTTGTCGTTCTTCTCGTTGTCGTCGTTGTTGTTCTTCTCATTGTCGTCGTTGTTCTTCTCGTTGTCCTTCTCAGTGTCGTGTTCTTCTCGTTGTCCTTCCTTTCGTTATCGTTCTTCTCGTTATCGTCGTTGCTCTTCTTCTCGTTGTCGTCTGTTGTTGTTCTCATTGTCGTCGTCGTTGTTGTTCTCTCTGTTGTTGTTCTTTGTCGTCGTTGTTGTTGTTCTCGTTGTCGTCGTTGTTGTTGTTCTCGTTGTCGTCGTTGTCGTTCTTCTCATTGTCGTTCATCTCGTTGTCGTCTTTGGTCTTCTTATCGTTGTCGTCGTTGTTCTCGTCATTTTTGTTGTTCTCGTTGTCATCGTTGTTCTCGTTGTCGTTGTTGTTCTCGTTGTTCTTCGTTGTCGTCGTTTTTGTTCTTCTTGTCGTGTCTCCGTTGTTCTTCTCGTTGTTCTTGTTCTGGTTCTCGTTGTCGTCGTTGGTCTTCTCGTTGTCGTCGTTGTCTTCTCGTTGTCGTCGTTGGTCTCATCATTTTTGTTGTTCTCGTTGTCATCGTTGTTGTTCTCGTTGTCGTCGTTGTTGTTCTCGTTGTCATCGTTGTTTTCGTTGTCGTCGTCGTTGTTCTTCTCGTTGTCGTCGTTGTTCTTCTCGTTGTCATCGGTTTTGTTCTTCTTGTCGTTGTCATCGTTGTTGTTCTTCTCGTTGTCGTTCTTCTCATTGTTGTTCTTGTTTCTCGTTGTCGTCGTTGTTGTTCTCGTTGTTGTTGTTCTCGTCGTTCTCGTTGTTCTCGTTGTCATCGTTGTTCTTCTTCTCGTTGTTGTTCTCGTTGTCATCGTTGTTATTCTTCTCGTTGTCGTTCTTCTCATTGTCATTCTTCATCTCGTTTTCGTTGTTCTCGTCGTGTTCATCTCGTTGCCGTCGTTGTTCTTCACGTTGTCGTCGTTTTTCTCGTTGTCGTCGTTGTTGTTCTCGTCGTTGTTCTTCTAGTTATTCTTCTAGTTGTCGTCGTCGTTGTTTCTTCTCGTTGTCGTTGTTCTTCTCGTTGTCCTCGTTTCGTTGCAAATGTTTTCTTGTCATTGTTCTTCTTCAGTGGCTTTTCTCGTTGTCGTCGTTGTTGCTCTTCTTGTTGTCGTCGTTGTTGTTCTTCTCGTTGTCGTCCTTCTCGTCGTTCTTCTTGTCGTTTTCTTTGCAGTTCTCGGTGTTTTCGTTGTTGTTCTTCTCGCTGTTGTTCTTCTCGTTGTCGTTCTTGTTGTGTTCTCGTTGCCCTTCCTCTGGTTATCGTTCTTCTCGTTGTTATTCTCGTTGTTTTCCTCGTTGTCGTCGTTGTCGTTCTTCTCGTTGTCGTCGTTGTTTTTGTTGTCGTCGTTGATGTTTTTCTCGTTGTCGTCGTTGGTCTTCTTCTCGTTGTCGTCATTTTTGTCCTTCTCGTATCGTTGTTGTTGTTCTTCTCGTTCTCAGCGTTGATGTTCTCGTTGTCATCGTTGGTCTTCTCGTTGTCGTCATTATTATTCTCGTATCGTTGTTCTTCTCGTTGTCGTCGTTGGTCTTCTCGTTGTCGTCATTTTTATTCTTCCCGTATCGTTGTTGTTGTTCTTGTTCTTGGCGTTGATCTTCTCGTTGTCATTTTTGTTCTTCTCGTTGTCATTTTTGTTCTTCTCGTTGTCATTTTTGTTCTTCTCGTTGTTGTTGTCCTCGTTGATGTTGTTCTCGTTGTTGTTCTCGTTGTCGTCGTTGTTGTTCTTCTCGTTGTCGTTATGTTGTTCTCGTTGTTGTGTTGTTCTTCTCGTTGTCGTTGTGTTTGTTCTTCTCGTTGTCGTTTTGTTCTTCTCGTTGTTCGTTGTGTTGTTGTTCTCGTTGTGTTGTTGTTCTCGTTGTCGTTGTTCTCGTTGTCGTTGTGTTGTTCTTCTCGTTGTCGTTGTTCTTCTCGTTGTCGTTGTTGTTCTTCTCGTTGTCGTTGTTGTTCTTCTCGTTGTCGTTGTTGTTCTTCTCGTTGTCGTTGTTGTTCTTCTCGTTGTCGTTGTTGTTCTTCTCGTTGTCGTTGTGTTGTTCTCGTTGTCGTTTGTGTTCTTCTCGTTGTCGTTGTGTTGTTGTTCTCGTTGTGTTGTTGTTTCTCGTTGTCGTTGTGTTTGTTCTTCTCGTTGTCATTGTGTTGTTCTTCTCGTTGTCGTTGTGTTTGTTGTTCTCGTTGTCGTTGTGTTGTTGTACTTCTCGTTGTCGTTGTGTTGTTGTTCTCGTTGTCGTTGTGTTGTTGTTCTCGTTGTCGTTGTGTTGTTGTTTCTCGTTGTCATTGTGTTGTTCTTCTCGTTGTCGTGTTGTACTTCTCGTTGTCGTTGTGTTGTACTTCTCGTCATTGTGTTGTTCTTCTCGTTGTCGTTGTGTTGTTCTTCTCGTTGTCGTTGTGTTGTTCTTCTCGTTGTCGTTGTGTTGTTGTTCTTCTTCGTTGTTTGTTGTTGTTCTTCTCGTTGTCGTGTTGTTCTTCTCGTTGTCGTTGTGTTGTTCTTCTCGTTGTCGTTGTGTTGTTCTTCTCGTTGTCGTTGTGTTGTACTTCTCGTTGTCGTTGTGTTGTTGTTCTCGTTGTCGTTGTGTTGTTGTTCTCGTTGTCGTTGTGTTTGTTCTTCTCGTTGTCGTTGTGTTGTTCTTCTCGTTGTCGTTGTGTTGTTGTACTTCTCGTTGTCGTTGTGTTGTTGTTCTTCTCGTTGTCGTTGTGTTGTTCTTCTCGTTGTCGTTGTGTTGTTGTTCTTCTCGTTGTTGTGTTTGTTCTTCTCGTTGTCGTTGTGTTGTTCTTCTCGTTGTCGTGTTGTTCTTCTCATTGTCGTTGTGTTGTACTTCTCGTTGTCGTTGTTTGTTCTTCTCGTTGTGTTGTTGTACTTCTCGTTGTCGTTGTGTTGTTGTTCTTCTCGTTGTCGTTGTGTTTGTTGTTCTTATCGTTGTGTTGTGTTGTTCTTATCGTTGTCGTTGTGTTGTTTCTTCTCGTTGTCGTTGTTGTTGTTCTCGGTTGTCGTTCTCGTTGTCGCTGTTTTTTGTTGTTGTTGTCGTCATTGTTGTTCTTTCTCGTTGTTTTCGTTGTTCTTCTCGTTGTCGTCGTTGTTCTTCTAGTTGTCGTCGTTGTTCTTCTAGTTGTCGTCGTTGTTCTTCTAGTTGTCGTCGTTGTTCTTCTTGTCGTTTTCGTTGCAGTTCTTCTCAGTGTTTTCGTTGTTCTCGTTTTGTTCGTTCTTCTTCTAGTTGTTGTTCTTCTCGTTGTCGTCGTTGTACTTCTCGATGTCGTCGTTGTTATTCTTCTCGTTGTCGTCGTTGCTGTTCTCATTGTCGTTGTTCTTGTTCTCGTTGTCGTCGTTGTTCTTCTCATTGTGGTCGTTGTTCTTCTCGTTGCCGTCGTTGTTCTTCTTCTCGTTGTCGTCGTTGTTGTTCTTCTCGTTGTCGTCGTTGTTCTTCTCGTTGTCGTCGTTCTTGTCGTTTTCGTTGCAGTTCTTCTCGGTGTTTTCGTTGTCATTGTTCTTCTCGTTGTCATTGTCATTGTTCTTCTCGTTGTCGTTGTTCTTCTTGTTGTCATTGTCATTGTTCTTCTCGTTGTCGTTGTTCTTCTCGTTGTCGTTGTCGTTGTTCTTCTCGTTGTCGTTGTCGTTGTTCTTCTCGTTGTCGTTGTCATTGTCTTCTCGTTGTCGTTGTCATTGTTCTTCTCGTTGTCGTTGTCATTGTTCTTCTCGTTGTCGTTGTCATTGTTCTTCTCGTTGTCGTTGTCATTGTTCTCGTTGTCGTTGCATTGTTCTTCTCGTTGTTGTGTTCTCGTTATCCTTTCTCTCGTTATCGTTTTTCTCGTTCTCTCGTTTTTCCTCGTTGTCGTTCTTTTCGTTGTGGTTGTCGTTGTTCTCGTTGTCGTCGTTGTCGTTCTTCTCGTTGTTGTCGTTGATCTTCTCGTTGTCATTTTTGTTCTTCTCGTAGTCGTTCTCGTTGTCGTCGTTGGTCTTCTCGTTGTCTTCATTTTTGTTCTTCTCGCTGTCATTGTTGTTCTCGTTGTCGTCGTTTTCGTTGTCGTTTTTGTTCTTTTCTCGTCGTCGTCGTTGTTGTTCTCGTTGTCGTTTTTCTTCTCGCTGTCGTCGTGGTTGTTTCTTCTCGTTCTCGTCGTCGTCCTTCTCGTTGTCGTCGTTCTTCTCGTTGTTGTCGTTCTTGTTGTTCTTCTCGTTGTCGTCGTTGTTCTCGTTATCGTCGTTCTCGTTATCGTCGTTGTTCTCGTTGTTCTTCGTGCTGTCGTCGTTGTTGTTCTCGTTGTTGTTGTTCTCGTTGTTGCTGTTCTCGTTGTCGTCGTTGTTCTCGTTCTTCTCGTTGTCGTTGTTCTTCTTCTTCTCGTCGTTATTCTTCTAGTTCTCGTTGTCGTTGTTCTCCTTCTCGTTGTCGTGGTTGTTGTTCTTCTCGTTGTTTTTCTCGATGTCGTCGTTGGTCTTCTTCTCGTCGTTTTGTTGTTCTTCTCGTTGTCGTTGTGTTGTTCTTCTCGTTTTGTTGTTCTCGTTGTTATTGTTGTTCTTCTCGTTGTCATTGTGCTGTTGTTCTCGTTGTTGTTTTGTTGTTCTCGTTGTCATCGTGCTGTTGTTCTTCTCGTTGTTGTTTTGTTCTTCTCGTCGTCGTTGCTGTTGTTGTTGTTCTCGTTGTCGTGTTGCTCTTCTCGTTGTTTTGTTGTTCTCGTTGTCATTGTTCTTCTCGTTGTCGTTGTGCTGTTCTTCTCGTTGTTGTTGTGTTGTTCTTCTCGTTGTCATCGCTGTTGTTCTCGTTGTCATTGTTGTTCACGTTGTCATTGTTGTTCACGTTGTCGTCGTTCTTGTTGTTGTCGTCGTTCTCGTTATCGTCGTTGTTCTTCTCGTTGTCTTTCTTCTTGTCGTTTTTGTTGCAGTTCTTCTCAGTGTTTTCGTTGTTGCTCTTCTCGTTGTTGCCGTTGTTTTCTTCTAGTTATCGTTCTTCTCGTTGTCGTCATTGTTGTTGTTCTCGATGTCGTCGTCGTTGTTCTTCTCTATGTTGTCATTGTTCTTCCTCTCCTTGTCGTCGTTATTCTTCTCGTTGTCGTCGTTGTTCCTCTCATTGTGGTCATTGTTGTTGTTCTTCTCGTTGTTGCTGTTCTCGTCGTCGTTGCTGTTCTTCTCGTCATCGTTGTTCTCGTTGTCGTCGTTCTTCTCGTTGTCGTCGTTCTCCTCGTTGTCGTCGTTGTTTTCCTCGTTGTCGTTTTCGTTGTCATCGTTGTTGTTCTCGTTGTCGTCATCGTTGTTCTCGTTGTCATCGTTGTTCTTCTCGTTGTCGTCATCGTTGTTCTTCTCGTTGTCGTTGTTGTTCTTCTTGTCGTCGTTGTTGTTCTTGTTGTCGTTGTTCTAGTTGTCGTTGTTGTCGTTCTTCTCGTTGTTGTCGTTCTTCTTGTCGTTTTCGTTGCAGTTCTTCTCAGTGTTTTCGTTGTTCTTCTCGTTGTTGTTCTTGATGTACTTCTTATTCTCAAGTTTTTCCCTTTTATTTTTCTTCATGCCCTTCTTGGCGTTTTGCTGGTGATGTTTTTGTCGCTGTTGTTATCATTGATGTCCTTTTCCTGTTTGTTGTTCTGCTTCTCATCGTTTCTACTCTTGCTGTTCTGGTTTACTTGTTTCCATTTCTGTTTCTCCATGTTGTTCCTGTTCTGGCTGTTGTTTTCAACTGCGTAATGATAACAATCATGGATTTTCTTTATATTGCGTAATGGTTGGCTTTTCTTCTTGTTTTCTGTGTTTCTACTTGTTTGTGTGTTTTTGTTTTAATTTTGGTTTTGTGTTGCTTTGTTTTATAGCACAAGCTTTGTGATTGTTCCTTATCTTGCTCGGTTTTATGTCGTATCTGTTGTTGTTCTTGTTGTGTTTTCGTTGTTATTTTTCCCTCTTCTTCTTCTATTTTTTGTTGTCCTTTTTGTTTTTCCCTCTTCTTCTTCTACTTTTCTTGTTGTCCTTTTTGTTTTTCCCTCTTCTTCTTCTACTTTTCTTGTTGTCCTTTTTGTTTTTCCCTCTTCTTCTTCTACTTTTCTTGTTGTCCTTTTTGTTTTTCCCTCTTCTTCTTCTACTTTTCTTGTTGTCCTTGTTTTTGTTATTTTGCCCTCTTCTTCTATTTTTCTTGTTGTCCTTGTTTTTCCCTCTTCTTCTTCTATTTTTCTTGTTGTCCTTGTTTTTCCCTCTTCTTCTTCTATTTTTCTTGTTGTCCTTGTTTTTCCCTCTTCTTCTTCTATTTTTCTTGTTGTCCTTGTTTTTCCCTCTTCTTCTTCTATTTTTCTTGTTGTCCTTGTTCTTGTTATTTTTCCCTCTTCTTCTATTTTTCTTGTTGTCCTTGTTTTTGTTGTTATTTTGCCCTCTTCTATTTTTTGTTGTCTTTGTTGTTTTTGTTATTTTTCCCTCTTCTTCTTCTACTTTTCTTGTTGTTGTCCTTGTTCTTGCCTTTCTTGTTCGAGTTCCCTCGAGTCTTTTTCATGTCTTCATCTGTTTGTTCCTTCTTTATATTTTACATATTTTCCGTGTGTTTTGTTTTTCTTTTTTTCTTGTTTGGTTTCTCCTTTATGTTTTTTTCTGGTTTCTATAACATATAATGGAAGACTTACTTGGTTTTGATCTTCCTGCTGCTGCTGCTGCTTTTTACGATGCAGAGCGTACGCTACTATCCTGGCGTGGTGTGAGGTCATTACGGGCAAACTGCAACAATGTGAGACCAAAATTGTATGTGCAAAGACTTACACAAAATACGTAAATAGACAAATAGAAAAATTAAAAAGTCCAAATGATTTAACGTAAATGGATACAGACATACAAAGTAGACAGTGGATGCATGCTTAGACATGTCAATAGACATGGACGGACAGATGGATGGAAGTACAAGATTCCACGACAAAAGAACTGCGTCTGGCAAAGTCGTGTAGAAAACTCGCTTTCATAGGAAAACAAAAACACATGCACACACCGGAAAAACAAACAAACAAAACAGACAATTAGTCATACGCACATAACATACAAACAAGCCTATTAGTCTCTGAACGGTTGAACAGTGGCACGAATCTGGGACAGATTCAAAAGGAAATAGCAGATAAAGTATTCTGGAAACTTAAGGAGCATTTCAGGTCACTACACTCAAATTAGGGACTATTTCCGTTTATGTTTAAAAATGACCTCCTCTTGGTTTGACGCATGCACCATTTTGCGCTGTATAACTTAACATTTCACAACAGGAAAGAAAATCTCAGTTGGACAGTTTTTTCGTCGCTTTGATCGAACAAACTAGACTGGATTGGATTGGATGGCATTGGGTTTATTGTTTTTGGACATAACGCAGTTTTACCACGTGAAATGGGGTTGACCTTCATGGAGAAAGCACATCGCCATCGCACGGCGCCACCTCCCTTTGTTATATCTATATGCATGTATTTTTGTTTACCTAAGGGTGTTTTCTTTTGCCAAGGAAAACTACTTTGCTGCTGCAGGTTTTGCAACACAAAGCACATCGCCATCGTACGGCGCCACCTTCCTTTGTTACATTCTATATGCATGTGTTTTTTTTACCTAAGGGGGTTTTCTTTTGCCAAGGAAAACTTTGCTGCCACAGATGTTCAACATGCTCAAAATTGCTGCTTACAGCATCTCCGTTTATTACAATCACTACCCAGCTGCCTATGCAGAGCTATATCAGTGCTACAACCATAGCAAAATGTACACATCTCGATGACCCTGACAAAAAAAATGGAAAGGAAATTAAGTACAGATAACAATCCATTCGCATACTAATCTAAAGATATGCTCCCGGCATTGATCATTCCCTTAAATTTATCTCCATGAAGTTTTAAAAACACCTGAACACAAAGATCGTTGACGACTCTAAAACATAAAACATGGCCTAAATTAACGAACATTGCCTCTGCCTATCGAGTTTCCTTTGAGCCAAAACTGTAGTTAACACCTGTATCAACAACTAATATCAATAGAAAGCATGAAAGACTGCACAGAACACAAACAGATCAATAGACCAGCATACTAGAATATAATAGGAAGAAATGATAGAAAGAAAAGGAACAACGAAGAAATTGAAACATAGAGAATGAGAGAAAGGAGAAATTTCTAGCACTGAATTTTCCGAAGGTGGGGATGCCATCTGTGCTAAAGATCCTCCGGCATTCACATCCCACCCCACACCGCTTTTTTTGGTACAGCATATCGGTTTAGTGTGTCATCTGAAAGACTAGCACTCGGACCACCGCTCCAGGTGTAGTGGAGGGAGGAGAAAAAAAATCACCATCCGATGGGAATAACTTGGATTTCTAGGTGCCTACTCTTTCCACTAGGCCATACTCTGTTTTGAATACAGATGTTTGGATTGTGGCTTTCGTAGCGTTTGTGGCATGAAACCAGAAGAATTAACACAGCGTTGGAAACTGTGTGGTCAAGTTTACAACAGATGACCATTTCTGTAATCCTCGGTAGTATACATGTCAATATCACCGCCTGTTAGGCAAGAGGACTGGGGTTCAAATCTCCGCCGGAGATTTTTTTTCTCAAGTTATGTAGAAACCTCAAGATCTCGCCTATGAGAAGGGTTTAGTAGTGGTAGACCTCCGTCAGTCGACGTCGACTATGGATGATGCGCCCTAGTGTCGTGTCGATTCGAGCTGACGCCTCTAGAGCAGCGTTGGCTGTGGCTGGTAATGCCAATGCGAGAAAACCAGTCTGTGCGACATTGGATGCAGGTATGGATGCTGGCCATGGGATTGCCTTCACTGGAGCTTGCTTTCCACCTAGCTCTCACCTCAGCTAAGGTCTGGATCTTCTTTTCCACCCAATCCGAGTGGTTTCTGGAGCACACTGCGCCATCTATTGCGATCGGCTGCTGTGTCTTCACAGCTCTCTCTGTTGATGTCCAAAGCTTTCATATCGCACCGCACTTGCAGACGACTTTTGGGGGCGGCCAACAGATTATCCTTTGGGATACGGCCATCCTTCCGCCGCACATGGCCAAGCCAGAGCAGCCTGCGTTGTCTGAGCAGTGTGTGCTTGGTGGGGAGACCAGCGCATGCTAGGACCTAGGCGTTTGGTAATTTGTCGTTCCACACATACATAGACAGCAACTTAACGCACGTGCGTTTTTAAGAACAGGCACACGTACATGTACACACACACATACACACACACACACAATCACTCATATGCACACGCACACATACAAACACATGCGCACACGCACATACATACACACACGCGCGCACACACACGCACATACATGTATAATTATATATACACACACGTTCTGTTCAGTTACCTTCGTCGAATACATGCAGGGCCTTTAGATGTGTGGCTGTGTGGTTTGTCAGCCATGTTGACAAAGGCAGACGTCAATTTTCGTCCTTTGCTGTAAAGCAGAAAGGTTCTGGAACTCATCAGTACCGTCCGTTCTGGGGATGTCTGGAATGGTGTCCAGCTTAGACGTTCATGAAGTTTCTTCAGTCATCTGTAAATAAGGAGAAAGTATCAAATGTATTCCTACTGTCTGTGCGTGTGGTGGTGGTGGGTTGGTGGTTGATGATGGTAGTGGTGGTTGGTGGTGGTGGTGATGGTTGGCGTTTGCTAAATGGTGATCATGGTGGTTTCCTCGAAAAATGATTTCATATTAACATTCATGAATATAGAAAATTTCATGCAAAAGAATGTTTTGTCCGTTATACTTTTGTATACATACAAGGTCTGTACAGACACACAATGCATTTTGTTGTATATGTGCATTTGCAGTAATGTGAAGCAGGACTCTTGCCAAAGATGAAGTTGAAGGAGGACATGCAGTGTCTTCATCTGAGGGAGACACGATAGATGAACAGGCACCACCATCCAGCATGTCTCAGCAAGACCATCAACATGCTCAGAATGCTGAACAACGTGTGGAGGTTCCCCCAGATCAGCATGTGCCCTGCCGCATGGCGTTGGCGATCATGGCCCTCCATGCCAATCTGTCTGTTGTCGCTGCAAGTTTATCTCCCACCCTCTCTGTCTTCATCCACTCCACAAGACTGTCCAGTATTTTCTCCCTAGGTCCACTCTGTGCTCTTTTTGCCTCTTCCTTTCATGTTGTGATTTGGTAATCTAATTTATATTGCCCCTTAAAATGTCCTATAAATGTTGCCCGTCCTTCCCCAATCCTATTCATTAATGTTTTTTTTTGTTTGCCTCTTTCTAGACTGTCTCGTTTGTTTTCTTTGGTCTCCATATAACTCTTAACATTCTTCTTAGAAACTACATTTCAACTGCCTCGATCTTGCTGACTTTGCGTGTTGACTGTCCATGCTTCGCATCTGTACAACAAGACCAGCTCTACATAATACCGAATAACTCTCCCTGGTACCAATCGACAGGGATCTGTCGTCAAGAACGCTGAAAGCTTTCTTAGCCTGTCCGGCTCTGCTGGCCATCTCCAAAGTGCACCCGCCGCCTAGTGAGATGACTGGAGGACTGGAGGACTGGGGACATGGTGGTCGGTGAAAGACAAGAAATCCCCTCATGCAGAGTGACGGCAGATGGCACAGCATGATGGGACAGGTTGAAGGGTTTGAATGTCTGGGAATAGTCATCTCACCAGTTCTCCCAAATACAATTCAAATACACGTTGGAATTGTACCAGAGCCGTGTCCTTTTCACTCCATTTTTTAAAGCTCAGAATGATGGAGGATGACAGAGATCGACCTTATCAAGCTGTCAACCCTACACACAAGAAACATTCTGAAGAATCAGAGGAATCATCTGGCCTAACACCATCTCCAGCCAGTAACTACTCGAAGAGAGCAGAATCACATTATCCATACTGCCCTTCATTGGACATGATAAAAAAAAAATGATAACAGAAAGCGCCAAATCTTGATTCAAGATTCAAATCAAGGCACGCACTCCCATCATTCACCAAAGCAATCACCAACAACGACCAAACCTCCAGAACACAAACACACACAAACCGGTGTGGGGTGGGGAACAGGGCAAAGTAGGGTGTGTGACCCCTGACCCAAGCCGTCATCTTCTGTCTCACGCACACACACGCACGCACACACACACGCACACACACACGCACACACACACACACACACGCACACACGCAGGCGAACGCACTCACACACGCACGCACGCACTCACACACACGCACGCACGTACACACACACACGCACACACCAACACACGATGCTAAGTTAGAGTACACTCAAGCCTGTTCGACAAATGACCCTTGACCCAAGCTTCTTCTCTGTCACTTTTTTTCCACCAAGACCCCAGAAAAGCAAGAAGACTAATTGGGTCTCAAGGGAAGGGAATTGAGAAGTGAACCTTTATCTCCACTACCGATAGTTTTCTGCCGGGTCAGCCAGGCGAATGTCCTGCTCTTCACGACTTTCAACTGCCGTGGATTCTTTAGGGTGCGCAGGCCAGAAGGTACACGAGTTCGATTCGTTTTTCGTCCCCTTCCGAAGGACTAGACGTCCAGTTCGATTTTCCGGTCAAACTAAGGAGAAAAGACAACGCCTCTTACAGTAAACGAACCCTGGAGCCGCGAATTTAGTTATTGGCAGGCGAACGTCTTAACCATTCTGCCACTTTTTTGCAGGAAGGAAAACACGAAAGAGGAAGACCAAGGATATCACGGCACGAACAGAAACAAGATCTCGAGGGCCTGAAAGACATACACAGGCCGACTCAGAACAGAGGAGGGGAGGATCTTCAGTGTTCTAGATGCCAACGATGTATTGGGCTGTCATTTCAGATGGAGAACAGATTGGCACAGCCATCACAGTGCAGGTCCCCAGAAAAGTTGAAATCCTCACCACCTCACTACCCCTCTCGCAACCCCTCCCCCTTCCTCTATCCATCCCATCCCACCCACCCCCAGTTTTCAGTTTTGGTCTAGTTACTTACCGGGTCATCATGAAGATCGGACGAGATGGACCAGACGGCGGGGAAAGGTGTAAATGACGCCTTGTGGTGTCTTGGGGTGTTGACACCGGTCCTGGATGTGTGGAGCTTTTTGTCCACTGAAGGCACAGTGAAGGAGGATCACAGTCTCTGTCACCTTTCTGTGGACACAAACTTTTATTAGAATGTATAACAGTAATTATGACTCACAATATTCTGGTCATATATTTGTTGTGCCTGGGATTTAAAAGGTGCACTGTTCGGTGTTCCGGATAAAAATACAAAAATATGGTTCACAATATCTTAGTCTTGTGCCTGGAACTGAAAAGGCGCACCGTTCTGGATAAAAACGGTAACAATCATGCATGGTTCAAATATCTGTCTTGTGCTTGTTGTGCCTGGAACTGAAAAGGCGCATTATTCTGGATAAAAACGGTAATAATCATGGTTCACAATATTTTGGTCTTGTGCTTATTGTGCCTGGAATTGAAAAGCGCACCGCTCTGCATAATCATGGTTCACGATATTCTGATCATGTGTTCGTTGTGCTTAGGATGAAAAAGGCGCACTGTTTCAGATACTGATGTACCTGATGGTCTTAACTCCGAACTGGGCTGGATTGTGGTGTATTGTTGTTTACAGCGAGATTCCAAGTTTCCCGTGTGACAAACGGGCCGCTCCTTCCGGGGAAAGGAAATCGCCGAAGTGCGCTGTCACATTTTTATAGTGTATTTTAGTTTATTCATTTACCATATTTTTCTACAGGATTTTAACAGATGCAATTCTTTTATTACCGTATTATCTTTAACGTGCGCTAGGTGTATACAGTGTACGGCACTTAAGTTTATTATCTCATTTAAAGACTAGTAATCAGACCACCACTCAAGGTCTAATGGAAAGGGGAGGGCAGACACATACGATCAGTAATGGAATCTGGGTTTCTTGTATCCTAGTTGATCAGATTTATTGTTATTTTTATTTGATTTAAAGCACAAAGGGTTTAAAAATCATACATGAATACAAAATTAAACATAACTAAGGACACTAAAACATATATGTAGTAGTTGTAGGCCTCCTTCGGTCATGACTGACAATGGACAAAGTACATCCGTTCTAAGTGGATGAATGGACGGATGTAAGCCTGGGCAGTGTAATATGGAAGACAGGCTGTTGCCCATGCAACTTGTCCCCCCTCTCCACCTCGCTGACAGATCCAAAGGAACAGAAGGGCTGTTACGTTTTGGTGCCAACGCGGCCGCAGGAGCTGCCGGAAAGTGACAAAGTTTGCCATCCAACCGCCTTAGGGGCCCCACACCGGATTTACTGTCAGGGTTTACTCCCTTAGCTAGACGGCCGCGGGTAGCTCTCCAGAGCTGGCGCCCTTTGATGGATCTAATTTATTTCCACCAGGGTTTCTAGCCACCCTCCTCACCATCCTCCTGAGAGGACTGGTGGGGTTGCTGGTTTAGTCGCCAGCAATTCGACCCTGTGACAGGTAGTACTGGGTTCCAGGTTACCAGTAGCGGATACATCTATCCGACCTGACCTGAAAAAACATATATAAAAACAAGCTTAAATTACCTTAAATTGCTTGAGCATATGTCATTTTCCTAGAGCCAAAAATGCACTCAACACATGTATCCAGTTATCAATCCTAAGAGAAGTACGTAAGACTATAGCGAACACATACAGGTGAATGGACCAGCAAGGCAGATAATGACAGGAAGAAATGACAAAGCAAAGGAACAAGGCAAAAACAGAGTGACAAAAAAGAGGACATTTCTAACACAGTATTTCCGTAAGTGTTACTGAAACATTAAGCAAAGAACAAAGAACATGAGCAAAGAACAGGCCAGTTTTTAAGTTTTCCACCGGATTGAACTCGAGACACTAGATACTGAGTCGACGGATCTATCAACAGAACCAACAGCCTTTGTAAAGATCAGACATCAGGGTTATAACGTACTACGAAAGAAGATAAATTTCTTTCAGGTTCAAATTCATATTGCTTATAACCCAGCCGACTACTAGAGCCATATCAGGGCTAACACCACGTTAAAAACGACACCCAGGTAAAATTAAAAGACAACAGTTTAAAAGGCATGCCCGCCATTATCCTTGCAAGTCTGAAATACGTTTAAAGAAAGACACTTACCCTGTTCAAAGTTCACAGAGCTGATGTATTAGCTGATTTGATTTCCACTTTGGGCCTTTTCAACCACCCGTTGACACTTCTAAATGTTCCAGTGAATAAATACACATGAATGAATAAATAAGTACCGTAAGCAAGTAACAGCACTGGTTTCTTTTCACTGCTGGCAGAGCTCAAATGTCATTGAAGTTTGAAAGTCCAACAGCTCAGAAATTCAAACTCATGGATGATACGAATTCACGTGACAGACAAACAATTCCGTGTGCAGATTGTGCAGCTATAGCACGTTTGTGCGTGCGTGTTTGTGTGTGTGTGTGTGTGTGTGTGTGTGTGTGTGTGTGTGTGTGTGTGTGTGGAGGGGGGGGGGCGTGTGTGGGCGCGTGTGCGTATGTATGTATGTATGTATGTATGTATGTATGTATGTATGTATGTATGTATGTATGTATGTATGTATGTATGTGTGTGTGTGTGTGTGTGTGGAACGAAATGTGTGTGTGTGTGTATCTGTGTGTGTGTGTGTGTGTGTGTGTGTGTGTGTGTGTCAGTGTGTGTGTGTATCTGTGTGTGTGTGTATCAGTGTGTGCGTGTGTGTATGTGTTGTGTGTGTGTGGAGGGGGGCGTGTGTGGGCGTGTGCGTGTATGTATGTGTGTGTGTGTCTATGCCTGTGAGTGAGTGGGTGGGTGAATTTGTGTGTATGTGTGTGTATGCGCGCGCTCGCGCGCGTGTGTATGTGAGTGTGTGTGTGAGTGTGTGTGTGTGTGTGTTGAACGAAGTGTTTGTGTGTGTTTGTGTGTTTGTGTGTGTGTGTGTGTGTGTGTGTTTGTGTGAGTGTGTGTATGTGTGTGTGTAGTGCGTATGTGTGTGTGTGTGGTGTGTGTGTGTGTGTGTGTATTGAACGAAGTGTGTGTATGTATGTGTAACTGCGTGTGTGTATGTATGTTTGTGCATGTGTGTGTATGTTTGTGTGTGTATGTGTGTGTATGTGTGTGTGTATGTGTACGTGCGTGTGTGTGTGTTCATGTGAGTGTGAGTGTGTGTGTGTATTTCTATGCGAGTGTGTGTGTATGTGCGTGTGTGTGTGTATGTATGTGTGTGTGTGTGTGTGAATGCGTGTTTGTGTGTGAATGTGTGTATGAGTGTGTGTGTGTGTGTGTGTTTGTGTGTAAGTGCGTGTTTATGTGTGTGTGTTTGTGTGTGTGTGTGTGTAAGTGTTTGTGTGTGTGTGTGTTGTGTGTGTGTGTCTGTGTGTGTGTCTGTGTGTGTGTATGCATGTGTGTGTGTACTTGTGTGTGTGAGTGTGTTTGTGTGTGTGTGTGTGTGTCTCTCTCTCTCTCTTTCTCTCTCCGTTGTGTGTATGTGCCTTTGTGTCTGTGTGTGTACGTGTATGTATGTGTGTGTTAGTGTGTGTGTTAGTGTGTGTGTTAGTGTGTGTGTGTGTTGCTCCCGCGCACGCTCGCGCGCGTGTGTGTATGTGTGTGAGTGTCTGACTCATTTCTCCAGCGGTGTGTGTGTGTGTGTGTGTGTGTGTGTGTGTGTGTTTGGTGTGTGTGTGTGAATGTGTGTGTGTGAGCTGTGAGCCTGTTGAGTGTGTTCATTGACATGCATTATACAAACACGTGCATGTCTGGCACTGGCAATGTTTTCTAACAGGGTCATGGCCTGTCTGATTAACCCTTTGACTCCCGCGCCCTCTCCACCAAATGGAAAAACTTAACCTTTTAAACTCATTCACCCTATCCACCCTATCCTATGTTGGATTAGAATGAGGGAGCCAAAGGGTTAAGTTTTTGCTTTTATAGGAAGCTGGTGGATAGGGTGAGGAGTCAAAGGTTATGTTTTTGCTTTTTGTAGGAAGCTGGTGGATAGGGTGAGGGAGTCAAAGGGTTAAGTTTTTGTTTTTGCATGAAGCTGGTGGACAGGGTGGGAGAATCAGAGGATTAAGGCTCGCAGTCTTCCGCTCTGACTACACCCTAACCGTCTTTTCTCCCCTTCATCAGGAAAAAACAAAACTCTACCGTGTTGTTGTGTTGTGGTGTCTAAGAAGAATGTTGAGAGTTCCATGGACAGGAAAGAAAACAAACGAGACAGTCTTGATGGAGGCAGACACAAGTAGATCATTCAAAAGGAAGATTAGGAAAAGACAGGCAACATTTAGAGGCCATTTTATGAGGAAGGGGGAATTGGAACACCTAGTCACAACGGGAAAGCTGGAGGGAAAGAGAGCGCCAGGTAGACCCAGGGAGAAGATGCTAGACGGTCTTGCAGAGTGGCTGGGGACAAGGAGGGTGGAAGAGATGCTTGGGGCAACAAGAGATAGAGACATAATCGCCAACGCCATGCGGCAAAGCACCTGATGATGATGATGATTTCCCTTCCTCCTCTCTCCCCCCCCCCCTGGTCCCCTTCTATCCCA
Organism: Monoplex corrugatus; assembly: GCA_030674185.1. Lineage (NCBI taxonomy): Eukaryota > Metazoa > Mollusca > Gastropoda > Littorinimorpha > Ranellidae > Monoplex > Monoplex corrugatus. The sequence goes on from JAPXFY010000016.1 coordinate 80,899,242, forward strand.
CACTCCCATTACAACTTCAGCGCCGCCTCAATTGTATTGACTTTCCACGTGGGATGCTGAGGACTCTTTCAGTTTAAATAGTATCCCCACTTCTGGAAATTCTGTGCTAGAAATTTCTTCTTTTCTGTCAGTCTCTTTGTTTCTGCCTTGCTCCTTTGCTTTCTGTCATTTCTTCCTATCGTTTTCTGCCTTGCTGGTCCATTCACCTGTATGTGTTCTGTAAAGTCTTACATACCTTCTCTTAGTAAAGATAACTGGGCACATGCATTATGTGCATTTTTGACTCTATGTACATGAAATATGCGGAAGCATTTTAGAAAATTCAGGTCTGTTTTTATGTGCAATAGTGTCCTTAGTTATATTTGATTTTGTATTCAGGTGTTTTTTAAATCTCCGGTGTGATAAATATAACGGAATGGTCAACGCCAGTGGCATCTCCTCAGATTATGTGCGTGAATGCATTGATTATTTGTACTCAAATTTCTTTTCCTTTTTTTCTCCTGCTGCAGTATTGTGTACGTTTTAAAATGGTTATAGCCCTGATATGGCTCTACACAGTCGGCTGGGCTTTAAACAAAAATGACAAAATAACAGCTCCTTACGATGTGATTATAATAACGCTTTGTTGTTCTGTTTTGCATTTGTCTTACGTGTAAACACAAACCAGAAGAACAAGAAAACCAATGTAAGCGCGTATCCAACAAGACAAAACAAAACAAGCGCAAATTTTCGGCCAACTAGCCTTTGTCAAGCGCGAACGCACGGTCACAGACAGATCACAGACACCAAACAATGGATAATAAAAACGGGACTAAAAACTTCCCTGCCGCCTCGTCCAGTGCGTAAGAAATGGAATGTGTAAAATAAAGTAAAAAAAAAAAAAAAACCCCTCAAAAGTCTGAAAGAAAACAAAGTAGTTCTGGCTCATTCTCAGCGAGAATCGTTGCGAGATTAGTTCCTTTGTGTCAGAAAATGGAAGTGTGCCATCATGTTCCACTGCTGTTCTCATTATCATGTTTCTTAAAACCTTTTGATTCCCGCACTCTGTCTACCAGCATCCTGCATTGTCAACCGTGATAACAAAGCAAAATCTTAACCCTTTGACTCTGTCACCCTATCCACCAGCTTCCTGCAGGAATCTGGTGGACAGGGTGAGGGAGTCAAACGGTTACGTTTTTGCAGTTGGTGGATACGTTGCGGGAGTCAAAGGGTTAATTCTGAAAGAGAAGGAAGGAAACTGTCACCGTGTCTTGAGCATGGTGCAGTTACATTTCCCAGGGACGTCTCATCATAGGTTTTTGTAACTCTCAGATGGAATCCACATCTGTTATAATATGGAGGATTAACTCTTTGATTCCCGCATCCCGTCTATCAACTGCAAACCCCCCCCCCCCTTAACCCTTTGACTCCCTCACCCTATCCACCAGCTTCCTCCTGCAGGAAGCTGGTGGATAGGGTGAGGGAGTCAAATGGTTAAGTTTTTGCTTTGCTAGCATGGTTGACCATGCAGGATGCTGGTGGACAGGAAGCGGGAGTGAAAGGTTAAAAAACATAATAATGAGAACAGCAGTGTGAGGGAGTCACAGTGTTAACTTTTTGCTTTGCAAGCATGGTTGACCATTCATGCAGGATACTGAAGGACAGGGTTCAAAAGTGAAAGGGTTAACTATTTGACTAACCCTCTTCTTCAGGTGATCTAGTCGGGTAGCTCAGTTTCCAAACTGCTTTTACAGTGCCGTGGGATCCGGCTGACTGGTGATTACTGGCAGATGGCTGATGGTAGTAGGGCTTTACACGCCGGCTTATGGCTTGTGTTATGATAATTGTGGATCTTCTCCGTCACACGGCAGCTGTACCGTCAGTTGCATGTGAAATTCATTCCGCGCGCAGGGGACGTAACTCGAGAAATGAAATTGAATCTTACCGATAAGTGCAGACAGGATTATTTCCTCGTTTGTCATACACTGTGTGTGTCACCGATGGAAGGCAACGGGTAACCACCATTGTACTTTCTTTAAACAAATTCACGGCCAGACAAAACAAGAACAATGAGGATAGCGACGTAAATAGGGGATCCTATGGAGCACCTTCGTCAAGTAGGGACCTGACGTCATGCTGCGCAGGTGACACCAGACTGTCTGTGTCTTTATGGAGGCAGACACAAAATCATTCATTATAAGATTAAGAAAAGACAAGCAACATTTATAGGCCATTTCATGAGGGAAGGGGAATTAGAGCACCTGGTCACAGCAAGAAAGCTGAAGGGAAAGAGAGCACCTGGTAGACCCAGGGAAAAAAAATATTGGACTGACTTTGAGAGTGGCTGAGGACAGAGAGGGTGGAAGAAGTGTTTGCGGCAACAAACAAGGGATAGACACATATGGAGGGCCATGATCGCCAACGCCATGCGGCAGGGCACTTGATGATGATGATGATGATGATGATGATGTGTCAGGCTGACTCCCCCTGCTGAACACAGTCCTGCTGACTCACTTTTTTGTGTGTGATGGGTCGAGCTGTTAAACACTGCCTCCAAGAAGAAGTACAAAATCAATACATGTTTTGCATCGATTCATTGAGTATTATTCTCGACAGTTAGGATTATATTTTCATTATGTAAATTTCAACGAGCATGCTTGTGACGCTTTGAAATGAACTGTTCGCGTTATGAAAAGAAATAATTGATTGATATTATTTAGTATTGTTATCTTGTTTTTTTTTTCTTTTATTCTTCTTCTTCTTAGAATAATTATCATTATCATTATCAATATTATTATCGTTGTTGTTGTTGTATTATCTATGGTTGCTGTTGTTGTATTATCTATGGTTGTTGTTGTATTATCTATGGTTGTTGTTGTTGTTGTATTATCTATGGTTGTTGTTGTATTATCTATGGTTGTTGTTGTATTATCTATGGTTGTTGTTGTTGTATTATCTATGGTTGTTGTTGTTGTATTATCTATGGTTGTTGTTGTTGTATTATCTATGGTTGTTGTTGTTGTATTATCTATGGTTGCTGTTGTTGTATTATCTATGGTTGTTGTTGTTGTTGTATTATCTATGGTTGTTGTTGTTGTATTATCTATGGTTGTTGTTGCATTATCTATGGTTGTTGTTGTTGTATTATCTATGGTTGCTGTTGTTGTATTATCTATGGTTGTTGTTGTATTATCTATGGTTGTTGTTGTAGTATTATCTATGGTTGTTGTTGTTGTATTATCTATGGTTGTTGTTGTATTATCTATGGTTGTTGTTGTTGTATTATCTATGGTTGTTGTTGTTGTATTATCTATGGTTGTTGTTGTATTATCTATGGTTGTTGTTGTTGTATTATCTATGGTTGTTGTTGTATTATCTATGGTTGTTGTTGTTGTATTATCTATGGTTGCTGTTGTTGTATTATCTATGGTTGTTGTTGTTGTTGTATTATCTATGGTTGTTGTTGTATTATCTATGGTTGTTGTTGTTGTATTATCTATGGTTGTTGTTGTATTATCTATGGTTGTTGTTGTAGTATTATCTATGGTTGTTGTTGTTGTATTATCTATGGTTGTTGTTGTATTATCTATGGTTGTTGTTGTTGTATTATCTATGGTTGTTGTTGTTGTATTATCTATGGTTGTTGTTGTATTATCTATGGTTGTTGTTGTTGTATTATCTATGGTTGTTGTTGTATTATCTATGGTTGTTGTATTATCTATGGTTGTTGTTGTTGTATTATCTATGGTTGTTGTTGTTGTATTATCTATGGTTGTTGTTGTTGTATTATCTATGGTTGTTGTTGTATTATCTATGGTTGTTGTTGTATTATCTATGGTTGTTGTTGTATTATCTATGGTTGTTGTTGTATTATCTATGGTTGTTGTTGTGTTATCTATGTTTGTTGTTGTTGTATTATCTATGGTTGTTGTTGTTGTATTATCTATGGACGTTCCGTATCTTTGGACACTCCTTTACTATTTCCAAATGAATGATGATGACAACAAACTGACAAATCATTTGAGGTTTAAGATTAACGCGTTAAAGAGATTCAATTCCATAAACTGAATTGAGTCGAGAAAACCATTCTGGAGGTCTGGCTTTTTTTAAGCGGCTCTTGGGTATATGACACACAGGATCTGCCGACGAACACACACGCACACACACACACACATATAATAATAATAATTAATATAATAATAATTACAATATTTATATAGCGCAAAATCTTGATAAAATCAAATCTAAGCGCTGAAGCAGACACACAGCACGCACGCACGCACGCACGCACGCACGCACGCACGCACGCACGCACACACCGCCACACCACACACACACACACACACACACACACACACACACACACACACACACACACACACACACACACACACACACACACACGCATGGCTATAAATGGGGAGAAAGAATAAAAGCAATAAAAGCAATAAAAGCAAGAATAAAAGCAATGGAAAATTATAGAGAGCATAGCATATACAATTATATATTATAACCATGTGATTCCCCTCCGAGCGGAGACAGGCTGCAGAGGGGGGAGGGGGGGTTGAGTGAGGTTAGGATTTTATGCAGAGGAGAAAAGGTGGGTTTTGAGAGCGGACTTGAAGGAGACAAAAGTAGGTTGCTGACGGACTGAGAGAGGAAGTTTGTTCCAGGAGAGTGGACCAGAAACAGAGAAGGCTCGTGGACCATAGGTATTGAGCTTAGTGCGTGGAAAGCAAAAAGTCAGAGGATCGGAGGCAGAGCGGAGGGTACGTGAGGGAACATAGAGCTCAAGTAGGCTTGACAGGTAATCGGGGGCTGCGTTATTGAGGCTTTTGTAGCACATGGTGTCTAGTTTGTATTGTATGCGCTTTGATACAGGGAGCCAGTGAAGTTGTGCCAGGAGAGGAGATATGTGGTCAGCTTTTTTCTTTTTGAGTACAAGGCGTACAGCATTGTTTTGAATGCGCTGTAGGATGTGAATGGTGGAGGCAGGAAGACCAGACAGGAGTGAATTGCAATAGTCAATGCGAGACATTATGAAGGAGAGAACGAGTTTTGCAGTTGTTTCGACAGAGAGATACTTCCTGATCAGCCTTATACGATGGAGATGATAGTAGCAAGATCTGGCAGTTTGAGAAACAAAGTTGTTCATGGAGAGGGTAGAGTCAATGCAGACACCAAGGTTTTTAGCTGAATCAGAAATTGGGACTGATGTGTTACATAATGGGAGAGAAAGAGGAGGCAGCTGAGAAAGTTTCTGACGGGTGCCAATGAGGATAGCTTCTGTCTTGTCGTCATTAAGCTGAAGTTTATTGTGTGTCATCCAGTTCTTAATGTCCGAGTAACACTCAGTGGTGCGAGTCAACAGGCGCTGTATATTATCAGGTGAGTCACTGTCTTGAAGTTGGGTGTCATCAGTATAGAAGTGGTGTTTTATAGAGTGGGAGTTGATGATGGTGGACAGGGGGGAGTGTAAAGAGTGAAAAGAACAGGGCCAAGGACAGATCCTTGTGGAACACCACAGGTCAGGTATGCAGGTTGAGAGTAAGTGCCATTGATGAGAACAGTTTGTTTTCTGTTTGATAGGTATGAAGTGAACCAGGACAGAGCAATGTCAGAGATGCCAAAAGTATGATGAAGTCTAGAAAGGAGAATACCATGATCAATGGTGTCAAAGGCTGCAGACAGACAGACACACACACACACACACTTACACACACACACACACACACACACACACACACACACACACACACACACACACACACACACACACACACACATACACACACACATACACACACGCACACACACACTCGTAAACACACAAAAAGAGAGAGAGAGAGAGAGAGAGAGAGAGACAGACAGAGAGAGAGAGTGATAGGGTGAGGGCGCAGGGGCGTATAAACAATTGAAAAGTGGTAAAAGGAAGTATATCAGTAGGATTTGGTTGCTATATTTAATTCGGTTGCAATATTTAATCGCCTTTTATTCTTTAAGTTGTGCTTGTGCGTGCGTGCGTGTGTGTGTGTGTGAGTGTGTGTGCGTGTGTGTGTGTGCGCGTGTGTGTTTTGTGAGTGTAAGTGTGTGTGTATGTGTGTGTGTTAGTGTCAGTGTGTGTGTGATTGTGTGAGTACGCATGCGTATGTATGTATGTATGTACGTACGTGAATGGTGGAGGCAGGAAGACCAGACAGGAGTGAATTGCAATAGTCAATGCGAGACATTATGAAGGAGAGAACGAGTGCATGTATATACGTATGCAAGTAAGTAAGTAAGTAAGTAAGTAAGTAAGTAAGTAAGTAAGTAAGTAAGTAAGTAAGTAAATAAGTAAGTAAATAAGTAAGTACTTGAGAACTTGAGTACTTACTTACTTATTTACTTAAGTAAGTAAGTAAGTAAGTCTGTCTGTTTGCCTGTCTGTCTGTCTGTCTGTATGTATGTATGTTTATATATATGCATATTTCTAAGCAAGCAAGCAAGTAAGTAAGTAAGTAAGTAAGTAAGTAAGTAAGTAAGTAAGTAAGTAAGTAAGTAAGTAAGTAAGTATCTATGTATGTATACATATGCAGGCATATATGTATGTACGTATATATGTATGTATATATGTATGTATGTATATATGTATGTATGTATATATGTATGTATGTATGTATATATGTATGTATGTATATATGTATGTATGTATGTATATATGTATGTATGTATGTATGTATAATGTATGTATGTATGTATGTATGTATGCATGTATGTATGTATGTATGTATGTATGCAAGTATGTATATATGTATGTATATATATGTATGTATTATGTATGTATGTTGTCTACATGTGTCTATAGTATGTATACTGTGTGTGTGTGCAAAGTGTATCATGTATATATGTATTATGTGTGATTGCAGATTTGTATTTGTATGTTTATTGTATTATTTATTATTTATGTTTCATTTCATTTGTTCCATCTAATGTATTATGATACAGTGTAGGTATTAGACACTAGTGTAATATGCAGTTAGAGTAATGAACATTGTGCATATTCAAGGCATTTATTATCGCCTATGTTCACTGCAAGAACATAGCGATTATCGACACCATATTGTAGCATTTACACCTTACACAACTATAAGATCTTGAGTAATACAAGTGGTCGCGCCATGTCATGATTCATCTTCCTACCTGTCAAAGTCTAGCAATGTCGTTCAAGTCCAAGTCAAGTCAAGTCTGTCAATCTAAGTCAATAATCGTCAATTCAGGCCAAGCGCGCAGGCAATAAGAATGGAGAGGCGGGGTACACGAGCAGCCGTAGCAGCAGCAGTAAGTAGAAAGGGTAAGCAACAAGTAGCAAGATCCAAGTAGCATAAGAAGCATTGGCAGATAAGTCAGTCACAAGTGGTCACGTGCGCAAGTCAAGGAGCAGAATCAAGCTACCATCAAATCACAGTGCAAGAATCCAAGGCAGCAATAGGCAAGAATCCAAGGTAGCCAAAGGGTGCAAGTAACAAGTCAGGTACAAGCAAGTCAAGCAAGCAGGTAGGCAAGGCAAGGCGGCAAGTCAAGGTCAGGTTCAGGCAAGCAAGCCGGTAAGCAAGCAGTCAAGCAAGTCAAGTCAGCAAGCAAGTCCAAGCAGTAGTAGCAGCAGGTCAAGCCAGCAAGCAAGCAACAAGCAGTAGCCAAGTCAAGCCTCAAGCAAGTCAGTAGCACAGTCATCAGTCAAGTCAAGCTCAAGTCAAGTCAAGTCAGTCAGTCAATCCAGTCCAGTCAAGTCAAATCACGTCACGTCAAGTCAAGTCAAGTCAAGTCAAGTCAAGACCCAGTCAGTCAAGTCAAGTCCAGTCAAGTCAAGTCAGTCACGTCACGTCAAATATCAATCACGGCAAGCAAGTCAAGTCAAGTCAAGTCAGTCAAGTCAAGTCAGTCAAGTCCACAGTCAAGTCCAGTCAAGTCAGTCAAGTCAATCAAGGCAAGTCACAAGTCAGTAAAGTCAAGGCAAGTCAAGTCAAGTCAGTCAAAGTCAAGGCAAGTCAAGCAAGTCAAGGTCAAGTCACGTCAAGGCAGTCCAGTCAAGTCAAGTCAATCAAGTCAAGTCAAGTCAAGTCAAGTTTATTGTCTTTGGTGAGAAACTGTAATACTGGTTATCCTTCACATACAGCAACAACAAGAACAACAGTAGCTGCAACAATAACAGCAGCAAGCAGCAGCAACAACAACAACAACATCAACAACAATCAAACAAAAGACCACTTCCCACAAATGAAAAAGAAAGAAATTAAGGAAAAAAGAAAGAAAGAAAAAAACAAAAAAGCAAGCAAAAAAAAAAAAAAGAAGAAAGAAAAAGAAAAAAGGAACATGCAAGCAAGGAAGCAAGCAAGCAAAAACAAATAAGCAAACGAACGAACGACCAACCCACCAGCCATATATGTTTATATGTAATATGTACACGTATGCATATATATATATAAATATGTAGTATATAATAATCTATATCTATATATATATATATTATGTTATTGTGTGTGTGTGGTGTACGTGTGTGTGGTGTGCGCGTCGTGAGTGTGCATTTATATGAATGTAAGTATATATACAGACATACATAAATACACACACGCTCATACATGTTTATACTCAGTGAATATCCATGCATGCATATATACATAATGCAATATGTATATGTACATACATAGTATATATATAATATATATATATATATATATATATATAATTACGTACATATACATTCATATGCATTATGTATATATACCGTGCTTACATCAACACACCCTTAGTTCTAATATACGTCACCCCATCATGACAATACTGTCTGTAGATGTAATGGAGTTTCTCGCTGTTTTAAGACATTTAAGTTTCCCTATTTACGATTTCCCTTAATTTCAACTTGCGTCTGACCACCTAATGATAATTAGTAACGACTTAAAATTTGATTTTAACATATCAAACCTCAACATGACATATAATCCATCTGTACACCTTAACAATTTCTGTTTGGGTCTACCTGGTGCTCTCTTTCCCTCCATCTTTCCTGTTGTGACTAGGTGCTCGAATTTCTCTCGCCTCACAAAGTATCCTATCAATGTTGCGTGCCTTTTCCTAATCTTCTGAATTTATGTTCTTTTTGTGTCTGCCTCTTTTAAGAAAGAAAGTTTTGGACGGACTTGCGCAGTGGATGAAGACAGACAAGGTTGGGAGAAGTACTTGCAGTGGAAGATTCATATAGAAGGTCATGATCGCCACGCCATGAAAGCAGGGCACATGATGAGGATGATACCTTAACACTCGTCAGTTATGCGTTTGACGATAAAATGGCCATTTTGAATTTTGTCCAATAACCGAAATCTTGTCGAGATTCTAGTAAAAATGAGATCTGGTTGTATTAAATACGCGTTCTGATTTTTTTCCCTCTGTTTTGTTGTTTGTTGTTGTTGTCTGGTTCCTGTTTGCTTAACACTGGCAGTCACACTTGTTTGGATTTTTTAAAGAAAATGAGACCTCTCATTTATTACTCATATGAATAGTTTTATTCACAAACTCGGTATTAGCTATATCCACATTATCTACCCCTTAAAAAGCAGCTTAATTGTCTTTTAAAACATCCAAAACAATGTGACTGCCCGCGTTCAAGCAAACAGGAACCAGAAAAAAAAAAACAACATGAAAGAAGAATAGAACGCGTATTCAATACAAAAAGACAAGACAGGCGCAAATTTTCGCCAATGGCCTTTGTCAAGCGTAAGAATATATTTAATACAATATAATAGTTTATTTCACAACACCACGCATTAAAGAAACATGAAAATATAAGCTTTACATTATTGCATGTGATCCCCGGCCAGTTGAGTGAGAAAGCGAAGCTTAACAAATTGCTCGACTTTTAAGACGGATCCAGAAACAAATGTGACTTTGGCTGTCTAACGTCAAGTCAAGCATACGAGGTAACCAGTAGGCAAGGAATCGGTGTATAGTTTAACATGTGTCTATTACTATTTATACAGGAAGAATGGAGAATTGTAGTCAGCTTTTTCTTTTGAATACAAGTCACATGTTTGAATTAGATGATAGGCAGGCGCATAATTTTCGACAACGGCATTTTTCAAGGTAATGATCACATAGATCAAACAAACAACACCAGATACAAAAATTAGGAGAAAAAGCTTAAACTTCGCTGCTGCTCCGTCCAGTGTGAGAAAGGAATAAACTGACTCAAATTTTTGTATTTGGTGTTTGTTGTTTATTTGTGATCTTACGTTACAAAGGATAGTTGGCCGAAAATTTACGCCTGTCTTGTTTGTTGTATTAAATACGCGTTCTTATTCTTTTTCGTGTTTTTTGTCTGGTTTCTTAATTGTCTTTTGTTTCAGATCGTCATCATTATGTACGTGGTTGCTCTCCTCTTGAACAATGCCTTCCTGTTTCCAATAACCCGTTTCATGTCAGACTGATCGATAGTGACAGATTCATTTTTCAGCCGATTGCGTCCAATTATCTTGATTGAAGTCTTACTGACTTCCAGGATAAATTGGTCAGATGAACTGATTAATTTCCCGGATTAACTCAAGTGTCAGATTAGTGTGTTAGATTAAGTGTGTAATTAACAGATTAACTTCTTAAATCCCCGACTTGATTGATGATGAAGTATTCCTGACTTGGGTTTGCTGTGTGTGTGTGTGTGTGTGTGTGTGTGTGTGTGTGTGTGTGTGTGTGTGTGTGTGTGTGTCTCTCTCTCTCTCTCTCTCTCTTTTTCTCTCTCTTTCTCTCTCTCTCTCTCTCTCTCTCTCTCTCTCTTTCTCTCTCTCTCTTTCTCTCTCTCTCTCTGTATGTGTGTGTGTGTATGTGTGTGTGTGTTTGTGTGTTTCTTTGTGTGTGTGTGTGAGTGCGTGCGTGCGTGCGTGCGTGCGTGCATGCGTGTGTGTGTGTGTGTGTGTGTGTGTGTGTGTGTGTGTGTGTGTGGTGTGTGTGTGTATAAAGGTAGGTGATTTGCGTGTGCAGGTGCGTGTATGTGTGTGTTCGTTCGTTCGTTCTTTGATTTAACGTCTTTTCACTATGAGTGATATTAGACGGAATGTGTGTGTGTGTGTGTATGTGTGTGTGTGTGTGTGTGTGTGTGTGTGTGTGTGTGTGTGTGTGTGTGTGTGTGTGTGTGTGCGTGCGTATGTGTGTGCTCGCGACCGTGTGTGTGTTCGTGTGTGCCTGTGGTTTGTATGCATGCGTGCGTGTGCGTGAATGTGTACGTGTGTGTATGTATGTGTGTGTGAGTGTGAGTGTGTGTGTGTGTGTGTGAAGGTGGGTGGGTGTGCGTGCGTGGGTGCGTGTATGTGTGTATGTGTGTGTGTGTGTGTGGTGTGTGTGTGTGAATGTGTACATGTGTGTATGCGTGCGACCGTGTGTGTGTGTTCGTGCGTGTCTGTGGTGTGTATGCGTGCGTGCGTGTGCGTGAATGTGTACGTGTGTGCATGTAGTGTGTGTGTGTGCGTGTGTGAGTCTGTATGTACATGTATGCGTGTATGTGTGTGTGCGTGTATGAGTGTGTGTGTGTGTGCGTGTGTGAGTGTGAGTGTGTGTGTGTGTGTGTTTGAGTGCGTGTGTGTGTGTGTGTGTGCGTGTGTCTGTGTATACGAGTGCTTCTTTGCTAACTAGCATAATGGCGGTAAAGCAATGTTCATACTATTTATTAAATTTTTTTTTAATACTTTCCTTAGAGTGGACATATCAGAATATTTTACTTACCGTATTGTAGTCAAATAATCTTGAACTCTGAGTTTGCTTTACTAAATATCCGTTACACTTAGACATAGGAATATTGTTTAGATTGGGTTTGCATCTCATGATACCAGTACTTCTAAAATCTAAGCTTCTGGTGTAAGAACCAAGCAATCCATATCAATCTATCTTTTGTCGCTGCAAGTGTCTCTTCTAACCTCTCTGTCCTCATCTACTCTGCAAAACTATTCAATGTCTTCTCCCTGGGTCTACCTGGTGGTCTTTTTCCCTCTAGTTTTCCTGTTGTGATTAGGTGCTCGAATTGAATTTATCTTGCCTCATAAAATGTCATATAAATATTTATAGTTCCTTTTCCTTCAACAGATCCACATTGTTCTTCTGCTTCTGCTATTACTCTTTTGATTGTATTCCTTGTCCTCATCATGATTATTCTTAATAGAATCTTTATTACATGACTCATCAAGCTGATTGTGTGATGGACTTCGCATTCTACAGCCGCTGATTTCTTTGGAAGTGCAATGAAAATTGATTTTGATATATCTTTAGGGATTTTTCCAGTGTCATAGATTTTATCTAGGAGGACTTATTTTTTCAATACCAAAGTTATCTAGAACCTCGATCAGTTCTGTAGCAATATTGTCCAGTCCTGGGGCTTTTCCCGCTTTCATCTTTAACAACTTCATTTTTCGTTATAGGTGCTCCTTCAAATTTCTTTCTCATGATGTGTTCTTCCTTTATGTCATCGTCAAAAAGGATTTCAGAGTACTCTTCCCATCTATCTGATATTTTGTCTTTTTCCATGGTGATCGTACCATCTTTAGATTTTAAGCAACCAACTGATGATCATGTCTTTTTCCTATGGGCAATTTCTTCGGTTCTTGTATACATAAACTTAGGATCTCTTTTGTGTCGATCTTCTATTTCTTTGCACTTCGTTTCCAGCCAAGATTCCTAAGCTTCATTGGACCTTTTACTGATTCCGTTATGTATCATGGCCAGCCGAAAGAAAAGGGAAAACTAAAAAATAAAAAATGTAGTTCAGATCCTAAGTTTATGAACACAAACATTGAAGAAATTGCCCACATGAAAAAGACTTGCACATCAACTGGCAGCTGAAAATCGAAAAAAGTATGTGATGTTTGTGATCTAGCCCACACGAAATCATCTCATCATCATCATGTGCCTTGCCACATGGCGTTGGCGATCATAGCTCTCCATATGCATCTATCTCTTGTTGCCTCAAGCACATCTTCCACCCTCTCTGTCCTCAGCCACACTGCAAGTCCGTCCAATATTTTTTCCCTGAGTCTACTTGGTGTTCTCTTTCTCTCCAGCTTTCCTGTTGTGACCAGGTGCTCTAATTCTCCTTTCCTCATAAAAAGGCCTACAAATGTTGCTTGTTTTTTTTTTCCCTAATCTTCCTTATGAATGATCTTCTTGTGTCTGCCTCCATCAATACTGTCTCATTTGTTTTCTTTGCCGTCAAGACTGTCTCGTTTGTTTTCTTTGCTGTCCATGGAACTCACAACATTCTTTAACGGCTTTAATATCATTTTGAGCACATGAACTGAACCTAACTGTCAGCCATTAACAAATTGGGCCGCTGTATTAGCAAGGACCACACACTGTTTCATCTTGTCGTTATACGCTCCATGCTGTCCACAGCGCCCATTGTCCAAGGTGGCAAGGGATGTGTGCGGTAGTCCACGGTCTTTGTCCCTCCACCACCCCCAGACAAAACGCCACACACTTGCCTACACGGGTCTTTGTGTGAAAGTCAAGGCCGCACCAGTCGTGAAGACAAGATGGGAATAAAGCCAACCCCTCCCTGACATGACCTCCGCACCAGGGGCACCCACTTTTCCTTTCTCCTCCCACCCCCCTCCTTACTCCTCTTTCTTCCCAGCGGGGAGGATTTTTAATCCTCTTGATGGCGCAGAGCAAGGCAATAGGATACACTTCTGGAAACTTGAATACCGTCGCTCAGAACACACTTGCGCTCACACTGGAAGAAACACAATACAGGCCTGAAAACACATTAAGCTTCACAAGCTCCTGCTACTTCCAATCGCATTCATGTATCGGAAGGCGACGGTGTGTCTGGGGTACGGTGCTGATGAACAAGACCCTGTAAACAGCTTTAGACATTGCCTGATGGGTCAGCCAAGTCAACCAGAAACCGCAAAACTGTAAAAGGGGTTGGATGGTTGGCAATGAACCAGTCGCCGTGGTGTAGTGGTTAACGCAACAGACTACCTACTGGGAAGTTGTGGGTTCGAATCCCCCATCAGCACCATCAAAAAATCATTGTGGGATTTTTAGGCTCTAACCGGCTCCTACCCAGAGTTGGGCGTGCTATGGGCTCATTGGGAAGACTGGAACCACACAGTCGAATCTTCGCGGATGCGTCATTGAGGGTGTTGCTCAAATTTTCTGACCAACACCGCAGGTGTTTGTATCTCTCGGGCCTGGTTGACGCCAGGATATTTATGATACTAAGCGTAGAGTACAACCCTGTGACGCAGTCTCAATCCTAGATGGAACTCCATAGCATCATGATTATCATCCACATCGACATCATCATCATCGCATAATGAAAACTGTTTCAGTTTCTGTGGCCATTAGAATGGCACAGAAAATGGGACGAAAAAAAAAAAGGTGAGCACAAAGGTAACCTCCCTGAGTGCAATGATACAAACAAAACAAACAAACAAACAAAAACCAAACCAAAAAAAAAAATAAATAAAAAAATAGGACGGTTCGGTACACAATGGATACGTTTGGCATTATGGTCACGCACACAGGACGATCTGTTTGCTTGTCAACCTTCTGGCGAACCCCAAGACACGCTCGTTACTGCGAGAAACATTCTAAGCGTATCTACTACTTACATACTTGGCGGTCTGATTAGAAGTTAATGTTGTGGGCAAAGAATTTACTTCTGGTGAAGTTGGAAACGAGTTTGCGGATTGCAGGAACTGGAATGATTTAGATAGAATGGATCGTAGAGGAGTTAATGTTGTAGCAAAGAATTTATTTCTGGTGAAGTCGGAAACGAGTTCGTGGAGTTTGCACAACTGGAATAATTTAGATAGAAGGGATCATTAATTAAAATAAGTGACGTGTGTAATGTTTGGACCACGTTCTGTATACATACATACCCTGAAACCTACATTCTTACACGATTTTATCTACCCACTTATCTGTCCGTCCGTCCATACATATTGTGAGTGTTTTACGTCAAGGCAGTAGATAAAAACATTGGTCTTTTTCCAACCCGTCAGAGCACTGTTTATGTAAAAACCTACATCTGACTGAACAATACAATACAATACAATACAATACAATACAATACAATACAATACAATACAGCACAGTACAATGCAATACAATACAATACAATACGATACGATACAATACAATACAATACAGCACAGTACAATGCAATACAATACAATACAGCACAGTACAATACAATACAATACAATACAGCACAGTACAATACAATACAATACAATACAGTACAATACAATACAATACAATACAATACGATACAATACAATACAATTACAATACAATACAATACAATACGATACGATAGGATAGGACAGGATAGGATAGGACAGGATAGGATAGGACAGGATAGGATAGGATAGGACAGGATAGGATAGGATACACTGCACTGCACAGCACTGCACTGCACTCCACTCCACTCCACTCCACTACCACACGACACGACATGACACAATGCGATACGATGCAACACGATACGATACGCAAGACACGATACTTTATTATGCGATACGATACGACACGACACGACACGATACGATGCAACGCAACGCAATGCAACAAAAAGCAGTGCAACGTAATGCAACGCAATACAATGCAACACAACGCAATACAACGCGTTGCAATACAGCGCAATGGCAATGCACGTGCGACACAGTGACGTTTGAACAGCAGTGAACATCTGCTCTTCAACAGACGAGGGGCCAGAAGTCAGGGTCACAGGACTTTTTTTTTCCATGCAGAACCTGTAGAAGATCAAGTGCCTCATGGATCGGTCTTGTACCCTATATGGAAACCCATGCGAAGTGATAAAGGACCATTATGACTGCTCATCCTTTGGATCGACGGGAGACGCCATCCTCCTCCTCCTCCTCCTCATCGTCGTCGTCGTCGTCGTAGTCGTCATCATCATCATCTTCGTCATCGTCATTGCCTTCGTCGTCGCATCATCATCATCATCATCATCATCATCATCATCATCATCATCATCATCATCATCATCATCATCATCATCGTCGTCGTCATCGTCGTCGTCGTCGTCGTCATCATCATCATCATCATCATCATCATCATCATCATCATCATCATCATCATCATCATCATCATCATCATCATCATCATCATCATCATCTGTCATCGTCATCATCGTCATCGTCATCATCGTCATCGTCATCATCGTCATCGTCGTCGTCGATGCCACCATCACCGTCACCATCACAAACAATCACCATCGTCACCATCACCATCACCATCATCGTCATCATCACCACTACCACCATCACCATCACCATCACCATCACCACCACCACCACAGCCACCACCACCACCACCACCGCCACCACCACCATCATCATCATCATCACCACCACCACCACCACCACCACCACCACCACCACCACCACCACCATCATCATCAGCATCATCATCGTCGTCATCATCATCATCATCATCATCATCATCATCATCATCATCATCATCATCATCCATCATCATCATCATCATCATCATCATCATCATCATCATCATCATCATCATCATTCTGCTTGTGTCGATATGCATGTATCGTGTGGCGTGTTTGATGACATGGGTCACAGTCGTTATGTCCATGTGCGTGGCCGGTATACAATGTAACTTTCTGAGTGGTAACGGGAGACAACAAGTCCCATTGTTGTATTGCACTGAACCTATGGGCATTGTTAATAAATATTATCATGGATTACACAGCCATCTATCTATCTATCCGTCCATTGTTGTATTGCACTGAATCTACTATGGTCATGGATTGCACATCCATCCATCAATCCATTCATTAAAATGAAGGTAGACCCATAACCCTTGGCGAGTGAGGTGGTACTATGGTCATTATTAAGTATATATCATCATGGATTGCACATCTATCCATCAATCCATTCATTAAAATGAAGGTAGACCCATAACCCTTGGCGAGTGAGGTGGTACTATGGTCATTATTAAGTATATATTATCATGGATTGCACATCTATCCATCAATCCATTCATTAAAATGAAGGTAGACCCATAACCCTTGGCGAGTGAGGTGGTACTATGGTCATTATTAAGTTTATATTATCATGGATTGCACATCCACCTATCTATCTATCCATCCATTAAAATGAAGGTAGACCCATAACCTTTGAGGAGTGAGGTGGTACTATGGTCATTGTTAAGTTTATATTATCATGGATTGCACATTCATCTATCTATCTATCCATCCATTAAAATGAAGGTAGACCCATAATTCTTGGGGAGTGAGATGGTACTATGGTCATTATTAAGTATATGTGACCTGTTCTCACGAATGGGGTCACAACTTATTTTTGGGGGGTATAGAGATATTTATATCACCGGAAAGCAGAAAAAATGCTCTTTCCAATGATGTATAATTCAACTGTCTAACTGGAAAATCGAGCGAGTTACAGTAATTTAAAGGGAGTGGGTGATGGGACGGCCATTTTGAGAAAAGCAGAGTTAAAAAAGGACAACAAAATTCTCTGCTTTTTCCTTAGCAACCAGTATTCTATCTTCATCAAACTTAGTGAAGTGATAGATAAAGTGGTCCTGCACTACATACTAGCTATTTCGCGAGCTGATTCCAACGGTATGCGATATGCTGAGGCCCTGTACGGTTTCATGGCCTAAATTAAAGCTCAAACACACGCATTTTCACGGAAAAAATCTGCACATTCTCGATGGGTTATCACTTTAAAATGTTATTTTAACACTCTTTCAGCCCAAATTTCACTTTAATCTTTGCCATAATTGATAGATTAATGGTCAGACAATGTGTAGGAACAAAAATCTCAAATCACCCAGATCGACCCTCATCACCTTTTCAGGCCCGTATCTCAGTTCACACGTTGCGACTTGTGACCCCGTTCGCAAGAACCAGTCACATATATTATCATGGATTGCACATCTATCCATCAATCCATTCATTAAAATGAAGGTAGACCCATAACCCTTGGCGAGTGAGGTGGTACTATGGTCATTATTAAGTTTATATTATCATGGATTCCACATCCACCTATCTATCCATCCAAATGAAGGTAGACCCATAACCTTTGAGGAGTGAGGTGGTACTATGGTCATTATCAAGTTTATATCATCATGGATTCCACATCTATCCATCTATCTATCCATTAAAATGAAGGTAGACCCATAATCCTTGGGGAGTGAGGTGGTACTATGGTCATTATTAAGTTTATATTATCATGGATTCCACATCTATCCATCTATCCATCCATTAAAATGAAGGTAGACCCATAACCCTTGGGGAGTGAGGTGGTACTATGGTCATTATTAAGTATATATCAACTTGGATTGCACATTCATCTATTCTATCTATCCATCCATTAAAATGAAGGTAGACCCATAACCCTTGGGGAGTGAGGTGGTAGAGACCTAACTTCTTTCGTGAAGCTTTTTTTCTTTTTCTTTTTTGAAGCTTTTAAAAAATTTTTTTTAAGTGAAAGTCAAAATCCGATCGTTTGCTGTTTAATCTCCCCCTGCCCTGACCATGGTCAGGTAACCAGCTGATTGGACTGAAGGTAGCATACACAAAGTTGTCTACAGTCAGACTCAATCCCGTGCAGTCACACTAGTGGGTAGTAGTAGTAGTAGTGGTGGTAGTGGTGGTAGTAATAGTAGTAGTCGTGGTAGTGGTGGTAGTAGTAGTAGTAGTCGTAGTGGTGGTGGTAGTAATAGTAGTGCTGGTAGTAGTAGTAGTGATGGTGGTGGTGGAGGGAGTAGTAGTAGTGGTGGTGGTGGTAGTGGTAGTAGTAGTAGTAGTAGTAGTAGTAGTGGTAGTAGTAGTAGTGGTGGTGGCAGAAGTAGTGGGGTGGTGGAGGTAGCGGTAGTAGTAGTAGTAGTGGTGGTAGTAGTAGTAGTAGCTGTGGTGGTGGTGGTGGTAGTGGTGGTAGTGATAGTAGTAGTAGCGGTAGTAGTAGTAGTTGTGGTGGTGGTAGTAGTAGTAGTGGTAATAGTAGTAGTAAAAGTAGCAATGGAAGTAGTAGTGGTGGTGGTTGTAGTAGTAGTGGTAGTAGTAGTAGTAGCAGGAGCAGCAGCAGCAGTAGTAATAGTAGTAGTAGTAGCAGCAGCAGCAGTAGTAATAGTAGTAGTAGTAGCAGCAGCAGCAGTAGTAGTAGTAGTAGCAATAGTAGTGGTAGTAATAGTAGTAACAGTAGTAGTAGTAGTACCAATAGCAATAGTAGTGGTAGTAGTAGTAGTAGTAGAAGTATAGTGGTAGTAGGAGTAGTAGTGATGGTGGTAGTGGCAGCAGTAGTAATAGTGGTAGTAGTAGTTGTAGTGGTGATAGTAGTAGTAGTAGTAGTAGTAGTAGTTGTTGTAGGAGTGGTTGTGGTAGTAGTAGTAGTAGTAGTAGTAGTAGTTAGTAGTGGTGGTGGTGGTGGTGGTGGCGATAGTAATAGTAGTAGTAGTAGTAGTAGTAGTAGTAGTAATAATAGTAACAGTAATAGTAGTAGTAGCAGCAGCAGCAGTAGCCTACTCACCAGCTTTCTAAGAATAAAAGGTGGTTAAGCGAAAAAAACATGTTCACCTTGGCGTGCATAAACATCTCAGTCCGCAACCCGACCTGGTGTGAACAGATCAGCAGATGCAGAGAGGCCAGGTATAAAAAAATCCCCGCGGCCATGCCATACTGATAATCTACATGATACCACCAGAAAACTACTAGCACACACCAACAAGAGAAGTCTAAAAATACATTGGCCATGTGTCACGCAACAAGAACACGGACCTCATGGCAACCATCTTTCAAGGAAAAACAGTGGCAAAAAGGAACAAAGGCAGACCTCCTCATCTCATACATAGAGAACATAACCAACATCAATGGCCTAAATATTCAAGAACTTGTCCACAAAAGTCAAGACATAGCATCCTGGAGGAAGATGGTGGTGTCATAGTGTGCAGTAGTCGACCTCCAATCTCATACATTAAGAACATAACCAACATCCGTGGCTAAACATTCAAGCAAATTGTCCACAAAAGTCAAGACAGAGCGACCTGCAGGGAGATGGTGGTGTCCAGGTGTGCAGCGGCCAACAACATAACCCGGTGACGCTGACAGGTGAGACAAGTGAGATATTTATAGTCAAAATTGATTTCTCTGTGTTGGGTTGTTGTGACCCAAAATTGAGCCATGCTCAGTCAGAAGTAGGAAAAAATGTGTTGGGTTTAGTTAGTATTTTTTTTTATCTGTCCTAGTTTTGGTGTTCTTCTCGTTCGTTGCTCAGATCGTCAGTCGGATGTATAGAAGAAACTCTGCGAAAATATGTCATTTGATTGGTTTTCCCATACACCAGTGAAGGTGTAAGTTTCATGTTTTTCTCATTCCAAAAAGCTGTACCAAGCGGTGTAACTGACTGATTGATTTGTTCAGTTTTTACGTCGACATCCACCTCAGGTGATATGGCCGACGGGGAAGTGGGGAGGGGGGGAGTAGGACCTATCTAATTCTATACCGACACTACCAGAACAACAATGATGTTAAGATGGGACGGTGAGAAGGCCAGTTTTAATGTAGCGTACCCCTGGATTCGAACCCACAACCATTAGCATGTGAAAATCCGACCCTCAAACCAAATGAGCCACTGGGGCCCGCAAAGCGGTGTAAATTGAGACCACAGACAATTTGCTAGGACAATTTGGGCATCAATGAACACCGAAATCATTCGCAATTTGTCAACGTTTTTGTACAATCCATCTGTCTCTATCTCTTGTTGCCTCAAGCATCTCTTCCACCCTCCTTGTCTTCAGCCACTCTGCAAGTCCATCTAGTATCTTCTCCCTGGGTCTACCTGGCGCTCTCTTTCCCTCCAGCTTTCCCGTTGTGACCAGGTGCTCCAATTCCCTTTTCCTCATAAAATGGCTATAAATGTTGCTGTCTTTTCCTAATCTTCCTT
>JAPXFY010000016.1:80927686-80930186 GCA_030674185.1 Monoplex corrugatus
TGGGATGTCTCCTTGGATTGTGTGTGCGGGTGCACTGATGTGTGTGCTTGCCTTTTCTTTTTCCTTTTTTCTTTGTTCCTGGTGAAGTGTTGTGTATGTTTTGAAATGTTTGTAGCCCTGATGTGGCTCTGCGAGTCGGCTGGGCTTCGAGCAGAAAAATAATAACAGTGTTGTGTTGTGTATGTTTTGAAACGGTTATAGCTGTGATATGGCTCTCCGCAATCGGCTGGGCTTTAAACAACAACAACAACATCAACAACAACAACAACAGCAACAACAGCAACAACAGCAGCAATAACAACAACAACAACAAAAGCAACAACAACAGTAATGATAATAATAATAATAATAATAATAATAATAACAACAATAATAATAATAATAATAATAACAACAACAACAAAACAACAACAGTAATGATAATAATAATAATAATAATAACAACGACAATAATGATAAACAACAACAACAACAACAAAAACAACAACAGTAATGATAATAATAATAATAATAACAATGACAATAATGATTACAACAACAACAACAACAACAACACAACAACAACAACAACAACGACAACAACAACAATGATAATAATGATAATAATAATAATAATAACAATGACAATAATGATAACAACAACAACAACAACAACGACAACATCAACAACAACAACGACAACAACAACGACGACAACAACAACAACAACAACAACAACAACAACAACAACAACAACAACAACAACAACAACAACAACAACAACAACAACGACAACAACAACAACAACGACGACAACAACAACAACAACAACAACAACAACAACAACAACAACAACAACGACAACAACAACAACAACAACAACAACGACAACAACAACAATAATGATAATGATAATAATAACAATAATCCTGAAATGATGACGGAAACACTCTTATTTTTCTCCTTTCTATATATCTGCAAAACAAATAAAGATCCTTTATTTCAGATAAAGAAAATAACCGCTGATGAACTATAAACAGTGAAGACATATTTTCATGCTCTTGTGTCTTTGCCAAACAAGCAAGTGTTGTGTTCACTTTTTAACCTTTAAAAAAAAGTTAAGTATTTCAACAGATCAGAAAAAGAGGGTCACATTACAAAACAACCAAATTGGCAGAAAAGTGAAGAATGGGTGTGAATGAGATGGAGAGAGAGAGAGAGAGAGAGAGAGAGAGAGAGAGAGAGAGAGAGACAGAGAGAGACAGAGAGAGACAGACAGAGATAGAGAGAGATAGAGAGAGAATGTGTGTGTGTGTGTGCGTGCATGTGTGTTTGTGTGTGTGTTTGTGTGTGTGTGAAATATGGTCTTGTTTGCTTTAGAAACGTACACAAACAAACAAACAAACAAACAAACAAACAAACAAACAAACAAACAAATGAACAAACGAACAAAAAATACCTGTGTGAAGATGACTTTAAAGGAAGCGCACACACGTATCAGATGATGGTTATCTCTGAGAATTGTCTAATTCATTTCTAGCATCTAAAAACGTAGTTCGAATATGTAATTTGATCAATCACAAATCATCGAAGTTGAACAATTCTAAGTGTATTACACTCAAAATCCCAGTGATTTGAATGGATACAATGAGCATTGTAAAACATTTGGCAAACTACCACATGTACCAGTTTCAGACTGCAAATTTTAAATGCGATAGACGGGCGAATTCAAGGGGGGAAACCCGAGTCGAAATAGCATCATGATGTTGAGTTACGTGCCTTTAAGCATCTCGATGAGTTAAAAAATGTTTTGTAAAGTGTCAAATCCCACCCATAATCTCCATTTCCCTGCAATTTTTTTTACTGGGAAAACCTTCTGCATGATATCGACGCTAAAATCTCATTAAAACCTTGAAAATCTCCTAAGCTACATTCATCATCATCATGTGTCCTGCCGCATGGCGCTGGCGATCATGGCCCTCCATACGATGCTATCCCTTGTCGCTGCAAGCACATCTCCCACCCTCTCTGTCCTCAGCCACCCTGCAAGTCCGTTCAATATTTTCTGCCTGGGTCTACCTGGTGCTCTTTTCCCATCCAGTTTTCCCGTTATGACCAGGTGCTCTAATTTCTCTTGCTTCATAAAATGTCGTATAAATGTTGCTTGTCTTTTCCTAATCTTCTTCATGAATGTTCTACATTACGATCATTAAAATTCATGAATCTGAGTAAGATGTTAATCATGGCTGCTGTTAGGAGCATTGAGTTCTGAGTCTCTCGTTTATTCAAGAAGGATTCATAGAACTTGAACATTTCCATATGCGCGCCACCAAATCTGCTATCTGCTATCTAGCAGCCTCTTTGTGTCTGCGCAAATCCGTAAGTCCAAGACCATTAAGTGGGGGGGGGGGGGAGGGGGGGCGAGGAGAACGTTGGAAACACTGAGCTGACACCACCACAATGATAGGCATAATAAGGTGGACAGCGTAGAAGCCAGTTTTTATAATTACGGGCTGGGATT
>JAPXFY010000016.1:80937686-80940186 GCA_030674185.1 Monoplex corrugatus
CTGGTGCTGAATGATACTGGTGCTGAATGATACATGTGCTGAATGATACTGGTGTTGAATGATACTGGTGCTGAATGATACAGGTGCTGAGTGGTACTGGTGCTGAATGATACAGGTGCTGAATGATACTGGTGCTGAATGATACTGTTGCTGAATGATACTGGTGCTGAATGATACTTGTGTTGAATGATACAGGTGCTGAATGATACAGGTGCTGAATGATACTGGTGCTGAATGATACAAGTGCTCAATGATACAGGTGCTGAATGATACTGGTGCTGAATGGTACTGGTGCTGAATGATACAGGTGCTGAGTGGTACTGGTGCTGAATGATACTGGTGGTGAATGATACTGGTGGTGAATGATACAGGTGCTGAATGATACTGGTGCTGAATGATACTGGTGCTGAATGGTACTGGTGCTGAATGATACTGGTGCTGAATGGTACTGGTGCTGAGTGGTACTGGTGCTGAGTGGTACTGGTGCTGAGTGGTACTGGTGCTGAATGATACAGGTGCTGAATGATAGAGATGCTGAATGGTACTGGTGCTGAATGGTACTGGTGCTGAATGGTACTGGTGCTGAATGATACAGGTGCTCAATGGTACTGGTGCTGAATGATACTGATGCTGAATGGTACTGGTGCTGCACAGTACTGGTGCTGAATGATACTGGTTCTGAATGATACAGGTGCTGAATGATACAGGTGCTGAATGATACAGGTGCTGAATGGTACTGGTGCTGAATGGTACATGTGCTGAATGGTACTGGTGCTGAATGGTACAGGTGCTGAATGGTACAGGTGCTGAATGGTACAGGTGCTGAATGATGCAGGTGCTGAATGATAAGGTGCTGAATGATACTGGTGCTGAATGATACAGGTGCTGAATGACACATGTGCTGAATGATATAGGTGCTGAATGATACAGGTGCTGAATGATACTGGTGCTGAATGATACAGGTGCTGAATGGTACTGGTGTTGAGTGGTACTGGTGTTGAGTGGTACTGGTGCTGAATGGTACTGGTGCTGAATGATACAAGTGCTGAATGATACTGGTTCTGAATGATACAGGTGCTGAATGATACAGGTGCTGAATGATAGAGGTGCTGAATGGTACTGGTGCTGAATGGTACTGGTGTTGAGTGGTACTGGTGCTGAATGGTACTGGTGCTGAATGATACAGGTGCTGAATGATACTGGTGCTGAATGATACAGGTGCTGAGTGGTACTGGTGCTGAATGATACAGGTGCTGAATTATACTGGTTCTGAATGATACAGGTGCTGAATGATACAGGTGCTGTATGATACAGGTGCTGAATGGTACTGGTGCTGAATGGTACAGGTGCTGAATGGTACTGGTGCTGAATGGTACATGTGCTGAATGGTACAGGTGCTGAATGATACAGGTGCTGAATGATAAGGTGCTGAATGATACTGGTGCTGAATGATACAGGTGCTGAATGATACTGGTGCTGAATGATACAGGTGCTGAATGGTACTGGTGTTGAGTGGTACTGGTGTTGAGTGGTACTGGTGCTGAATTGTACTGGTGCTGAATGATACAAGTGTTGAATGATAGTGATTCTGAATGATACAGGTGCTGAATGATACAGGTGCTGAATGATACAGGTGCTGAATGGTATTGGTGCTGAATGGTAGTGGTGTTGAGTGGTACTGGTGCTGAATGGTACTGGTGCTGAATGATACAGGTGCTGAATGGTACTGGTGCTGAATGGTACTGTTGACTCGCACCACTGAGTGTTACTCAGACATTAAGAACTGGATGACGTTCAACAAACTTCAGCTTAATGACGACAAGACAGAAGCTATCCTCATTGGTACCCGTCAGAAACTTTCTCAGCTGCCTCCTCTTTCTCTCCCATTATGTAACACATCAGTCCCAATTTCTGATTCAGCTAAAAACCTTGGTGTCTGCATTGACTCTACCCTCTCCATGAACAACTTTGTTTCTCAAACTGCCAGATCTTGCTACTATCATCTCCATCGTATAAGGCTGATCAGGAAGTATCTCTCTGTCGAAACAACTGCAAAACTCGTTCTCTCCTTCATAATGTCTCGCATTGACTATTGCAATTCACTCCTGTCTGGTCTTCCTGCCTCCACCATTCACATCCTACAGCGCATTCAAAACAATGCTGTACGCCTTGTACTCAAAAAGAAAAAAGCTGACCACATATCTCCTCTCCTGGCACAACTTTACTGGCTCCCTGTATCAAAGCGCATACAGTACAAACTAGACACCATGTGCTACAAAAGCCTCAATAACGCAGCCCCCGATTACCTGTCAAGCCTACTTGAGATCTATCTTCCCTCACGTACCCTCCGCTCTGCCTCCGATCCTCTGACTTTTCGCTTTCCACGCACTAAGCTCAATACCTATGGTCCACGAGCCTTCTCTGTTTCTGGTCCACTCTCCTGGAACAAACTTCCTCTCTCAGTCCGTCAGCAACCTACTTTTGTCTCCTTCAAGTCCGC
>JAPXFY010000016.1:80945186-80947686 GCA_030674185.1 Monoplex corrugatus
GAGAGAGAGAGAGAGAGAGGAAGTATATGAAAAAAGGAGCAAATAGCGCGATAGTCAAGCCATGCTAACATTCAATTTTTTAACTCGCACACCACTAAAAGAAGCTTAAGAATGAAACTGTTTTACTTATACCTCCATTATGGTCGACAAGGATGTCACTTTCTCCCTCCCCCTTCTCATCATCATCATCATCATCAGGTGCCTTGCCGCATGGCGTTGACGATGATGGACTTCCATCTGTCTCTATCACTTGTTGCCTCAAGCATCTCTTCTACTAGACCTAATGTTGTGGTGTGCATGCTAGTCTTTAGGGTTATCATCATCATCATCATCATCATCATCATCATCATCATCATCATCATCATCATCATCATCATCATCATCTCTCGTCGTCGTCGTCGTCGTCGTCGTATCGTCGTCATCATCATCATCATCATCATCATCATCATCATCATTTATCGTCGTCGTCGTCGTCGTCGTCGTCGTCGTCGTCATTATCATGTGTCATGCTGCATGGCATTGGCTTTTACGGCCCTCCATACCAATCTATCTTTTGTCGCTGCAAGTATATCATCTCCCATCCTTTCTGTCTCCATCCACTTAGCAAAACTATCTAATATTTTCTCCCTGGGTCTGCCTAGTGCTGTTCTTCCCTCTAGCTTTCCTATTGTGACTAGGTGCTCAAATTTCTCTTGCTTCATAAAACGTCATATGAATGTTGCTTGTTTCTTCCTAATCTTCTTTATTAATGTTCTTTTTTATGTTTGCTTCTTGCAAGACTGTCTGGTGGTTTTTTTTGTTGCTGTCCATGGAAATCTTAACATTCTTCTTAGAAACCACATTTCAGCTGCCTCAAACATGTTCTGGCTTAGCGCACGTAAAACATCGCAGAGCTTCAAAAACAATTGTCCCTGGCATCATCATCAAGTGCCCTGCCGCATGGCGTTGGCGATCATGGCCCTCCATATTTACCTATCCCTTATTTCCGCAAGCACATCTTCCACCCTCTCTGTCCTCAGCCACCCTGCAAGTCCGTCCATTATTTTTTTCCCTGGGTCTACCTCGTGCTCTCTTTCCCTCCAGCTTTCTGTTGTGACTAGGTGCTCTAATTCCCCTTTCCTCATAAAATGGCCTATAAATGTTGCGTGTCTTTTCCTAATCTTCCCTGGCAATGTTTGTTAACCCTTTCATTCCTGCGAGCTGTCTACCCGCATCCTGCATTGTCAACCATGCTATTAAAGCAAAAACGTATCATTCTACTCCCTCACCCTATCCACCAGCTTCATGCAGGAAGCTGATGGATTGGGTGGGGGAGTCAAAGGGTTAATTTTTTTACAGTTGGTGGACAGGGTGCGGGAATCAAAGGGTTAACTAAACAAACAAATAAAAAGATCCCACATTTGTCTGTAAACAAAAACACACGCATACGGAGGGTAAAAACGGGCAGGGCTATACTATGGCGAGATGGTTTCCCTGGGATAAGCAATCCGTGTCTCACACAGAAAATATTACGTTGTGACGACTACAGTTATACAACAGTTGTCCTGTTGCATTCTGTTTACCCTGGGTCAGACCTCTGTCTGTCGTGATTATTATCCTCAAGCACGCATCATCCGTTAAATTTGCTCTCAATATTTGTTATGCTAAACAAAAAACAAAAGAAAACAACAACAACAACAACAGCAACAAAAACAACAACAAAAAACAACAACAAAATTTTTCAGATTACTGTCTAAAATTGTTAAGCTAAACAAAAACAAAAACAAAAACAAAAACTCACCAAGTTGACAAAACAAAGCAAAACAAAAACCAATCAACCAACCAATCAACCAACCAATCAACCAACCAACCAACCAACCAAATAAACAAACAACCAACAACAACAACAAAACAAACAAACTTGATACAGTATAACATTACAGTATTAGGATCAAACGCATTAAAGGCTACCGGTAAAACACAAGATGAACTCAGTACCAAAATAAGACAAACGACGAACTGAAATTAAGCTAACGACTGCTCTTTCCTTATCTCACCTCTTATCTCATCACGTCTCTATTGTTCAAACATTACTCCATGTTTGAGTTCCTGCGAAAGAAAGCAAAATAAATCAGATGTTACCTTACACTCTCAAAAAACAACAACAAAAAAACAACAACAAAAACAAAAAACAAAAAACCAACCCCCCCCCCCCCAAAAAAAAAAACACACAAAAAAACCCGTATCCTTTCAACCTAATCCATTATTCAACATTTCCAACATATCAAACCACAATCAGAATGCCAGTAGGATTCCAAGACATTTCCTCCTCTTCTGGTCATTTCCGTAGAACCTGGATCGATAAGCATGGAAGAAGGGATCTGGACATCACGATGGCGTTTCTCCACTTCAGGCCTTCTGGACTGCTGCTGTCTGTCATCTCTGTCTCCCGGCAACATCCACGATGGTTATTTTTGTTATTTTCATTTACCGTTTCAAAGCATATACAATACCTCAACAG
>JAPXFY010000016.1:80960186-80966487 GCA_030674185.1 Monoplex corrugatus
TTAGGAAAAGACAAACAACATTTATAGGCCATTTTATGAGGAAATGAGAATTAGAACACCTGGTAACAACAGGAAATCTGGGGGAAAGAGAGCACCAGGTAGACCCAGGGAGAAAATGTTGGACGGACTTGCAGGGTGGTTGAGGACAGAGAGGATGGGAAATGTACTTGCAGCGACAAAGGATAGATTTGTGTGGAAGGCCATTATCGCCAAAGCCATGCGGTAGGACACATGATGATGAAGTGAACTCAGCGGCACACACACGCGCGCGCGCACACACACACATCAACACACATACATATGCACACACATACAGAATGAGAGAGAGAGAAAGAAAGAGAGAGAGGCAGAGAGAGAGAGAGAGGAGAGAGAGAGAGAGAAGATAGAGAGAGAGAGAGAGAGGAGAGAGAGAGAGAGAGAGAGAGAGAGAGAGAGAGAGAGAGAGAGAGAGAGAGAGAGAGAGAGAGGGAGAAAGCATTTTTCCCACAACATCTTATCGTTAAGTAACACACAAAAAGATAATTTTAATTCGGCTGAACGTTCAACAGTCCAAATCAGTTTGAACTTCAGTCTGAAAAGTCAATTAACCCTCAGTAACAGTGATAACTGTGGACATGTGAGACCTATTTTCCTAAAAATCACACACTCACAAACACACACTCACACACACACAACACACACACACACACACACACACACACACACACACACACACACACACACACACACACACACACACACACACACACACACACACACACACACACACTCACACACACTCATTGGACACGTGAGACCTACTTTCCCAAAAATCACATACTCACAAACACAAACACACACACACACACACACACACACACACACACACACACACACACACACACACACACACACACATTCACAAACACAACACACACACAAACACACACACACAAAACACACATACACACACACACACTCACAAACACACACACATACACACATACACACTCATACTCACAAACAAACACACACACATACACACACATACACACACACACACACACACACACACACACACACACACACTTACACACACACACACACACTCACAAACACACACATACATACTCACAAACACAACACACACACAAACACACACATACATACTCACAAACACAACACACACACTTACACACACACACACACTCACAAACACACACATACATACTCACAAACACAACACACACACAAACACACACATACATACTCACAAACACACACACACACACACACACAACACAACACAACACATACATACACACAACCACAACACACACACACACAAACACACACATACATACTCACAAACACACACACACACACACACACACACAAGCCGGACACGTGAGATCTACTTACCTAAAACCCACACACTCACAAACACACACACAACACACCACAACCACACACACAACACACACCACAAACACACACACACACACACACACACACCACACACACACACACACACACATACACACACACACACACGCACAACACACACACACACAGAAACACACACACACACACGCACAAACACACACACAAACACACTGGACACATGAGACCTATTTACCTAAAAATCACACACTCACAAACACACACATACGCATGCACACACACACATACACACACGCACACACACACACACATACACACACATACACACGCACACACACACACACACACACCAAGCCGGACACATGAGACCTATTTACCTAAAAATCACACACTCACAAACACATACACATACACACATACACACACGCACACACAGACACACCCACACACACAGACAGACACACACACACACACACTCACACAAACACAAACAAATACACACACACTCACACACACACACACAAACACACACTCACACAAACACACACAAACACACACACACACACATAAACACACACACACTCACAAACACACACACACACACACACACGAACACACACACACACACACACAAACACTGGACACGTGAGACCTATTTACCTAAAAATTACACTCACTAACACACACATACACATGAACACACACACGTACACATACACACATACACACACATACACACGCACACACACAAACACACACACACACAAACACACACACACACACACACACACACACACACACACACACACACACACACAAACACTGGACACGTGAGACCTACTTACCCAAAAAATCACACACTCACAAACACAAACACACACACACACACACACACACACACACACACACACACACACACACACACACACACACACACACACATGGACACCTTAGGCCTACTTACCTAAAAAATCACACACACACACACATACACACACGTACAGAAACATAGATATTCACAAGTCCACAAAACAAACATACATGTATACGCACTCAGAAACACAAACACATACGCACACGCGCGCGAGGGCGCTCACATACACCCATACATAAATACAAACGCACACACACAAACACACGCATAGACACACACACACACACACACATGCGTATACACACATGCATGCACATAATCACTCTTACACACACGCGCGCGTGCACGCACACACAAACAACTTACAGACATACAAGCGCACCCACGAACGCACACCCACCCATCCTCAAAGATCCACACACACACACACGCGCGCGCGCGAACACACACACACGAACACACATACACACACACACACACGCACACGCGCGCGCACGCGACACACACACACGAACACACACACACAAACACACACACAAACACAAACACAAACACACACACACACACAAACACAAACACACAAACACACACACAACACAACACACACACACACACGCGCGTGCTCGAACACACACACAAACACACACATATATACACACACATCCACTGCAACCCGCCCCCCCCCCCCTCCTTCCCGGTTTACATGCACACTCATACACAACCCCTCCCTCCCATTCACCGTTCCATCCCCCGGACACACACACACAAAGACATCACTGACTCTCTGACAAACAGACAGTCAATGATTCCGATGACTCATAGACAATTCTTTCATACAGCGGGGAAAACCACAAGACCAGTCACATCACGATAAAACACATCATCACTTCCACACTCCCATCAACTGTCTCTTTACAAACACACACACAAACACACACACACACACACACACACACACACACGCCGCACACACACACACACACACACACACACACACACACACACACACACACACACACACGCACAAAATTCTTTACGCAGATGACACCGTGCTAATTGCAGATTATGAAAAAGACGGACAAAACCTTGTGAATATAACAGAAATAGAAAGCACAAATAAAGGGCTGGAGCTAAATAGCAAGAAGACTGAATTCACGGTAATCAGTGACCCCCCCCCCCCCCCACCCCCAAGAAACCCCATCATGCAAAATAACAGCAAATGACACAACATTGAGACAGGTTGACAAATTGAAATATCTGGGAACGGTCATCTCACCAGACGGCAGATGCACATCAGAAATAGCCAGCAGAATATCGGAAGGGCCAAAACAGCATCCCAGAAGATGAAAAGCGTTCTTGCCAACAAAATGCCTATTGATTAACGTCAGGAAGAGAGTTTTTGAGTTAGAGTTTGTTCAAGAGGAATTCATCACACTCGGGCATTTCCATATGCGCTCCACCCATATCAGCCAAAATAAAGCACATCACTTACACACTGCCATCAACTGTCTTTCACAAACCCACACCTGGCTATAGAATTCGAACTCCATCTCACAATTAGTTTGATGAGTCATGTAACAAAAATCCTGTTAAGAATAATCATGATGAGGACAAGGAATAGAATCAAAAGAGAAATAGCAGAAGAACAGTGTGGATTTGTGGAAGAGAAAGGAACTATTAATGCCATATACATCCTAAGAACTATCATAGAGAGTCAATTGCGATGAGTAAGAATTTGTATTTATGCGTTGTTGACTACACCAAGGCTTTCGATCGGGTAAGACATGATGAATTGATCAACCTACTGGAGAGACTCAATGTTGATGGAAAAGATCTACGAATAATCGGAAATATGTACTGGGAACACAACAGTTGCAATGAGAATAGAAAACGATGTAAGCTCTTTCCAAAACATCAAAAGAGGAGTCAAACAGGGTTGTGTTTTGTCACCAGATCTGTTTTCACTTTACAGCGAAAATATCATGAGAAACTTTGAAGAAGACCCTGGATAAATGTTGGAGGAAAAATGATAAACAACATTCGATACGCAGATGACACCATGCTAATTGAGAAAATGAAAGGGATCTGCAAAACCTTGTGAATATACTAGAAATAAGAAAGCAAAGGTAAGGGTTGGAACTAAACAGCAGGAAGACTGAAGTCATAGTAATCAGTAAATATCATGAAATCCCTCATGCAAAATAACAGCAAATGGCACAACCTTGACACAGGTTGATAAGTTAAGTACCTGGGAACGATCATTTCATCAGATGGCAGATGCACATCAGAAATAGACGCCAGAATCGGCCAAGCCAAAACAGCATTCAAGAAGATGACAAGCATTCTTACCAACAAATGCCTATCAATTAACATCAGGAAGAGAGTTCTTGAATGTTATATAGAACCAATACTGTTGTACGGTTGTGAGGCGTGGACAGTCAACAAGCAAAGCCAGAGCAAGATTGAGGCAGCCGAGATGTGATTTCTAAGAAGAATGTTGAGAGTTCCATGGACAGCAAAGAAAACAAACGAGACAGTCTTGAAGGAGGCAGACACAAGTAGATCACTCATAAGGAAGATTAGGAAAAGACAGGCAACATTTATAGGCCATTTTAGGAGGAAAGGGAAATTTGGAGCACCTGGTCACAACAGAAAAGCTGGAGGGAAAGAGAGCACCGGGTAGACCCAGGGAAAGATACTAGACGGACTTGCAGAGTGGCTGGGGACAAGGAGAGTGGAAGAGATGCTTGAGGCAACAAGAGATAGAGACAGATGGAAGCCTAATCGCCAACGCCATGCGGCAGGGCACCTGATGATGATGATGATGATGATGATGAATGCCTCCCGCACCAAGGCCACCAGCATCCTGCATTGGCAACCAAGCTGGCAAAGCAAAAACTTAACCCTTTGATTCTCTCACCCTATCCACCAGCTTCCTGCAGGAAGCTGGTGGATAGGGTGAGGGAGTCAAAGGGGTTAAGTTTTTGCAGCTGGTGGATAGGGCGCCGGAGTGAAAGCGTTAAATAAACACAGATTGTGCATGCATTTATGTCTCTGTGTCTCTGTGTCTGTGTTTTCTGTGTCTCTCTTCTGAGTCTATCTGTCTCTGTCTGTCTGCTGCCTGCCTGTCGTCTGTCTGTCTGTCTGTCTGACTCTCTCTCTCTCTTTTCTCTCTCTATCTGTATCTCCTTCCTTTCTTTTCAAATATCTGTGTATGGCCTCCTGCCCTCGATGCAAATCTGGTGAAATGGGGAAATCAGATGACTCTGCTTGTCTGTTCTTCCAGGGTAAACAAACAGCGGAACATACCCAGAGCTGATGCAAAGTAGAGATACCAGCCCCACCCCCATCCCCCCCAAAAAAAGTACACATGGAGACACAATCAAGTGTTTCAAGAGATCGCACAAGCGATCACATGGGAAAAAAAACAACATGCTATCAGAATCTCCAGCAATCTTCTGCACGGCAGGAGACAGAAAACTGAGATGTGAAAAAGCTGTGTGACATCCGGAACATGGAAGCGGGGTTTGCCGGTTGGAGCGATAACTGGGAATGTACAGCAGATCTTCCATAAAAAAACCCAACCAACCAACCAACAACCAACAACCAACCAACCAACCAACCAACCAACCAACCACATACCAACCACCACACCAACCACAACCAAACCAACACAACCAACCAACCAACCAACCAATCAACAGCCAGCCAGCCAACCAACCAACCAACCAATCAACCAGCCAACAGCCAACCAACCAACCAACCAACAACCAACCAACCAACACCAACCAACCAACCAACCAACCAACCACCAGCACCAACCAACCAACCAACCAACCAACCAACCAACCAACAAGCCAAGCCAACCAAACCAACCAACAACCAAAGCCATACCAACCAACCAACCAACCAACCAACCAACAACCAACCAACCAACCAACCAACCAACCAACCAACCAACACCAAAACCAACAACAACAAACAAACACAACAAACAAACAAACAAAACAACAACAACAACAACCAACAAAAAACCAAAAAACA
>JAPXFY010000016.1:80966587-80989087 GCA_030674185.1 Monoplex corrugatus
CGGAGAGTAGGGATGTAGCCTACTGTTTTATGTTGGATCCTAGGCATTTGCGTTATATTGCATGATACCGTTGTTTGTTCGTATGCGCCTGCAGATCTGGTGCTTCTGCCTTCAGCCCTCAACGAGATTATACATGAATTGAAATTTTAGACATTGTTGGTGGTGGTGGTGGTGGTAGTGTTTTGGGCTAATTTGAGGACGAAAAGTAAATTCTTTAATACAGACCATGAACTATCGGTCCTTACTTAAGGAAAAGGCTGATGTTTTTAAAAGGAGTAGAAATTTGACAGATTTGAAATGTTGTTTTGTCTGTAAACTGTAAAGGTAAAGCGGTTGTCCCGTAACCCAGAGATCGAAAGAGACTGAAATGGGTAATAGACCTCAACCTTTCTGGCGGCTACCATTATGTCTATGTTGCATGAAACCAAGAAAGAGTAGCTTTAAATAGAAACTAAAAAGACATGGGTGTTTGAAAAAGGAAGGAACAAAAAAAACAAAAACGAACTAGGAAGTTATGAAAAAGAAATGAAAGATCTAGAAGGCGACGTAAAATCATGATTCACGTTTTCTTTTATACTTGTATAATCGGAATAGAAACAGGCCTTACAACGAAGACTATAGCCCCCCTCCCACCTTTTTTCTTTTTTTTTTTTTTTTTTTTTTTTTTTTGGGGGGGGGGTCTTTGTTTTGTTCTGTTTTGTTTCCTTGTTTATTTTCTTAATGAAACATTTTGTGGCAATCGTTGCATTTGTTTTTCTGTGGTAGCATTTCAATGATTGCGGTAACTTGTAGAAAACGCATCAAACTGTGTGACTAAAATGGTGCTGATTGAAAGAAAGACGGCGGCAGCTGTGACTGGTTCTTTTATTACTACCAGACAGCTTATGACATGAGAATAAACCTGTATGTTGGCAACGGTTTTCTGTTTGCCATAATCCTTGAAATATCCTCCAAGTTACTTCCTCGTGCCTAAAGATTGCCAACAGAATGTCACGCCTGATAAATGCACAGCTGGCTTGTTGTAGGTGGGAAAATAATGAATGTTGTTCTCTCGCGTTTTCAACAGGGTGCTTTACCAAAGGCGTTGCCTTCTAACGGTATTCAGGGCGCCCATTTATTCCTGTTGGACTTGACTGTTCATTTTCATTTTTAAAAGATATTAGTCATGTGTGTGTGTGTGTGCGCGCGTGAACGTCAACATTATAAAGTGTCATCAAGGGTTTACCAGCTATTTGTGATTAACTTTTCTCCAGACTTGGACAACAAGTGAGACGTTGACTGGTCTTTTTTTGTTTGTTTGTTTTGTTTTTGTTTTAATGAGAATGAAGTCTGGAAACCTGTCGTAATAAATTTACTATAAACAGCATATAAATCTGTCCAATATTTCAACCTGATTGGCATACTATACAAAGTTAGCCACACACACACACACACACACACACACACACACACACACACACACACACACACACACAGTGTGGTATATCAGACAGCTGTGTGTGCTGTGTTTATTAGCAACAATCAATCGGCATTTTGGCAAGCATGTGCATCTCGTTCTCATGCAAGAAATCTCCGACAAAGTTCACTGCCAAGAATGTGCACCATTTGCCCGTGTCTGATTAAGGGGGAGCGGTGTCTTTGATGGTTCTCATGTCGGCCTTGGGGAATGCTAAGAGAATGATGTTGATTTAGATGAAGGCAAGACATTTTGTGCAACCTTCACACACATTTTTCACATAAACGTGTAGCCTACATATATCTACCAAATACAGGGGAACATGCTTACCTGTAAACAAGATAAATATATAATTAATCAGAAATAAACAGAAAATGATAACAAGAGTTTCGAGTTTTTTCTGCTTGATTTCCTCTTTCACTCTGTTATGCTATCATCAGCTTTTACGATTGTATGCGGGACTGAAAGTGTTCTTTATTTTGTTACACACTACGGTATCCGGGTATGTAATTAGGCCTATGCATATTATTGCCTGGTTCCTATGGTGCTGAATTTCACATTCCACACGTTACTGTTTTTTTGTGAATAGTTTTAGTTTCTTACCAGCACGGAGATTTGCAACGAGAATGCTTGTGTTAGAAACGAACACATCTCTTGCTTTTGTTTTTGTTTTTGTTTCGTTTTTATAAAAGGCAGATTATAGAATGGCTTGACCATCTTTGTTTTCCCCCCAGCTTTTTAGGCTGTTTTGTACTGCTGTCAGCACAAATAAACTTGGCAAGTAAGGCCTGTCTTTTACAGCAACAGCTGTGTTTTCTCTATCAAATTTCCTTTCTAGTGGTTTTCTGAAGGAGTCCAAAGGTGAGAGCTAAAGCTGACAGTAAATGCAACTTAATAGACTGCTCTCCTTTTCGCATACCCGGTAGCTGCAAGCAGCGGTGCAGGCTGAAAGTGAGAGGTGACAAGCACGTAGTCGCTATCCAACACACTAGACACATCACATCTGCCATTTGACAGCTTGGCGAAACTAAATCTGTTTATAAACAAAAAAGATTTTTGAAAACAAGACGCAGTCGTTCTGAATCTGTCGTCTGCTACGATTTTTCAAAAATCACGTCCTCGGTCATTACTTCAGACTTTTGTGAAAGTCGACTACGGGTGAATTATAAAAACTTCTTCCTAAACTTAAATAACAAGTATTACATTATTAAATCATAGTTGATCATTAATTGCAATAGCTTTAGTATTGTCATTAATAGTCTGATATCAATTAAATTTTAATCCTTACTTCTTTCGTATTAATTTCAAATTTGTGCCATAGATACCGGTCATGTGACAACAAACGATAGTTGCGTCCGCCATGTTTGTATAGCTTCGCGACCGTAAACAGGTTGAGCAGGTTGAAAATTCTGCTAATCAGTTTTCTGCAGAAAGAACTTGTAACAAACATTCGGCATGAGCCATGACGGAATTAAGCTATCAAGCCATAAGAACAGCAAATCAAGCCAGAGAAGCAGTATGTATTTTCTGTTCTATATCGCCTGAAATAGATCTTAGGCTATATGCGAAAGTCCCGGTGAACAATCGATCATCATTCACAATCACAATGACAATCATTGAATCAGTCATTCAGTCAGTCATAACGTGTATCTTAATGAATGCTTCACTGCATCTGGTTTGGAAGAAATATAGGCTAATGTAGCGTTGCGTATGTCTGGTAAGAGAGAGAGAAAAGCTGAAGTACATTAGCAACTTGACATCAAATGATGACTTGGGAGTACGGTGGGTTTTGTTTTTTTTCCTAGACGGATTTATCGTTGCACTCGGACAACTCCACATACGTTCTACCCAACTCTGCCAGCAGCTGGCAGATTCTTTGATCCTGCGCTAAATGTGCCGGCAAGGTTTCGAAATTTCGAGGAATGGAAAGTGGGGCTGTGGGACCTATGAAACACAAGCAAGTGACAGAGCGGACACCACCAGAATGATTGAAGCATTGAGACGGGTGGCAGACAGGCCAGTGATTCTTTTTTTAAAATTATGTTTACGTTTCAGGCTGGGATTGAACTTAAGACATTGGATCAATCTTGAGTCTACAGCTCTGTCAACAAGCCAGCCAGCCTGCATTAAGAAAAAAAAAAGGTCACTATAGGGGTCGAACCCTTGACCCCTACATTACAAGCACGGCACTTTGACCAGTTGATCTGATACAGGGTTAAATGAAAAGAAAAGTAGCCTACTCTTTTGTTCACATTGAATAAGAATACGTAATAATTTTTAAATATCTTCTGCAAATATTGCGCATTTTCTGAATGAACACACACTGAGAAAGTGGATAGCTTTGTTCCACAGATGGACAGCACTAAGCACTATTAAGGAGGGTTCAAAGTCAGTGTTTCTTGACACAAGAGAACGCTGACAAGTGACATGTAAACATTCATATACAGATCTACTGCACATTCTACAGGCATCTCTTGTCGGCTGCTCAGAATATATGTTTCTCAGTGTCTGCTTTTATTAATGAACTAAGTTGAGTACAGAATTAGTGTAATGCTCATTAGCTGCATACATTCACAGGCTTGCGCTTCAGTGTTTAATCAAATTTTGTGTGTGTGTGTGTCACTGTGTGTGTGTGTGGCGCGCGAGCACGCGCTTGTGTGAATGTGTGTGTGTGAATCTACATTTGTATATTTTGTTTGTATTTCTTTGCCGACAGATCTGATAGTTGTCACTCAAATCAGCAGGAAAAAATTTAGAATAAGGTGTATGAACACCACACGCAAGCACATTCTCTTAAAATGTGTATACTGTCTCAGACCACAGACACATGAAGATCATGTATGCTATTTGTCATGATGAGGAATTAAATGGTAGTTTGTATCTCATTGACAACATAAAAAAAAATTATGCTGATGCTCTATTTGCCATTCTCCCTCCCACCCCTCTTTTGTCTCTAGCTGTCTGCCCCCTCTCCTCCCCTCTCTGTCTGTCTTTGAGTCTAGTTTCTGTCATGTCTTGTGTTTCTAGTTTTTGTATTGTTGGTATTACAAATATTATGTGTAAATACACACACACACACACACACACACACACACACAACACACAACACACACACACACCACACACACACTCTATAGATAGATAAATCTATAGATACATAGATCTGTGATGTGCCACCACACACACATTCTCTCTCTCTGTCTCTGTCTCTCTCTCTCTCTCTCTCTCTCTCTCTCTCTCTCTCTCTCTCTCTCTCTCTCTCTCCTCTCTCTCTCTTTCTCCCTCTCTCTCTCATTCTCTCTCTCTCCTTTTTTAATGTAAAATTACATCGACTGTTGAGTTTGACTTTTTTTACACTCGTTTCTGTTAACTTTGTCCTGCACACTGTCCTTTTATTTTTTTTACTTCCTTTCCCTTCCTCTCCAATCGTTTTCTGCTTGTGTGTAATTCTATTATTTCATCCGTTTTTTTTGTGTTTTCCACAGGATGAAGTAAGAACAGACTCAAGGAAGAAGAATTTGTTGATCCTAGTTTTGCACTACTTGAATGAAGAAGGGTACAGTAAACCATCTTTGATTTGATGTAAAATTGTTCCTCAGTACAAGCAAGGTTTCATGTGGCTGTATTAAATTAATGTATGTCATGTCAGCTTTATTGTATTTTCAAATGGATTTGTTTTATGAATTTATATCTTTGTATGATTTTTAAATGACTTGTGATTTAGTGAATGTTGTCCTTGTTCTTGTTTCGGTGCAGTTTCTTTGTAAGTTTGTTCATATAAAGTGTAATAATGTTTTAAGATTGTCATGAAGATAAGAGTTTTTGTTCTAATTAGTCTGTTTACGGCATAATATTTCTGCTTTTGATTTTATTTCTTCAAAATTTTGGAATTGATCAGAATCATTCTCAATTGATCATGGTATACTTGTCTGAGTTGTCAAAGGTTCACTTTTTTTATGAATCTGTTTACCCATTTTATGATAATTTGTTTTTATAGAATCTTTAATATTCTGTCTTTCCTCCTTTATTGTTTTAACCATTTTATTTCTGATTGAAATTCCAGATTATTGTAAAGCTTGACATGTACTGATTTACAATTTAGGCTGTCTTTTTTACACTTTATGTATGTTATTTTATTTTTTTGTATTTTCTCATTTGCAATCAGTTTATTTAAAAGATTATAACCATGATAATTGATTTACATGATGTAAGTTAATGTAGCATATTTATATATGGTAAACTACAGAGATTTTGTGTACCATGAATTCTATGATGTATTCATACAGAATATTTTGTGTGTGTGCATATGTTGTGTGTGTACATATGTACATACAATGATACATGTATACTTGTATACCTTACATTTGAAATGTTTTGCAGGTATCTGGACTCATCACAGAGTCTAGCGAAAGAGACGAATATAGACTTGAGTCGCTATGAAGTCTGTGATAACGTTGATCTGGAGACCATACTCATGGAGTATGAGTCTTACTACTACGTCAAGTTTTCCAAGTATCCCAAGTTGACCAAGAAGTTGACGCAAAGTGGTAGGTAGAAAATTGAAAAGTTTTAGATTAAACGCAAGTGATGCTAAAACCCATATTCTACTTTTTTGTTTTTATCGTTCTATCTTTTACCCTGTCGAACCTGAGTAAAATGCACAGACAAAACAAAACAATTTAGCATAATTCAGAGACAAAAACAAGAGCATCATTGAAAGATGATAATTAACAAATTAGCATACTAACTCAGTAACAGCTACAATAATGAAACAGCTACAATAATGAAACAGCACACAGCATTTAGTTGTATTCTTTTTCACTGATTAATATGTCTATGTTTTATTTGTCTATTTGTTTACTGATTAATTTTGTTCCATAAAAATGATGCTTGAACTGGCTGTATATCCATGAGAAAAAATAAAACACCTGTGCTGCCAACTGTTTCTGCATGTGCCTTTAAAATGTGTTGATATTAACCAGAATAGAATACACAAACATGACAGATGTGACATATGAATTTGGATCCCCGTGCTATCCAGTATTCCTATAAAGAGCAGTTTCGTCTTTATCAAAGTTGACCATAGTAAATATATTTAAAATGCCAGGATCTTTCAGCAGGGAGTCATATTTTGTAGCATATGACAATGTAAGTCAAGCGTATGTTCTGCTTGCATGTCTAATAAACAGTTTGTGTTTATGAAAATGTTATGACTGCTTAATTGAAGAACATTTAGTTACATATTGCATTGTATGGAATCAGGTTTTGCTTCACACATGACAGGTCTTATGATGGATTCACCACAAAATTGATAGGTCATTTTTGAAAAAAATGAATTGGTTGAGACATGAAGTTGATGAACCCTGGGAGCAGAATTTACAGTGTATGATAAAAGACCAAGTGTAAAATACTGTATAGAATACGTTTGTCACTCCATGGCTTGCTGTTTTGGACAGAGAATATAAAATTTTACAATAGTGATTGACCCGAAGTATGTTAATTCAAACACCATGTATGAATAAGTTGAGACCAAGGACAACTTGCTTAAGTCATGGCTGACATCCAGAAGCCATTCTTGTAAAAAGTCCACTTGATGATCCTTTCTTCCACAGTTTTTTATGCTTACAGTAGTAGAATTGCAAATGATTTTAGCGGAAATGATGGTATCATCAAGAAACAAACCCATTGATCGAAAATCCATGCCTGCTCATCAGTTGATAAATTTTATAGCTCATTCTGGCTGTGAGCTGCAAAAATAATGTGCATTTCATAATTTTGTGCCAGTGGCAAACGATTACCAGTGCCAGTTCTGAGCCCAGTGTGATGTTATTTTTCTTGTGTGCAGATGTTTTAACCGTAAAATATCATCTGTGGTGGATTTTATTATTAACTTTTCAGTGATGTTCTTGTCTGAATTTTTTTTTTTTTCAAAAATGTTCAGTGCCATAGGCTGATTACAGTGTTAAAGTTATTTTCTGTCTATTCAGGTTTTCCAGGTATCAAAAGTAAACGTTTGTTCCAAGCCTTTTGTTGTGTGTGTGTGTGTGTGTGTGTGTGGATTTTTTTCCAACCAATGGTATTTCTCTCTAACATAGTCTGCTGGTGCTTCATTCATATTTCTGTAATCAGAGTGCTGTGATTGGTTTATTTTAGAGATTGTAGATGTTTAAATTGTCGAGTGTGTTGACAAGATGGGATGTAAAATTACATCCTCCCTATCCATTGCAAACATTTTTTTTAAATATGCATTTAAAATTAGCTCTTCCAGATTCAGTGTTTTGATTAGATCTTAAGTCTTTTTAGTTTCTTTGTTTTTTTTGTTTGTTTTTTTGTATTTTTGTTGTTGTTGTTTAATTACATAATTTAATAAAAATTACCATTGTAAATAACTTGTACAGTTACCACTCCCATTAAAGCTCCTGTTAAATCAATTTACATTGAGAAAATGTCATGGTAGAATCACTAACGAGGCTGTTTCAAACAGAATGAACAAAACAAAACAAAACAAAAAAATTGGGGTGAAAATTCATTGATTTCTTTTTCTGATGATCATTTTATTGCTTAAAACGAGAATCTTACACAAGAAGGCTTACATTTTTCAGAATTATTTACTTGTCTGTAAATTTATAAGGTGGTGAGATATGATAGAATTACTGATGAGGCTGTTGAAAATAAATGAAAAAAATAACGACAGAAGAATGGATCTATGACTTCTTTTTCTTATGATTTTTTTTTATTGCTCTAAAGTACATTATGCTTTGCATGGTTAAATCATGTATCCAGACAAATCTTATAACATATTCTTATCCAACAGTCTTAAGGAAACTGGTGCTAAGTTTTGTTGACTGTCCATTTTATTTCTGCAGCTCTGGTTAGTTTTTTCATAAAATTAAAATGAAACAGTATTTAGTGTTGACTGTTATTCTGTTGTCGTTAAATGACTTTAATCCACTCTGAATCATTTGTTTTAAAGCCAGATTGTGTCAGAGGTGATGCTTGATAGCATGTCTTCATGCAAGACTCATCAGAGAAATCATGTATGCTTGCAATAGATAAGAAGCAAGGAAATTAAGAAACAGGTACAACTGCAAAAAGTGACTAGTGTTACAGGTTTATTTTTGTAAATGTATTTTTGACATAATCAAATCAAACATGTTAGTTTCCTTTTAGCTGATAGACATATCTGTATGGAATGTTTTTTTCTTGGCATGTTCAAATCAAACATCTTAATTTTTTAGCTGACAGGCAGAGCTGTAATATAGTCAAATCTGTTTACTGAAGTTAAAAAGCCATTGATTGAATCACCACCTGAAAAATGGAAATACTTATTGAATGTTTATTGTTGTTAGGTTTTTATGCTAGGATGATGTTGATGGTGAATATGTTAAACTGATGAAAGTTTGATAAAAAGCAAAGCTGACTTTAAAACAGAGAACAAACCCTAATGATCTTTTATCTGTAGTGAAAACATTTTAACTGTATATATGCAGATATTTGTTAGCATTTTTTTCTCTGACCTGTTACCCTTATCTTGTGTTCTTGATATACAACCTTATTTAATAGAGATTTGTTTTCCCTTCATATTATATTCAGCATTACACTCCAGTTATGTAGGTCCTCCACTATCCATTTATCCATTTACATTGAAAGCAAGTTGTTTTCCCTTATATATCCAGATTGGTACTCCCATGCAGTTTTTCCAACATTCTCCTATCAGTATACTTCTCAGTGTGTTGCCTTGCTTGAAAAAGAAGTATACATTGTGCCATAAATAGCATGTGAAGTGATGTTTACTTGTATGAATGCCTGCCATTAAAAGTCATATTCTCTTTGCCATCACGTATGCTATTGTTGATGCAAACAGTTTGCAGTGTACACTTCACTAGTCACGGTCACTTGTTGGCTCTTCTGATCAAAACAGTGTATTGTATACAGTTAAAGTATTTATAGCACTTTTTTTTTAATGAAAATTTTATTATAAATTTACAGAAAGTTAAAAATATTTGGGATCGTTTTATTTCCACAAAACTGTTCTCTTGTTTTTACGTGGA
Organism: Monoplex corrugatus; assembly: GCA_030674185.1. Classification (NCBI taxonomy): domain Eukaryota; kingdom Metazoa; phylum Mollusca; class Gastropoda; order Littorinimorpha; family Ranellidae; genus Monoplex; species Monoplex corrugatus. Next base: position 80,976,095 of record JAPXFY010000016.1, read on the forward strand.
GTATGAAACTGTAAGTGTCTCTTAGAAAATATTCTTTCATTTTCATTGGAAGAGTAATCTTTGGGGATCTGTGTTCTTTGGCTATCTTTTCTGAGAGCGTGAATTACCAAACTCTTTGAAGTGCCCTTTTTTTATGACTTGATCTGTCTTTTGGAATAGTTTTCAGTATTACTCCTGTGCAAAAACTGAAAAACCTTAACTTCCTTGGTTTTATTTCAGATGCATCAGCATCATTTCAGGGTCTGTAATTTCAGCTTCTTAATTTAAAACTTTAACAGGTTTTTCCCTTTCTGGTAGCTATTCAGTTTTCAAGTGTTAAACTTTGTTTGATTTATTTTTTGTTTTGATCTTTGTTTTCTAACAGATATTTGGTTGCAATTTTGTTTCTGTATGCTATAGATGTGCATGCGTGTGTGTGTGGGTGCATGCACGTGCATGTGTATGTGTGTGTGTGTGTGTGTGTGCATGTGTATGTGTGTGTGTCTGTGTTTCTTTATTTGTGTGAAGCACATGAGGGAGAGAGAGAGAGGAAGGGGGGCAGGTTGCTGATAACACAAGTTATTGGAAAAGTACATGAAAGGAGTTAAATAAACGTGATTGTGATTTCTGGAGATGCCATGACTTGTTCATGCATGCATATCATGTTCATGCATGTCAGCTATAAGTTTGTGTGTGTCTCAAGTTGAACAGTTCATTCATTGTCAAATGTTAATTCTAGAATTGAATCAGAAAGAGTGTACGTGTGTATGTGTGCGCGGGTGCGCGCACGCGCATGTGTGTACATGTGTGTGTGCGCTTGTGTGTGCATGTGTGTATGTGAGATCACACATGCACATACACACAAATTTCTGTATACATGTTTGTTTTGTTGTGTTGTGGGGGGTTTTTTTGCATAGAAATAAAGTCATTAGCATTAAATGAGTTTGAAATTTGATGCATATCCATGTAGCAATTCTTGAGCATCATAGACACTCTTGAAACTGGTCTTTAAAAAGCAGAACAAGGACAGAGTTCCTTTTCGATGCACCTTTTGGCATGTGATGTGACTTGTAACCCAAACTTTATGAATCTAAATAAATGTCAAAAATTGTTTTAAAAAAATGGCTGAGCAGATGCTGAAATAGTTTTATATGTTGATTCACTGTGATGGTGATTAAAACTTCACCATGCCTGTTGATATCTGTGGAAACTAGACATTGCCATACATTACAGTAGTGTCCAGCAGTGTATTCTGCAGGTAAAACTTGCATCATAGTTTTAATGTCAACTGTATTCTTACACTTATGTCGTGTTACACTTATGTCGTGGTCTTTTGCTTTCATTTCTTAGTTTCTGTTCTGAATGAATCCTTTTAGTTTGAGGATGTTAGTGTTAAATGACTTTCTCTCAGATACTGGCTAGAAATACTTCCAGAAACTGTGTGAATAATTCTTAATTTAATAATAATAATAATAATAAGAGACCATTTATAAGCGCACATCTCTGCCTACGGCGGAGCTTATGACGCTTTACAATCATTCACTCACAATATTTCAATCTCTCGGACCTCACGTATATACACTAAATACACAATACAAAGTAATAGAATAAATCCATAAAAATACTACATACGCTACAATCATACACGGATTCTCACGCAAGTCCAAATGCACCCCACAACCCCCACGGCTATACCCCAAAGTACTGTGAGGCACATTGGGCTCTATAATCACCCACCCCCACCCCCCACCTACCTACTATAACATACACACACACTAACACACCTTTTCTACTATTAGGCTGGGGGGAAATGAGGTTGAACTTACTGATAATATTTTTGAAAGAGGTGAGTTTTTAGAGCTGTTTTGAAAGAAGAAGTCGATTTTAGGTGTCGGATTTCAAAGGGAAGAGAGTTCCAGATAGTGGGGGCTGCGAAGGAGAAAGAGCGATGTCCAAATGTTTTTGTGCGCACGCGTGGAACACGGAGCAATCTGGTATCAGCAATGGAGCGGAGATTTCTAGAAGGAGTGTACACAGAGAGAAGATCAGCCAGGTAGCGAGGAGAGAGAGCAGAGAAAAAAGAGTGGCATAGTGAGGCAAGCTTATAGTCAATGCGAGCTTGAACAGGCAACCAGTGAAGGGATTTGAGAATAGGTGTGACATGATCATGCTTGCGGGAACGAGAAACAAGTTTAGCGGCAGAGTTTTGTAATTTCTTGAGGAGTCACTGATAAGAAGACTGAAGTGTCCTTTTATTATTGTTATTATGATGATACATGGTTACTTCAAAATTGTGTGTGTGTGTTGTTGTGTGTGTGTGTGTGTGTGTGTGTGTGTGTGTGTGTGTGTGGTGTGTGTGTGTGTGTGTGTGTGTTATTTTTTTGGTGTGTGTGTGTGTATTTTTTTGGTGTGTGTGTGTGTGTGTGTGTGTGTTCATGTGCAGGCATTAGCATTAACATGATCACTCCTGCGTGCATATGTTCGTCTGGTTGTACGTTTGTATATATGTGTGCATGCATGTATGTGCGTGTGCATGCGCATGTGCATGTGCACGTGTGTGTGTGCACACAGGTGTGTGTGTATCTGTGTGTGTGTGTGTGTGTGTGTGTGTGTGTGTGTGTTCACATAATTATGCCTGTGAATCTACTGCGCATGGCTGGCTGTTTGTGCAAGTATCGTCTTATTGAAGTTGATAAATCTTGAATTATTCAAATGGTGTGGATTGGAACACCATACCAGTGGCATTCATAGAATGCTCATTGCTGATTTTAGTGCTGGCACTGAGCCTTAATGGTTGCAGTAGTTTTGTTATGAAAGTTGTTTTGTAGATATTAACTGGAAAAAGAGCGTGAAGAAGTAGGAAGAAGAAACATACTTTGGGGTAGGCTGTTTAAACACAGAAAATGGTAAAAGGAGAAGTTGGATAAAGGGTTAGGATAATAAATGTGATTTTTGTATATGATCATTTTTCACTTCTCTGTGAGTTGTGTGTGTGTGTGTGTGTGTATGTGTGTGTGTGTGTGTGTGTGTGTGTGTGTGTGTGTGTGTGTGTGTGTGTGTGTGTGTGTGCATGTGTAAAAGATGTGTTGTTTACATTGTCCCAACCACTGTTCCGTTTTATATTTACAGCTGGGGATAAAGGGAGACAGCTTCCTGGCAAGAATGCTCGAGCTAACAGGTACATATATTGATTATAAATATACTTTTGTGAAATTCTACTTGAATTTGAGTGTCTGTACTGACTTGTTTAACCTTTTGACTCCCATACTTTATCCACCAACTGCAAAGACATCACCCTTTTACTCCCTCACCCCGTCCACCAGCTTCCTGCAGGAAGATGGTGGATAGGGTGAGGGAGTCAAGGGGTAAAGATTTTGCTCTGCTAGCATGGTTGACAGTGCAGGATGCTGGTGGACAGGGTGCAGGAGTCAAAGAGTTAAGATAAACAGAATATTTGTTTCCTTCTCTCTGTTGTGTCATTCCTCCTCCATTTCTTCCTTTTGTCATTCATTTGTTTAACTCTTCTTTGATTTATTCATTTTCAGTCATTTTTCGTGTTTGTTTGTTTGTTTTTCATTAATTTCACTCATTTTGCATTCTATTTGATAATGGCTTATTTTGTGATGTCGGTTGCAGTATTTTTTTGTTAAGAAAACTAACTTTATATATATTTAATAGAACACATGAAACATTTCACTGTTCTGTTTCTGAAATAAATAAAAAGACTGAATCGGGCTAGCCGAAATGGAATTTATGTATGTGTGCCTATACACAATTTAATAAGCGAGAGAGAAAAAACTGTACCAGCGATGACTTTTCAGTGGCTTGTGAATGGATCTTTATTTTGATACAAGTTTGTGTTGTGAGGTTTGATCGTATGCGTACTTGTTTTGGGGTCACAGTCATTGGGAAATGTCATGTTGTTCAAAGAATGATATTAGGGCTAGTTTATAGGCCCATTTTTAATTGAATTTGAATTTAATGAAATTTGATGAAAAAATTAGGTTTTGTCCAGCAGGCAGTTGCAGCTGCGGAAAGTCTGCAGAGTTACAGTTATTCAAACAGTTATTAAAAGCACATGAAAAAGGAGATGGTTTATATGGTGTGACTACCTTGTTTCATCTTACTTTTAGTTTTATGTGTAGTACAATATAGTTTTGTTTTGTTTTGTTACTTTCATCTTACTGTTTGTTTTATGTATATGACAGTATAGTTGTTGTTCTTTTGTTACTTTGTTGTTGTTCTGATTGATTGTTTTTTTTGTTTTTTTTTTGGGGGGGGGAGGGGTGGGATGATAGAGTGGGATATATGTATGTTTGTAAAGTGGGGGACTTATTAGTATACTTCCTCAGACGATCGAGAAATTCGCTTGTATACTGATTTCTGGATATAAACATGAACATTTTTAACTGGTACAAAATTTCGTTTTATGTTTTGATACAGCTGTGGTATAATTGATATTTCATTCATTCAGCAACTGATTGTGTTTTTTATTGACTTGTGTGGGGTTTTCTAGCTCTTGGTGCCAGTGAGGATAACATTGTTGTTCAAATAATTTCCATGGTGTTGACTATTAATCCAATGTTGCCAGACTATCAGTTGATTGTGTGTGTATGAATGTTTCAGTTGTTGTGTCTTGTGTGATTCTTTGAGTGTGATGATGGGTTGTTGATTTGTGTTTAGGTAGTTTTGCCATGTTTAATGGTATAAATTATTAACACCTTTGTAGTTGTTGTCTCTAGTACTCTGTCCTCCAAGACAAAGCACAGCTCCAAGGCCGTTGCACATCCTAAGTAGCTATATCTGGCTTGACACGTGTTGTGGTTTATGATTGCTTTCAAACATTTTTTTTTAGTGCTTTTTGTCTCGCGCGGTTGGTCACCTGGACTTGACTAATACCTGTTATTGTTAAAGTTGTTGCTGTGTTGTGTTTTATGGTTTGTGTCCATCTCTTTTCTCATTGAGTGTTGCTGGATTTTATGTCTGTAGTTTCTGAGCCTTTGTTCTTGTTGATATGATTTTTATGTTTCATGTCCTCTGAATTCAAAAAGTATTACTGAAATTTTTTTTAAGTATTTGTGATATAGTTCTGTTCTGAAGGTATAAAGAGATAGTCTTTTAACATTTAATTGTAAAAATTAGAATGCAGACTGATTGCAGATGAAATGTGGTATTGTTATTTTGAAAGTCATCTGGCAGAGTGAGCAGAAATAAATTTAATAATTAATGCTGTGGATGATTTTCAGAATTTCTGTAATATTAATAACACAGTTGTGTTTTTTTGTTGTTTTTTTCATGACTGCTACATGTTTATTTGGACATGTTGATATACGGTTAACGCTTGTAATTACAGTAACCACAGTCACTGCCGGAGATATATATCATAAAATCAGCAGTTTTCTATACCATGTTGCTGCGATATTATTGTACATTAATAGCATGGTTTGATATGCAAGTGTTTATACATAGAATGTGAAAGATGAAAGGCTTGATTATTGAGAAAATGTTAAACAAGTAGGGCTACAGATCTATGGTAAATTCATATCTCTCTCACCTTACACACACTTTTCTCCTTCTCTGTCCTCTCGCCCTCTCTCTCTTCTCCCTCTCTCTGTCTTCTGTCGTCTCTCTCTCTCCTCCTCCCTCCTCTCGTCTCTCTCCTCTCTCACACACACCACACACATGCACTCTCTCTCTCCCCACACTTCTCTCTCTCTCTCTCTCTCTCTCTCTCTCTCTCTCTCTCACACCACCACAACACACTCTCCCTCTCTCTCTCTCTCTCTCTCTCTCTCTCTCTCTCTCTCTCTCTCTCTCTCTCTCTCTCTCTCTCTCTCTCTCCTCTCTCGCGCACACACACTCTCTCTCTCTCAGTTTGGAATACAAGTACACATTTTAAATCATTGAATGTTATTGACAGCCTTGTTTATTTAAATTGAATATGATGATGTTATCAACAAACGCTAATGTTGTGTGCAACTTTTCTTTTTTTGGTGGATGTTTATATGTTTGTTTCTGATCTGTATGCCAGTGGCATTATGGGCAGGAAGTATAGGGTACTAATGTTTCAAGACAAAGCAGTTTCATGAGATTAGGAATGAATATGTCAGTACATGAATTTGTTATTGAAAATGTACTGTACTATGTATGAAACACCCTTTCATAAAGGGCATTAGTCTGTTTCATGAATTAATGATTTGAACTGTCTATGTCTGTCTGTTTGTGTCTATCTGTCTGTCTGTCTGTTTTGTCTGTCCATCTCTCTGTCTGTCTGTCTGGTCTGGTCTGTCTCTGTGTGTGTTTTGTCTTCTTCTCTCTCTCTCTCTCTCTCTCTCTCTCTCTCTCTCTCTCTCTCTCCTCTCTCTCTCTCTCTCTCTCTCTCTTGTATGTGCATGCATGCTTAGCAAGTGACTGAGAGTAACACTTTGTTAGCAAGATGACATGATGACTGTTTTCTATCATCAGTCACTGCATTGCTTTAGTCACCTGCACAACAGTTTCTTTTCTGTAACACAGTGCTATTCTAGCTGCTGGTTTTAGATATGCTCACATCATCATCTACAACAAAAAACACCTCAGCAGTGTTAGGAATATATCTGTTGTTGATACGAGTTGTGTTGATCAAGGAGTTACTACCAAGACCAGTTGGTAGAGTAATGGAATTGCATTCTCAAACTTCGTTCAGTCTTGCAGAATGAAAATTGGTCCACTTACAGACCATTTTAATGCGTTAATGTGAAATATTCTGATGATATTGGCGTAACGTCTGGCATAGATATCAAAGTCATTTGCCTCTTCTATCAGAAAACAGCATCAGATTAGGTTTGAACAGTCTTACAAATTATTATTGGCAAATTTTTGTGAAGCATTAATGGAATTTTCTGAATGCTATAGATCATTAAGTTCATAAAACGTCCTAACCTTTTTATATTGGCTGTCACAGTTGAACTGATGAATGAGTAACGTTCATAACTATGTATCAGTACCCATTTAATATATATGTTATCTTTATCTGGAAATTTGCATATTCTTTCACATATACATCTCCCTAAAATGTACACGGTCACATAACTGTGTTAACTTTATCATCACAAGCTGTTAACATTATCGTCACTCATCACAAGTTAACATTATCATCCCAAGTATCATGGCTGATTTGCCTTTAATAATGATAAGATAAACCATGATGGATTTAAAAGAAAAGCAGTATTAAAATGAATACCTCAAAACATTCTCCCGATAAGGTAAACCATGACGAATTTAAAAGAAAAGCGGTATTAAAACTAAATACCTCAAACATTCTTCTGATAAGATCAGCACATTGATTTGACCCTTTGTTGATCAATCAACAAAATTGTTTGAGTGTTTGTTGAACCACTGATTCAGTGGTAGGTTGCTGTTTACTGTTTTCATGAATTGTCTGTGTTGTCTGTGTTATAATTTGCTACAAATAATAGAAAGGTACATGCATACCCACACACGTCCTTGCATGCAAGCACACATGCCATCACACAGATAAAACACTCATGCACTCACGCGCGTGCATGCGCACACACACACACATTCTCTCTCTGTCTCTGCCTCTCTCTCTCTCTCTCTCTCTCTCTCTCTCTCTCTCTCTCTCTTACTCTCTCTCTCTCTCCTTTCTGTCTGTTTTTTACATGTACACACATACACACTATACAACATAAACAGGCATGCATGTGTACATGTGCTCTCCCAGAAACTCTTCCATGCGTGCATGGACACACACATACACACACACACACACACACACACACACACACACACACACACACACACACACACACACACATGTGCACAAATATACATATCTCTAAGTAATAAAGTTTAAGGCGTATGTAAGTCAATAAATTGCAATCGCATTGTCCTTAACAACACTGAATAAGTGGAAGGAAATTTGTAACAATATCATGACTCTGTAAATAATGAGGAAGACCTGCAGAGAATTGAGAAGGGCTCTCAGTTTTTTTCCTTAAACTTATGGTTATGCAGTGCATATATTTCAGCTTTTTATTTGTAGCAGTGATCAAAATTAAAGGAAATGTTAACAGAAGAGTGAAAGGAGGTAAAGTACTAAATCATTTTGAATCTAGTGAAATGCGGTACATGTATGGCCATGAAAGGATGGGGGAGGATGTTTTATAATGCAGTTGCTATTTTTTCTACATTTTCTGGTGTTAGTCTTGCTGTTAAGTGATTATCAAAAAGAAAATTTGAAAAAAAAATCTTTGTCATACTCTAGATCATGTATTGTAGGTTCCTAGAAGGGCATGTGATAATTGTTTGAAATGACATCTTTGTGATAATATGTGTGTGCAGTCAGTTTATGTTCTTGTTGTAATGTTTTGTTGTAGAGGGTGGTGTTGGCTAGAAGACAAAAACCTCTATAATAAAGATCAGAAAAAAGAGTGCTAACTCATCTGACAGAGAAGTGTCAGTGTTAACTGATTAGTAAAATGATGAGAGAACTAGTACAAGACCAAAACCAAGTCAGATAAGCTTTATTACAGATATAGTCATATGTTATTTCTAGTAAAACAAAACAAAAGGAAATCTGAAAAATCTGACATGTGTTCATTCTCAAATAAGATAACATAGTCATATGACTGCATACATTTTCTGACTGATGTCGGCAGACCTCAATCCAGTATGCAATGATAACCTGAGATATTTCTGCGTTCATAACTCTTGTAATGTGTGTTTTCTATCTTATCCCTTTTATAGTTTTAATCACTTGTAATCCGTTATCATAGCTGTGATTTTGCAAGAATATATCCTGATTACATATATCTGTATGACTGTCTTTCTTCACTTACATCAGAAGATACAGTTGATATATCTGTATGATTTTATGTCTTCACTTACATCAGAAGAAAGTATATCTAATTCCTGTGCTGCATTGTTGATTTACTTAGGCGTAATAATTGAAATGATAATTGTCTGTTAAGCTGAGGAATAAAAAACACCTTAAGAAGATTTTTTCTGTAGAGTAGCTCTTTTAATTATTTTTCGTTTAGTTGTTTTTTACTGTTCAGAGATACAGTTTTCTTCATGCTCTTGTGGAAATCACTTTTAATCATTTTCTGGTCTGTCTTAACAACATTTTCACTTTTCCCAAACATCAAATAAAAAACAAATAGAAAAAATACCTTAGTTGCTAGAAACAAAATCTGTCCATGAAGAAAATTCACGTTCATCTAGTGTTCTTTTGGTGACTTGCTTTGTGTATACACTGTGTTCTGTTTTTTGTTTTCTGTCATAACTTTAACGTGTCCAAGTGATAGTGGAGTAGAGACCTAACTGACGCATAACACACAGTACATGTCATTGTTCATTCATTGTGCCTTTCTTTCGCAGCATGGCTTGCTTTCCGTCATCTTTTTCTTTGTGTTTGTTTCCTCTTCCCCTTGCAGTGTAAAAACAAATACTCCGTCCCTTCCCAGAATTCCCCTTACCTCCCGGCCACCAAGCCCACCCCCTGGTGGCCGCCATGAACGACCCCAGTCAGGGCGGGGCCGTAGAGCCATCACCTCATCCACACGCAAGCCTTCTGCTGCTATTTCCATTGGCAGTCCAGCTATGGTGAGTTGACTGTCCCTGGTTTGTTGCTTGCCCAGTTAACTTAAGGGCTTGTGAGGAGGTCTAGTGTTGGATTTGTAATGCTTCATTAGGGATTGATTGAATGATTTGATTTGGTTCAGTTTTTACATCGACACCCACCTCAGGTTTATATGGCCAACAGGGATAACCATCCCACGGAAGTGGGGGAAGGGGGAGCTTACCTACTTCTATTCTGACACCACCAGAACAACAGTGATGTTGAGATGGGTTGGTGAGAAGGCCAGTTTTAATGTAACGCACCCGGGGAGTCGAACCCACAACCATTAGCATGTGAATCTGATGCTCAAACCAACTGAGCTACTGGGGTCCTCTTCATTAGGGATGTTTACATTTCATTGATATTCACTGATATTGATAATTATATGATCATAAATTTCAAGCTTGATAATAAATAATTGGTACATGTCATGTTGACTATGTTTGAATACCTTTCTTGAATTTCAGTTTACTAGTTATGTAGACTGCTGTTGGGTAAACAGTATTGGCGGTTGGATTACTGTTGAGATTGTATGAATACTTTTAAGAAGGATTTTTGATCCCACTAAAATGTTGATCGCATATTTCAAGTTGTTTGCTTGATTTATATATATGGTTTGAGACCAGACACTGATTTAATGAAGAGGGTGATTTGTGAATGACATTTCTGTTAACACTGGGAAACATTGAATTGATTTTTTGGTTAAAGACATGAGGTTCCTTGGTCTGAAATGGGAGCTGGACTAAGCGTCTAGTCTTTCTGTCTAATAGTAGGTGAAGACGCTATCTAAGTTGTTAGGTTCTCTTCCCTCCAGTGCCCCTCACACACAGGTCTCTAGACTGTAACCATGCATGAGGCAATATATTAAGAAAGGAGATGGGAAAATTCTCTGCTGTAGAAGAGGAAGAAATGTCGATGAAAGGAGTGGTTTGACTTTCAGAATAAAGATGGGCTGGCAGTGAACGGCCATGGAGAAGGACTGTCACTACAGGGAATGACAGTCCATGGTGCTCAGGGACTTCACGGATCTCCTGCAAACCCTGACAATGCTGGGGAACCCAACCAGAAACCTCGACGGGTAGGTCACATCCAACCACTGTGATCTTGTTTTAACATTAAACCAATGTGATTTGCTTGAATATTAGATTAACAAAAGATAATGTATCTTCCTTACAGAAATAAACATGTGCACGCACATGCACACACATACATGTATACACACACACATGCACGCATGTGTACACAAACACACACACACACCACACACACACATACATGTGTGTACACACAAACACAGACACACATGTACATACGTGCACACGCACGCACACACATGTGCATGCACACACACTAGTGCGCACACACACACACACACGCATGGACGCACACATGCACACATACACACACTCACAAATGAAACATTTTAACTTCAGTCACATATTATTTGAATTTCATGCTCTCTTTGAAGATTGTGTTTGTTTACTTTCCTCTTTGGTTACTTTTTCTTCTATTTTTGACTGATGAAATGCTCTTTCACAATTTTCTGTCTCTTTAGCTCTCTCTGTCTCTGTCTCTTTTTCTTTGTCTTTCTCTGTCTTTCTTTCTATTTCTCTTCCCCCATCTCTTGTCCACTTCCTTTCCTTCAGCAAGTTTGGTATATCAATAATTTTTCATCATTGTGAATAAAAGCATTGTTGTCCATGTTAGTCTTCCTCAATCTCATTCTCTGTCAACTCTCAGTAAACATTTGCATGTTGCTTTAAAAAAAAAGTTTTATCCATTCTGTCTTTTTCCAGCAAATTGGTCAGATCATTGATGTGCGGGCAATGCTGAATGAGGCAACTCGCATGGCTACGGAGGAAGGTGTGTCCAGTGATGTAAGTCACTTACCCTATTTTCCTTCTACAGTGAAAAAAAAAAGTGTACAAATTTTCCTGTGACCTTGGAATCGCAGGGAAGTGAGGTGGTAGAGACCTCATATTTTCTCAGGGCCTCTCTGCTTTACTTTCCTCCAACCCTGAGTGAGGTAAGGTATCCAGTTTACAAGTGGATAGACTGAAGACTCTCTGCACAGTTTTTCTTTTGCCAGACTCAAACGTTGTGTAGTCAGGTTGATTGGTGGGAGCTCTGTGCGAAACAGACCTCTTCTCTGTATGATCATCTTTGTTCTTTTACTACACATTTGTTATTTTGACCACAGGCAAACAATATTCTTGTGGTGTTTGATACAAGATATGCCTACGAGCCCTAATCACTGGATTGGTTCTGTCAGTCAGTCATGTATCTCATTCAGTTCATTTTATTCCTATTGTCCACAAAAGTCGAGACGGAGCCATTTGGAGATGAGTGGCTGTGTAGCAGCCAACACTGAATCCTGTGACGCCGACATGTGTGCAACAGAAAAGACTGTTTTCCTCTCCACTTTTAACTCATTCACTTCTTTCTTCGTCATCTGCCTGTGATCCCACTCATCCCCTCCCCTCCAAAAGAAGGAAACCTCTTCCTATCAAAAATGATCTATTTACCATGGTACCTGGGTCATTAACGTGTACAATTAATGTTCAAGAGCAGTAACTTGTATACCCTTACTTCTTGTTCCTTTCTTTGAAGTTGAGCAGCATTTCTTCATAACCAGTAACAAAAATAATGAGTTTCTGAGTGAGTGTTTGTGTTTGAAGAATGTATACCATCCTAGAAGTCATTGAGTAGCATTTGTTGATCCAGACTGAATTTGAATTGAACATGAGCTAATCATTGAAGCAAATGTGAGCTGCCTACTCAGTGGACAGTATTTTTGTCTGAATTGAGTGAGAATTTCAAAGGTGTATGCTGTATTATAAAAAGCAAAATGCTTAAGAACTAGGATTTTTCTCAACTACTCCAAAATGTTCCCACTGAAAGAAGAACCCTTCAAGGTGGAAGAGTTCCATAGACTGTTAGTACTGGTGGGCCAGAAAGGGTTAATATACTGACATTCACTGTGATAGTATCATCTGATATTTGCACAGAATTTATTCTCATCTCACTCCATTCCACCTTAAGACCTTTTCCGTACATTATTGTGGTCAGGTTTTCTTTTTGCATCGTGTGAGGTGAGGAAGTTTGTTAAACTGTCTCATTTGCCAGGGTATTGGGTATTAATGGATGACTGGTTGTTGTTTTTTTCTTTTCAGGATCGAATGTTAAAACCACTTGGAGGTTATATGGGGTACAGCAGTGAGTGGAGAGATCTTGCACAAACTATTAGTCGTGTAAGTATATGTAGCCTCGGTTCTGGACAAACCATTTGTTGTGTAAGTATGTAGTCTCTGTGTGTATTGTGCGTGTGTTTGTGTGTGTGTTAGTGTGTGTGTGTGTTTTTGAGAGAGAGAGGAGGAGGAAAGAAAGTGTGT
>JAPXFY010000016.1:80991587-81019087 GCA_030674185.1 Monoplex corrugatus
GACTGTGATAGTATTGATTTGTAGGTATGGGGCAATATATGTAATTTGTCACATCTCCAAGAGGCTAACACATATTTGCAGTTGCATGACAGGCTAAGCTAAACAATGTGAATAGATGAAACCATCCACTTTCTGAGACATAAGCACTTGTGTTAATGTTTTCTTTGAAGCGAACAACAATTTGTCTTTCAAACAGTCTGTAAAAAGTAATCAGAATTGTGCATATAGTTGTCCAGAATTTTATGAAAGATTTGAGAGATTATCAGTAATAAAAAGTTACAAATGGTTTCCCGGAATTTGATGACAGATTGAGAAATTATTAGTAATTGGTGCAATTGCCAGAATCGGGTGAAAGATGTGAGAGATTTTCAGATATAATCACTAATTGAAAATTGTATATGATTGCCCAGAATTTGAAAATAGGTTTGCAAGATATCAGCAATCGAAAATTGCGTTGAGTTGCCCAAAACTTGATGAAAGATATGAGAGGTTATCAGTAATCAAAAATTGTGTACAGCTGCATAGAATTTAATGAAAGATTTGAGAGATTATCAGCACTTGAAAATTGCATACAATTGCCCAGAATTTGATGAAAGCTGTGAGAGATTATCGGGTTCTAAAGATTCTACTCTTTTAGGCAAATAAAATGTTGTACATAGCAAGTAAAACTTTGTATATATTCTGTTTGAAATGCATTATTGAAATTAGGATTTTATCCTAGGACGTCTGTGTAGAAATAAGTTTCAGTGACATGTTGATTGTGTGGATTTAGGTGCTGTTTGAGTTGGCACGTTTCCATGCACCGTCAACAATTTTCCTTGACGAGTTGGAATCCCTGATGAGTCAGAGAGGCTCACAAGGTGGTGCTACGTAAGTTTCACAGTCATTCTGTCAAAGTCTTTGATGTGTGCATGTGTTAATGTTTTTATGCCATAGCCTGTAGGTCTGAGGTTTTCATCTGCTTTTGTACCACTTGATGAGTAGTGCCTCTCTCCTCACAGAAATACTTTTTGAACTGCTTTTATTCCACGGACTGTTTCAGTAACTCCCTTTTTTGCCATTTAGTTGGTCGGCCAGCCTGGCACAAGATGTCAGTATCAGACGTCCGCCCTTGCCCCGTAGCCATGTGTTTCCGTATTCCTTAGTGTAGTGGCAAGGGAAACAGAAGATTAATACTGCGCTGTACAGTGATTAAGCCATTTTATCATCAACTTTGGCATTGTGTAGAACGAAATTCAGCACTATTTGTCAATTCATTTTTTGAATCCTTATTGTTTATTTATCATGTGACAGAGAGCAGCTATAAATTATTTGTTTATTTACGTAGTTTGAGTTTGTGCTTCACTTATAGAGAGTAAGTGAGTGTCATCATTTTCACTGTGGTGTGTAGCCTTGTGGTCTATTTTTTGCTGTATTTCATCTACCTTTCTTTACTGGACTTATTTCTGTGAAACGGGAGACAGTTCGTGAGTGAAAATATTTTCAAGTTGTTGTTTTGCTGTTGTTGTCTCTTTTGTTCTGTTGCTGTTTGTTTAATTTCTTTTGTTACTTTGTTTTGTTGTGGTTTTGTTTTTTCTTTTTTTTTTGTTTGCTTTTTGTTGTGTTTTTTGTGTTGTATGTATGTATGTATGTGTGTGTGTGTGGTTGTGTATGTGTGTGTGTTATGTTGTGTTGTGTTGTGTTGTGTGTGTGTGTGTGACTCAGTTTTGTCATTTTATTTAGAATTTTTATACTGAAACTGTTTTTTCCCTGTTATTTGTTGTTGTTGTTGTTGTTAGTGTGTGTGTTTGTCGTATTTTAGTAGTTGTGCGTGTGTATCTGTGACGGAAGTGGTAATAAGAACTGGCAAATAGATGTCTGCTGGTTCTGTAATAAAAGACAGTGCTGAGGCTACGTAAGCCTGTTTAGTCAGCCTCTGCATTGTGTGAAAGAAGGCTGCTGCCTTAGTACTGTGAGAGAAATCAGTGCCATATCAAAGTGATGGGATACTTACTAAACAAGCTGATAACGATCCTTGCGGATAACTAAACACTTATTCAGTAAGTCTGATGATGTCCACACGCATGCAGCTAACGTCTCTGAAAATATGAAGGTTGTAAAAGTGCACATGCATGAACAGTTTGTCATTTAAATTGGATTTTTTATTTTACATATGTTGTTTTCTTCTGTTAGTCATCTGATCTTTGCAAGCAAAACATTTGTTATATCTAATTTTTTTCTGCATGCCTGATATCAGTTTCTACATGAGTCATTCCTGCGTTTGGTTTTATTGTTCATATTTCTCTTGGTGAAACTCAGACTTTGTAATTTAATGTTTTTGCTACCTACCCATGTACAACAACGCTATAAAAAGTTAACTGGCCTTACTATGAGTCTTGTATCACTGATACCTGCGGTTCCCTTTTGACAGCTCAGTGCGTCTCACTCATACACTGCTCTATGCAGAGCGTTCAACTGGCCAGCTACCACTTGAGAGTCCACATCTGGTTATTGTTTATCTCTCCCATCCCATCCCCCTCCCCTCCGCCGCTCCTGCTCTCAAACTAAAATCTTGCTCCGGAACAGACATGATTCATAGATTCATAATGTATATCATTAACATCTCTCTTCTCATCGGATCTGTCCCATCTTCTGTCATATCAGTTATTGTTTGACCTCTGCTGAAAAAAAATAATCTCCATTCTAACACTCTCAGAAACTATTGCCCTGTCTCCAATTTGCCATTCCTGTCTAAGCTCCCTGAGAAAGTGGTTTTGAAACAGCTGAATAATCATCTCTCAGCCAGCAATCTTTACCATCCTTTTCAGTCAGCTTACTGTTCCGACCACAGAACGAAAACTGCTCTCGTTCACATTATAAATGATTTGTTGCTTTCTGCTGATTGCAGTGAGTGTTCTTGCTTATTTCTGTGTATCTTTCTCCTTTCTCAACTTGAGCACACATTTGGAATCTTAAGATAGTGCTCTTTCTTGGGTTTTGTAATACGTGTCTGACCACTTTCAGTCAGTCATGATCCAGCCAATTACTGGTAAATTTAAACATTGGGTTCCCCAAGGCCCTGTACTTGGGCCAGTTCTGTTCACACTCTACACCTACCACTTGCCAATGTCATCTAAGAATACATCAAATATTATTTCTGTGCTGATGACTCCCAGCTCTACAAGCATACAGATACAGATATTCCACAGCTGTTTGCTGCTCATGTTTTATGTTTGATCCATACAAATAGAATGAGCTTCCCATGTCTTTTTGACAGTCACATACTCTGTCCTTTTAACTTGAAGTTGTACCTTTTTGTCCAGCAGGATGTTATCCTCTTTGTGCCCATTCCTTGTCCCACTCCCTTCCTGTCCTTGGTCTCCTGGTATATGTGTGCTGTGTGCCTTTGGCCTTTGAGTTTGTGCTTTGATTTGATTTGTATATCAAAATTATTAGTTGTGCCATTTTGTTCAACATTGGTTTTGTAGAAAAGGATACTGTTCATTTGTGTTTTACTTGATCATTTGTGTTAGGTCATTATTTGTTGGTGTATTTCTGTGTTGCTCCGTCAGATCAGTTGTATGATCGTTGTTTGTGCATCTTATATTTTTTTTACTTTTGAAAGGAAGTGCAGTGAGGAAATCGCAAATTGAAAGAGCCTAATAGACAAGTTGCCTCAGTGTAGTGTAGCAGGGATAATGTTAGGATCAGGAAGGAGTAGATGTGCATGACATTGTTGACTAGTTGACTGATTGATCAGTCTGTTGATTGATTTATTGATTGCTTTTGCAGGGAACATGAAGGTAGTCGTCGAATGAAGACAGAACTTCTTGTTCAAATGGATGGTCTGGCCAAAACAGATGACCTGGTCTTTTTACTGGCTGCCTCCAACTTACCATGGTTTGTGCACTTTGTGGGGTTTTTTATTCACAATGGAAACTTTGTATTCCATTGGTATTAGTTACAGAGGTTTTCCACCAGCCAGAGATGATGTTTTTCTCTTACGTTGTCTGCGTCCTCTTTAGAAAAGAGAAAATTACGTAGATAAATTTGAGGTTCAAGTATGTATGTGTTGTGGGTTGACTCCTGGCAAAATTCACATGAATTTAAATCTTAATGGGCAAAAATCATACACATTACATCAAAATGAGCAAATGTCATTTACAATACATTTAAATGGGTAAGAGTTACATTATATTCAAATGGGCAAAAGTCATTACATTTAAATGGGTGAAAGTCACACTCATTACATCTAAATCAGCAAAACTCTCACACATCTGAATGGGCAGAAGTCACAAACATCACATCTAAATGGACAAAAATCACACACATTTAAATGGGCAAAAATCAAACATATAAATCTAAATGGGCAAAAATCACACATCATATCTAAATGGGCAAATATCACACACATTTAAATGGGTAGAAATCGCACACGTTTAAATGTAAATGGGCAAAAGTCGCACACATTTAAATGTAAATGGGCAAAAGTCGCACACATTTAAATGTAAATGGGCAAAAGTTGCACACATTTAAATGTAAATGGGCAAAAGTCACACACGTTTAAATGTAAATAGTGCAAAAAGTCACACACGTTGTTAAATCTAGAATGGGCAATGACCATTTATTGTATTTGTATCTCACATTAATGGGAATGTGCAATTTTCTTAATTGTGTTTTTTTCGTTTTGTTTTGTTTTGTGGCGTTTGTCTAATACAAAGGTATTGCTTCATGTTAATTTTCAAATGAACATGCACACATTGGCAACTCACACTATTATAACATTTCTTTTTCTGTGACCCAGGGAGCTGGACCATGCCATGTTGCGGAGGTTAGAGAAGCGCATCCTGGTGGACCTGCCTACATTTGAAGCACGGCGAGCCATGTTCATGCACCACCTGCCTCCTATCGTTTGTTCCAAGGACGGGGGTTTGGAACTTTTATCTGATCTGGATTATGACATGCTGGGTGTGGTAAGTCCTGGTTTGTATGTTTGTGTGTGTGGTGTGTGTGGTGTGTGTGTGTGAGTGTGTTGTGTGTGTGTGTGTGTGTGTGTGTGTGCGCTATGCTGTCATAGAGAAAAAAATTTCGTATGGTGTGCTTCTGCATGAGAATGATTCCATTCAGTCATTATTATTTGATCAACAATATCTACTTATTACAAAAATTACTGTTCATGTTGTAGAAATGCTACACAGTCTATGTCTTGTTATGCCATGGAACTTTTTATCAAGTTGATGACTCAAGAATTTTTTTCAGAATGTTACCGGTTCCAGGCGTTAATTCCAGTGAAGAATTACAAGACCTATAGTGACAGAGGTTTTCATTTGTATTAATCAGAAGTAGAGGGAAAAAGATTTTATGGCCAAGGGTTTTGTTGAAGAAGATAGTTTGAACTAATTTTATGAGGTTTGGACCATGAGAGAAGTTGGTTTGTGTATGTCAGAGCTGATATGCAAGTTCACCACTTATATAGTTCACTGCTTACATACAAAAATGAAATGGTCAGTCAGCATTATCTGCAGCCTGTGACAAAATAGGAGGAAATTATCTTCTTGTGCCTTTTTTGTGCTGACAGAAAACAGAAGGGTATTCTGGTTCCGACATCAAGCTTGTCTCTAAAGAAGCTGCCATGAGGCCGGTCAGGAAAATCTTTGTGGCCTTGGAAAGCCATACAGAAGGTAGGAATTGAGTAATATCAGGGTTTTGTGTGTGTGTGTGTGTGTGCGCGTGCGTGCGTGCGCGTGTATGCGTGTGTGTGTGTGTGTGTGTGTGTGTGCACGCATGCACGTGCATATGTGTGTGTGTGTGTGTTCATTGACACATTTGTTGTTCTGATTTAGATCAACATCAAAATGTGGCATGTTGACTCTTAAGTTTTTGTCTGTGATTTTTTAAATAGGTTTTCAATCGTTTGTCAAATGATTTTTGAGTACATCATGTAACTGAAAATATGAATTGCATGGTGATATGGCTTGATCCAAGTCGATGGATGGTCAAAAGTGTGATTGACAAATATGCACGCTGGTCATTTCATAGAAGAATGATTAATTGGAAGACCAGTTGGAACATTTGAAAATCATGTCTGTTGATGAGTTTTTGGCTGCAGTAGTACTTTGATAGTAACTCTCTTTATACTTTGTTTCAGGGAAGAACTTCATATAAAATTGGATACGATTCGTACGCATGATGTCTTAGCCGCCATTGAACGAACCAAACCGTCAGCCAAACTGCTCAAAGACAAATACAGTCGCTGGCAAAGAGAATATGAATCTGTGTAGTGAAAACACCCAACGTGTCTTTCTGATGTGTGTTGTATGTTGTGACTCCATTTGAGATCAGTTTGTGGTGTGTGATTTTGACATCGGCAAATGTCTTCAACTACTGGTGGAGGAACAGGGTCTGTGACGATTTGGGCTGACATTGATTGTGTGACAGCTGCTTTTGTGTTTTTGTGAAACTGATTGTTGTTGTACATGTTTTTTCAGTTAAATTGGTTATTCTTGTTTTTATCTGTGCTTGTTGACTAGACAGATCAGTATTCATAGCCAGTATTGCCATGTGGAAAGAACGTGAAACAGGTTGAAGGCAGTATGGAACTTGTGTTGCCATTTGAAAGTGTTGTATGAATGTAGAGGAAAGATTGAAGCTCTTCCATAGTAAGAAAGGATGGAGAATATCCTGCCAAGGCCTTCTGCCACTCCACAAAAACCTGCCCGCTTTTTTCTTAATTTCACTGTTTAACCCTTTGACTCCCGCACTCTATCCACCAAATGCAAAAACTTAACCCTTTGACCCCCTCACCCTGTCCACCAGCTTCCTGCTGCAGGAAGCTGGTTGATAGGGTGAACGGGTCAAAGGGTTAAGTTTTTGCTTTGCTAGCCTGGATGACAATGCAGGATGCTGGTGGACAGGGTGCAGGAGTCAAAGGGCAAGACCAGCTATCAGTCAGTTGGTGTGTAGTAAATCATTTTGTTTTGTTTTGTTTGTTTATGCTTATTACTTTTTGTAGTTTATCCGCTTCATGATAGTGCAGAGCACATTTATAACAGTGGTGATGATGATAGTTGATTCTTTCATTTTTTTTTTTCAACATCTATTTTGCTAAAAGAGGAAACCATCGTAGATCTGGTGTTCTTCTTTCCAAGTATTTCTTCACTTAGCCTTTCTTGGTTGATGCAGATTAAAAGCAAATTTAATGATATATTTTTTATGTATTTTTTATGAATTCCGTCCATAAACCACATCTGTGTTATATTGGTTTTGTGAAGTAATGTAACGGCCACATGTTATATACAACAAAACCTTAGGAAAGTGAATCACATTGTTTTCTCATGTGTACTGCCAAGCATTGCATTTCTACCACTGTGATCAGTCTCATTTTCAGTCAGTTTATTTTTACCAAACAAAGCCCCATAACCTTTTGGACAAAGCACATTCCACACCTTTGTCTGATGTTCCTATAACAGCTCACTGTCTGGAAGTGCTATATTTTAACGCGCAGCTTGAGAAGAGCATGTACATTTAAAAGACACCCCTTTCAAAACGTTTTTTTTTTTAACTTCAGCAAGTGAGAACAAAATGATTTGTGTGATTGTGACAGACACAGTGGTATGAATCATTTTCAGATGTACGTTTAACCTTTTGACTCTCACACACTGCATGGCGCACAAATCCGAGACACCTTAGCTGGCCACTTATTGGTTCTGCCTTGCCGGCTATTAATAGCGTGCAACTTTCCCTCCCCTTCCACTCTTCACACACCCCACACCCGTCCCATGACGAGGCACAGGCACGCGTGGAAGTATAGGCCTACAGATTGACCTAGATTCGTGTAGGCCTACTCTGTGCCAATCTCAGTCACTTCCTGCACTCAGTCCCTCCCGAGAGAACGCAATAGTTGCAAAGCACTTCTGTGGCACAAGACTCGTTTTAGTGATGGTCAAACCTGCCTGGCTAAAAATAGCACTCGCAGGCGATGCCGGCTGGTAGAAAGGTACCAACTAGAGGGTGTCAGAATGGCTGGGAAAATGCAACTGTGACTGGCCACCAGCATCTGGCATTGTCCACCTTGCCAGCAAAGCAAAAACTTAAACCTTTGATTCCTCACCCTTTCCACCAGCTTCCTGCAGAAGCTGGTGGATAGGGTGAGGGAATCAAAGGGTTCACTTTTTGCAGTTGGTGGATAGAGTGTGGGAGTCAAAACATTAACATCTTTTTTACTACCCCATCTTCTGTGTGCTTCTGTGGCGTTTATCCCACACAGTTTATTCCAGCCCCTTGTTATACCACCAGTTCATTCCTTTGCAAGGAAGCTCATGGGATCCAGCGTTGTTAAGTCTCAGTCAATCCGTTCACCAGAGGAGACTGCACTGCCACCAGATCCAGTTGGTGGAGTTCTGACAATGTCTGTGCTGATCGGACTTACCAAGGACATTTACCTTCTGAGCCATCCATCAACGACAGTAATTGAAAGACCCTCCTGGTTAAGAAACCACCTCTGGATGATACTGTTGATAGTCTCCATGAACTTCTGACGCTGAAGACCCCAGCTTGAATTCATCTCAAGCATGAAAATGGTAGAGGAAATCAAAACTGAGGTCACCGCAAGGTCAGGACATGACGGGCGACAGAATCCAAGACAGTTTTCGCCGTGCTGTGGTGATTGATGATTTATGACGGCAGAGATGATGATGGCAATGCTATAGAGTTCCGTCTGGGATTGAGATTGTGAGACAGGGCTGTTCTGTATGTTTCCTTTCATGGTATATCAGTTTTTGCCAGGCCTGACAGAAACAGATTCTTGCGGTGTTGATTGGGAAACTTGAGCAACATCCTCGATGATGCCCTGTGAAGCATGGTTGGACTGTGTGGCCCTAGTCTTCCCGTTGAACCCTTAGCATGGTCAACTCTGCGTAGGAGCCAGTCACGGCTGAAGAATCCCACAGAAATTATTATTTTTAACTGACAGGGGATTCAAACTCATAACCTTTCAGTCAGTAGTCTATTGCACCAACTTCACCTTATGGACTTTTTTTATGTGTGTTGACAAGTCATCAGTGGGTCCACACTTTTGATGGAGCTTTTTGTCAGAATCTGTTTCAGTAACAAAGTATCTTTGCAGACATGTTCAGTATCTGTGTGATCAAGACTGACAGTGTTGGCAAAAGTCTAACCATTATCATAGAAAAAATAAGTTCATATATGATGAAAAAAACAATTTTGGGGGGTTACTGTTTCATATATTACCTTTGCATGTACCCGTGTGTAGGTGATAGTATGTGCAGGTGGCTCCAACTAAATCTTCTCCTGTTTCTGTTATTTATGCATGTATCCATGGAAGTGTGTGTGATTTAAATTGGTGTGTGTGTGTGTGTGGTGTGTGTGTGTGTGCGCGTGCATGTGTGTGTGTGCAGTTAAATTATATATATGTTTCGTTTTTTGTATGCTCACTTTGAAATGCCTGTGTGAGTTGAAAAGCCTGTGCGAGACAAAGTTATACATTTATGTGTCAGAAGTCATGTTTTTTGTTGTTGTATTTTTTTGTTGCTTTAAATCTTCCTGATAATCCCATACTGCGAAAGTCAGAAAATTACTGATTGCCTAATTAAAATGATTATTATCAGTATGAGTTATTCTTGTAGGCAAGCAGTCACTCTCTTTGTATAAAAACACAACCATTCTCTTAACAGACACACAAATTCAAGCAGTTGGAAATAGAGCAGGAGATGCAATAATTTAGTAATGTAAGTAATGCTGTCTATAATTTTCCATTGCTTTTATTCTTTCTCCCCATTTATAGCCATGCGCGCGCGCGTGTGTGTGTGTGTGTGTGCGTGCGTGCGTGCGTGTGTGTCTGTTTCAGCGCTTAGATTTGATTTTATCAAGATTTTGCGCTATATAAATATTGTAATTATTATTATAATTATTATTATTATAAATTATTCTGCAAAGGTTCACATTGCCAGACAGCAAATTGTTCTGGAGATTTGTACAGATATTTCACTTCAAAAGTACAACCATTCTTTTAACAGACATACAAATTCAAGCAGTTGGAAATAGAGGGGGAGAGGCAATGATTAAGTAATGTAAGTAATGTAAATTATTTTGAAAGAGTACTGTCTGTCAGTAAATTGTTCTGGGGATTTGTGCATATATTTCTCTATTTCACTTCAGTCAAACTTAAGCTGCCCTTTTTGTATGCATATTGAAATTTTCTTCCCAGATTTCAAGGAATATTTAGCAAATTTCTAAGCTTAAAAATATCTGGCAGGGCAGTGTTTCAAAAACATTTCAAGCGGAATGAAAGTTGTTCCCACAAGAAAGAATACTAAGCATGTTACTGTTAATAGCTTTTGATCCTGGTCCTTTGAGATAGGTTTCTACACTAGCTAGTACAACAAACACATAAATGTTTACACACATTAGTACGATAAAATGTGGAATGAAACAGTCATTACTTGCTTTGATTTTATTGTTGAAAACCTGTACCCTGACAGGGAACTCTGTGAAGACTGCCAAACTTTTCTTTTTCCCCCTGTGTTACGTTGCATTGTATCGATGTATGTATGTCTCAAAGATCTGTAAAAAGTACAGATTTTAGGAAAAAGTGTTCAAGCAGTTGTAGACTTGGGATCTGATCATTATCCTGTTCACCAAAGTGACCATTATGCTGTCCTGTCTGCCAAGACAGATTAACATGTTTATTTAAGCAAATCCCTTGTTTACACCAAAACAAAATGAACATGTTTATTCAAGTATGCCCCTTCTTGTGGAGCTGATTTGAGACATTTGTTAATGTTTTTAAGGCTCACAATTTTTTATTTAGGAGGATGAACTTGCATTGGTGACATATCTTTAAAAAGGATGGTGAAGGGAAATTGTGCATCATGCCGTCATCACACATCATTACGGCAGTTGAATATGTTAGTTGGTAAATTACTTGAGTATTATGAAATGGAAACTTGTTAATTTATGAGAGAGTGAGAGAGTACACTGTATATAGTGTGTATACATGAGGTCCTTCATGGGTTGGCTGAACCCATTTTCTGTGATAGAAACATTGATCTGAACTCTGTGAAAGTGTCATAATATTCTGTGAATTGAAATGAGCAATGTGAAACGGTCAGTGACATTCTGCAAATTGAAATTGAGTGCTGTGTTCCCTGTACATGTGCAGATTATTAAAAGATGATTTGAAAGTAGTTATTTTTTCTGTTGACTAACTCTTTTATTCTCTTTGATTTGTTCGGGTTTTTTGTTGTTGTATTTTTATTTTACGTATTTATATAATTACATACGTAAAATGTTTTAGATTTTTTTGGGGGGGAGGTGGAGTTTACAACAGTAAAAAGACAGAGAGAATGAGAGTTGAATGAAAAAACAGCATGTACAGTAATTTATTTACACTCTGAGAAAAACAGTGTGTCTGTGTGCGAATGAGAGAGGGGAGGTAAGAGAGAGATTTACTAGATGCATTAAATTGTCTGGAAAATTTTATTTTAAAAAACATAATCATGACAAGCAAAACGGCATGTCAGAAATGGATCACAATGTCTTTTTGTGTTTTGTCTCTTCTTTTTTTTCCCTCCATCCTCATCCATGAGTGAAGTTTTGTTGTCGTAAGGACTGACAGAGTTCTAAGGTTTTTCTGTAATTTTCAGTGTGACTGCTGCATGTTTTCTGCATTCCGTCCATATGACTTGGTATCTGTGACTTTTCACATTCATATTTTTTGCCCCCCATTCCCTACTCCACTTTTCAGACAGATATAAAACTGTCATGTCGCAGTTGTGTCCTAAACGGACAAAAATGGGTGCACGCGTGGAGTTTTTGATGTGTTCGTTTCTTTACCAGGGAATTTGTTTTCGTATGTGTTGAAGTGACATGTAAGTATTTTTGTGTCAGTTATTTATATTGGAGAAGCTGATTTGTCCCAAGATTCCCCAGGGTTGCTCTCTGTCGCTTGCACTGACGCATTGGAAAATAAACAATTAAGTTTGATAACTTTACTACTACTTGTCTTCTTTGTTTCTCTTACTATCGTTTTTTTCTTTATGCGTTTGCTTGTTGACTCTTATGTATGTGGCACAGCACACGAAGACTACATTAATCTCTAGCTTTGAGAATATTCATTACAGAATAATCACCAATATAATGTCATACACACTGTCATATCACACATGTTCACTGTGGACCAAATAACAAGGACAAAGTACGTATGTGCATCTGGCCTCTAAGAAAACGTTTTGGAACAAACAAGGACATTTCACGCACACAATTTTTCTCTCTCAAATCATGATCTACAAGGACATTTCATGCACACAATTTTTCTCTCTCAAATCATGATCTACTGGAAAAAGCACAAAGAAGTCAATCACGCTTTAATCATGGACTCAACATAATAGCAATAACACTGTACTGAAAACAAAACCCACAGAAGCATGAACACATACAAACAAGCTGTACACGATTCTTAAGTCCGATAAAATGATGTCACCCATACCCTGACAGATTTATTCAGCAAGCAAAAACAAGAGGCAGTATCTACATTACCAGATCAAAATAATTTGGGCTGTGCAGGCGGTGGAAAAAAACATTTAAAAGCTATGAAACTGCATCAACAATAAGGCATTCATTTGACTGGAAGGTGAGAGTGCTGGAATAAGATTCAGCAATAAGGCTGTCACTTTCTTAAGCCAGGAGTTGTGTGCTGGAATAATTCCATCACTGGCTACACTGTAAACACATCCACACTATTTTCATGAAACATAAAGCTAAAAGAGTTAACAACAAGACATTCCACGAGTTGAGGAAAACGTTCAGAAGAAGAGTTTAAAAAAAAAATCTGCAGAAAGACAATAAAGTCATTGCACAATACACCAATCAGAAGCAGCATCAAACGACGACATGGACCAATGTCCTGGACATACTAGTGCAACAGGAAATGAATATGCCAACACACACGCAGATACAGCCATTAAGCAAACAGTTTGCATATTGAAAGATCCAAGATCCTCAGAAACTTAAAATCATGCCTTTGTAAACAAATTCTGGTTCATTGTACCAACGATTGTCTGACTCAAATATAAAAGAAGTGGCCAGAAATACACCACAAAAGGAAAAACACAAGCCATCATCAACTACACAAAAACTGGCACATCTCCAAGATAATGCTGCAGTTTCCTACAACATGAAATGGAATGTTTGGGGGCTTTCTATATCAAAAAGACGGAAGCAGAAGAAAATAAAGTGGCGAGGAAAAAAGGACAGGCGGACAGACTGTACATGGTATGAGTGAAGAGAGAAGGCGGTGGGTTGGGTGGGTGGTGATGTATCTGTAAGGGATGTGAATAGTGGGGGCAATGGACTGCATGTGGGACAGGTTGAAGAGGGTGGTGTGTTGACAGACTTTTTGTGATGCATGTACTAGTGCATCCAGCAATTTTGTGATCATGTAGGAGCACAGTCATTAATTTGTGCTAGTAGACCTAACATGCTTCTTCCACTTACATAAAATTTTGAATTAACTTTATCTTGTTTCGCTTCATCTCCCGAGAACTAACAACAGTATGTCATAATCACACAGTAAGTGTTGAGTTTGAAAGCTTGGAGTCTATCCCCTGCAAGCTTGACTACAAGCAAAGTCTGACAACTAGACAGCTCACTCTGGTCACAGAACAGTAGGCCACTGAACTCTTGGGAGCTCTTCAGTCCTGGCAGTTGATTTTTTCCAGGAAGCTTGTCTGCCCAGTGATGTCATGTTCACATCATCCCTTTATTTTGTAGAGTCCACAAACCGAGGAGGTGTACTTGCAGTATTTTGAGCCAGCCATGAGAAAGTTGGGAGATGGATGGGGACCAGTGTGTTCATCATTCTTGCAAGTTAAATCCTGTTGAGACAGTGCACTGCTTCAAATCATCTGGGGCCAATTGTCACAGATGAAAGTCCCAAACCTAAAGTGCTTTCCAGGATTGTGAAGACTACAACAGCGTTCACAAGACCGAAACCAATATTGAAAGACAATATCATTTTGCTCAGCTCATAAAATAAGACTGAATCCACTCCTGCGTTGCATCCATTTTCCTTTATGCTTGTGAAACATGGTCTCTTAATCGACTTCAAAAGATGATCCAAGCCTTGGAGAGATGCCGTCAGAAGATTCTATGTATCTCATCCACTGATCACAATACTAACCAAACTGCACAGTAAAATCAAACAAGTTATTGGTCATTTGGAGATCTGACCACTATGATAAAAAGATGTTTAAAGATGCTAAACAAATGATAAGGACACAAGATCCTCAGGCCTTGCAAGGACAATCCCTAGGCACAATCCCGGGGAAAGAAGAGGAGAAAGGCAGAGGAAGAGAAGGGAAGGTAACATCCAAGAAAGCACAAGCCTGAACTTCAACAGTACCCAGACAGTGGCAGAAAACCGGCAAGATGGAGGAAACTCGACTGAAATCATCAGTGGTGCCCTTTCAATAGTTTCAGGATAGTTTACATAACATAACATAACAATAGTACATGGTAACATATGTTTGCCGGTCTTGGGTGGTTGAAGAACATGCTAGGAATTCTGCAGTCATGATGGAATGTTGGGCCTGCTCTGAGATTGCATGGCAGAGATGTTGTGTTTGGTTTGGAAACTGACAGAAATAGCACAGATGCTGTGTTAAGTTTGGAAACTGACAGCAATAGCACAGATGCTGTGTTACAGTTGGAAACTGACAGCAATAGCAAGATGCTGTGTTACAGTTTGGAAACTGACAGCAATAGCAAGATGCTGTGTTACAGTTTGGAAACTGACAGCAATAGCACAGATGCTGTGTTACAGTTTGGAAACTGACAGCAATAGCACAGATGCTGTGTTACAGTTTGGAAACTGACAGCAATAGCACAGATGCTGTGTTATGTTTGGAAACTGACAGCAATAGCACAGATGCTGTGTTATGTTTGGAAACTGAGCAAGCAAATCTGGTACAGTTGAATGAGAACAGCAGAGTGCTGTGTTACAGTTTGGAAACTGACAGCAATAGCAATTGTGTACAGACAGCATAGCAGTGCTTGTTATGGTTTGGAAACTGACAGCAATAGCAGAGATGCTGTGTTACAGTGTGACAGCAATAGCAGAGATGCTGTGTTAGGGTTTGGAAACTGACAGCAATAGCAGAGATGCTATGTTACGGTTTGGAAACTTGACAGGTTGCATTCTTGACAATGGGTGGTAGTCGATGCTTTAAGGCGATGGATAGGGACTTTGACTCTGCATGATATATGGAGACTTGCTTCTTGAAGACATTTGGTGCTAAGTTGGGAGCTTTCATGCTTTTAAAAAAAAAAAAAGGCAGGCTTCACAGGACATTACAGAATGGCAAGGTTTGTTTCAGTACCTGTCTGATACAAACACAGACAACAGAATGTAGAACACTTAAATAAGGCAGAACCTCAAAACCTTGCTAGTGTGTTCAGTTTATATGCAGTTATAATCATTTTGGATCTTTTCTCATTACGTGGCTTCTGCAGCATTAGCACAAGTAGAATTTATTCCGAGCACAGAAACACTGCCTTGTGAAAAACTGAAACCAATCAAAACAAAAACAGCGTTTTAAACTTTCCATAAATGTGAAAACAACACAGGTGAACACGGTACTAAATATGCTCAGCACAACTAAAGTAATCAGGCCAACGAAGTGAACCCAGACATTGTCCTGCAAAAGCTGGAGAGGTCAAAGAATTTTCAACAGACCATAGCAAGGTGATTCCGCTATTGATTTTCTTTTGTAATTCCCCCTTTGCAAATTTTCAGACTAAAAGAAGATGTGTGTGTATGTGGTTGTGAACGAAAGGTTTTGTTTGAATAAAACTGCAAATGAATGGCTACTTTTTTTTCCTTCCATTGTTTCTGAGAAGCACCTTCCTTTTTTGTCTTTAGTTTACCATCTACAAGCCCAGGCCAGACCTGATGATAAATGTGGCCGTTTTTCCCCCATTCCTGCCACTGCCATGGAGCTTGGTGGTCAGATTTGTTGACGACCACGTTGCTGTCACTACACTTTATGGAGGTGACAACGCTGAAATATGTGTTCAGCTGTTTGGTCTTCTTGACGGCACTGGCAGGCTAGTAATGGCGTCAGCTTGCAATAGCGTTTCATAACAGGCACCGAGTTGGTTGTGGCCAGTGTGGAGCATCTCAAAATTCTCTTTTTCTTCACATTTTTTTCCTGAGCAGATTTCAAACATTCTTATACATGTTTCGCAAGACAATGAACACTGATTGTTTTCATCACCTATGTTAACATATGGCCAGACACACAAGTCAACAAATACACAGTACATGAAAAACCTGGATACAGGAGGATTACCCAGACGACAACATATCACAAATCTTTCACACTCAAGCCAAAAAATTCAGGAGCTCACAACAAAAAGCATACTGACTCAAATTAAAGCAAAATAAATAAAAGTTATCACCAGTTGCTGACATGTGTAAAAAAAAGTTTCAGTTTCTTCAGCACTCAGTACTTCAATGGAACAGAAAAAAAAATCAACATCAAGAGAATATCACAATGAATGCAAACCGAGAACGAACTGGCACTAAATCAATCTTTGATTGCAAACAAAGCAGCTTATGAATTGTTGATACGATTTTATTCCCATGTTTTATGGCAGCGGAAGTATCATACACTCTTGTATGTAGTGACATCAGATGCACCACCAGTTATCAGACATGGACAAACTTGCAGACGGCAAGAAAAACGCACCAAACGCACCGGCAACTGATGAGAACAAGTTGGTCACTCCACAAGCATATATCCCACGTTTACAAATATTGCCAGACTGAGTATTCCACAAACGGAATTAGAAATGGAAATCAAGATACTGAGAACAAACAAAACTCTGAAAACAAGACGATGATTAAGTGTTCATCGACCGTGAAACACTATTCCATGAGTTCTACATCAGAGTCCAGCGGACCTTCAGCATTGCGGGTGAGCATGTAGTTGTCCATGTCGATGGAGCGACAGTGGTTAATGGCGTAGCGGAGTCTCTCAGCCATGACCTCCACGGTGCTGTACATGGGCAGGCGAAGCTGGAAGAAACAGGTCTGAGACGTGGGCAGTGAATCCATTCCCTGTGACAATGGCAAAGACAAGAGGTTATTCAACACCACTTTGAAAACATCAACAATACTAAGGATAACAAACTGAACACTTTGTTAACCCTTTGACTCCCACACTCTATCCACCACCAGCAAAAATTCAACCCTTCAACTACCTTACCCTATCCACCAGCTTCAATCAGAAAGCTGAATAGGGATAGGGTAAGGGAATCAGAGGGTTAAATCTTTGCTTTGCTGTCATGGTTGACAAAGCATGATGCTAATGACAGACTGAGGGAGTGAAAGGGTTAACAAATTAACAGCTATGACAATACAATCCATCACAATACTGACATGTCAACAGCGATAAGAACAGATTACTCATCAGCAGTAAAGCCAACCACAATGAATATATACGATTCACTGTAAGACTGATACCCCTAGAGTTATATCAGTAATAGCTTTGGTCACTGGTACGACCACCCTGACCACACAGGTCAAATGACAGCTGTATGACGAAATGTGATCTACTGGTCCTCCAGGTAAGGGGGCAGGGCACAGGACTAACAACCAAGTCCCCCCTCTCCCCACCAAAAAGTCTTGTTACACAAAAAGCATCAGAAGAAATTAACACCACTCTATGTGAAGCTTACAGAGAGATGAGGTTTACAGTCAGATGAGGTTTTTACAGAGATGAGGTTTACAGTCAGATGAGGTTTACAGAGAGATGAGGTTTACAGTCAGATGAGGTTTACAGAGAGATGAGGTTTATACAGAGATGAGGTTTACAGTCAGATGAGGTTTACAGAGAGATGAGGTTTACAGTCAGATGAGATTTACAGTCAGATGAGGTTTACAGAGAGATGAGGTTTATACAGAGATGAGGTTTACAGTCAGATGAGGTTTACAGAGAGATGAGGTTTACAGTCAGCTGAGGTTTACAGTCAGATGAGGTTTACAGAGATGTGGTCTACAGAGAGAGATGAGTCTTACAGAGAGATGAGGTTTATACAGAGATGAGGTTTACACATAGATGAGGCTTACAGAGAGATCAGATTTACAGAGAGATGATGTTTACAGACAGATGAGGTTTACAGAGCTGAGGTTTATAGAGATATGACGTTTTACAGAGATGAAGCTTACAGAGATATGACGTTTTACAGTGATGAGGCTTACAGACAAATGAGGTTTACGGACAGATGAGACTTACAGAGAGATGATGTTTATAGAGAGATGAGGCTTACAGACAGATGAGGTTTACAGACAGATGAGGTTTACAGACAGATGAGGTTTACAGAGAGATAAGGCTTACAGAGAGATGATGTTTACAGAGAGATGAGACTTACAGAGAGATGAGGTTTACAGACAGATGAGGTTTACAGACAGATGAGGTTTACAGAGAGATGAGGCTTACAGAGAGATGAGGTTTACAGACAGATGAGGCTTACAGAGAGATGAGGTTTACAGACAGATGAGGTTTACAGACAGATGAGGTTTACAGAGAGATGAGGCTTACAGAGAGACGAGCCAGAATAGACAGGACTGAAAAATAAAATCATTGTTGCTGTCCTGTATGACATTAACAGGCCAAAACGTGACTGCAAAGAGACTAACATACCCATATCTCAGTCTGAGAGAAAAAGATGTTTAAAAAAAATTGCACAAGCATTCATGCACCATCACCATGTTTTAAAACCAAAAATTAGGTGTTTGGCTGACTCTTCATTGACACAACAAAGTCACTCACCCTGTCAGATGTCATAATTTGAAACCGCTGAGTGATGTCAGCAGGGTTGGAAGGAAGACGTGTTCGACCAGAAATGAACCTCAAGAACTGGATACGTTCCTCGTTTGTGAAATCTTCCAGAATGGTCCAGAACCACTTGATCAGGATGTGGTTCTCGTCCATCCCACGGTATCTAATATGTACATACACAAAGAAAACCAATGACTTAAAAGTCTAACAGGAAAATATTCAAATTTCACTGTCATCTAATTCAGTGAATTTGCATTATCGACCTTTTTTTGTTAAAAGCACTATACTGGGTCCCATTTCATTATTGTTCCTAGATATTTACATATCCTAAATATATACAAAATATGACTTGGGAAAAAATATCACACCATAACGAAAAAGAAAAGTCCTTAAGTGTACCATGGCCGCAAGCAAAGTAGAAACTATGAAAAAAAAAATCAGGAACAAACCTTGTCCTCTTTCCCCTAACAAACAAACCTTCAACCTTTTTTCTGCAAGTCTACATGCTTTTTCTGTCTTTGGAAGGAATACAATATGACAAAAAATTATTGTTATTGTTGTTTAAAGCCTAGCCAACTGCATAGAGCCATATCAGGACTACACACAAAACCCCAACAGGAAAAGAAAAGAAAAGAAAA
Organism: Monoplex corrugatus; assembly: GCA_030674185.1. Classification (NCBI taxonomy): domain Eukaryota; kingdom Metazoa; phylum Mollusca; class Gastropoda; order Littorinimorpha; family Ranellidae; genus Monoplex; species Monoplex corrugatus. Next base: position 81,011,065 of record JAPXFY010000016.1, read on the forward strand.
TTAAGTACACAAATCAATACATTCGCGCACATGATCTAAGGAAATGCCCCTGGTGTTGACCACTCCGTCCGATTTATTGCACAGGGGATTTAAAAAACAAACCTGAATACAAACTTAAGCACACCTAAACACACCAAAACATTATAAAAACTGAAAGGATGGAGTGGCAGACACATTCCATCTATAACCTCATTCTACACCAGGCTTCCACTCTAGATGCTGACCATAGGCCAGTAGTAGCAAAAGGAAAAAATTACGCAGGAAGGAAAATAAAACGTAGTTCAACTCATGAAAACAACAGATCCAGAAAAGTAAACATCAAACAATGGCATATACTCTTTTGAGTGAATCACACTGCAGGCACAGAGCAAACAGAGCAGCACAATGATGGAGGAATTGCAGGAAACTCTCTCCCCCCCTTTTTTTTTTTTTGGTTGTTGTTGTTGTAAGAACAGCCTGCAGAACAGGGGTTTCAAAAAGACAAACACAGGAAGTTAAAAGGCTAGGTGCCCAAATGAAAGAAGGTCGAGGAGAACAATGGAAAAATCTCAAATGGATCAGGGTGCAGTCTTTTACACCATCGACCTCTTTCTCCTTTCAATACCCAATCAGGGTGCAGTCTTTTACACAATCGACCTCTTTCTCCTTTCAATACCCAATCAGGGTGCAGTCTTTTACACATCGACCTCTTTCTCCTTTCAATACCCAATCAGGGTGCAGTCTTTTACACATCGACCCCTTTCTCCTTTCAATACCCTATCAGGGTGCAGTCTTTTACACCATCAACCTCTTTCTCCTTTCAATACCCTATCAGGGTGCAGTCTTTTACACCATCAACCTCTTTCTCCTTTCAATACCCTATCAGGGTGCAGTCTTTTACATCATCGACCTCTTTCTCCTTACAATACCCTTCCCATCCCTTCCTAGAGCCACCTTATAGTATGAGTTGCCAGATCACTATAATCATACTAGGACCACCTTATAGTATGAGTTGCCAGATCACTATAATCATACATCTCTATCCCAGTAGATCTCAGGCATCATTAGCAAGGCTCATGGGACTCAAAGACAGCAGCTCGGCTCTACCATGCCCAGCATCAATGAGTTACAGGCCTGGGCTTCTTCCACAGCTTTACACAATTTCTCCCAAGCTGAAATCTTGGAAGCCGCTTGGAGGCGCTACCCTAAAATGTTCATCTCTTTCTACCTCAGGGTCATCTCACAAACATGCGAACAGGTCCCAGAGCATAACCGCCACTGTCTACACCCAGCATGTCATCTCTGCTTCTAACCAGTAACAAGTACTGTCACCTGTCTTGAAAGGATCAAATGATCGCAGATCATCATCATCATCATCATGTGCCCTGCCCCATGGCGTTGGCGATCATGGCTCTATATATGAATTTATCCCTTGTCGCTGCAAGTACATCTTCCACCTCTCTATCCTCAGCCACCTTGCAAATACTTTCACTATTTTCTTCCTGGGTCCACCTGGTGTTCTCTTTCCCTCCAGCTTTCCTGTTGCGACCAGGAGCTCTAATTCCCCTTTCCTCATAAAATGGCCTACAAATGTTGCTTGTCTTTTCCAAATCTTCTTTATCAATGATCTTCTTGTGTCTGCCTCCATCAAGACTGTCTTGTTTGTTTTCTTTGCTGTCCATGGAACTCTCCACATTCTTCTTGGAAACCACATTTCGAGTGCCTCATGCTTCACAGATCATTCGTGAAAAGCCTAAAAAAAAAAAAAGGCCTTCCCAAGAAGGCACTAGAAAGAGTTTTAAACAAAACTAGGTAGGAAACAAATTTCTGAAAGACAGACGGCTGAACAACCGGAGATTTTTGCCCACCAACCAAAGCTGATGACGAGTAGAAAAAAAAAAGCAACACAGACACCAACAAAACGAGTATAAAGATGCCAAAAAGTGACCTGTTAAAAAAAAAATAGAGGAGAGCACAGTGCAGGTTAAGGATGAGTGGTAGACATTCTTAATCAAATCATGGAATCACGGAGAAAAGGTAGAGAAACTGTGAACCAAAGAATATGACTGGGCACACAAAGAAAGGCTGTGTAGAGCACAGAGAGTACAGTCTTCATGATTTACAGTACTGACACAAAAAGGACAATGGTCACTCAGGCCAGAACTGGACATCCCAACAGATGTGGGCGTGACAGCGGCACCAGGCAGTGGATGTCTTTCCACTGATTTCTCAACCATTTAGTCCAGTATTTTGGTGGCTGTATGGTCTCAAGCATTAGCTGAGCTAACACACTTGTAAGATACAGTCAAGTTATGTCCTGTTAACAAGGATTTTTTTAGCAATCATTGAGCTTATACACTTGTAAATAAAAAGTTAGGTTAGGTTAGGTTAGGTTAGGTTAGGTTAGGTTAGGTTAGGTTAGGTTAGGTTAGGTTAGGTTAGGTTCAGTTAGGTTAGGTTCAGTTCAGTTAAGTACTACTGAGAAGGCTTTTTAAACAGAAGGCTTTTTAAACAGTTTTGTTGGCGAGTACCAACAATGGGGATAACTGACACTCAAAAATAACACGAAACCGCTGATGGACTATGGACTATTCAATCCCCAAACAAGAAAACGATTGAAGACAATCCTATTACACTCTGACACTGTAAAATCCACCCTTTCCGACTGACCTGACAACCTTGCGGAGGATGTCAATAGACACCTCTGCTGTGCCACACACCATCTGTTCCAGAGACTGGGCTGTCAATAGCGTCAACAAAGGGACTGGCACAATCCACGACATACCATCTCGGATCCAAGCCACCTGAAGACAGAAGAAAATGATACACAAAGCTTTAGTGAAGGAGAACAGTGATGAGAATGTGGTTGTATCTGTCTGTCTGTATCTGTAGATGTGCAAATGTGTAGTTTAAAGTTCAGAGTTTGTTCAAGAGGGATTCAATGCACTTGGGTAATTCCATACGCGCACAACCCAGTCTGCTATCTGTGTTATCTCACAGACTCCTTAACACATCCGTGACAGGCTGCAACTATAGTCGTGAACGCCGAGCTTCACCTACTGCCGGGCCATGCTAAAAGTCGTTTCGGTGATATATGGTACAGAACTGGATGGCGGCTAAAACCTATTTAAGTAACAGCTTTATAAATAGCACAGCTAAACTCAGTATCCTTTTTTCATTAAGTACACACATTTTGGTGACAACTGGACTTCATTCAGGCCTGTTACAGAAGGTTTTTTTTAACAACTACTGGAAATTCATTGGCGGCAGGCTCAGGCTGGCAGGAAGTTCAGGCAGAGGCAGGGCCAGTCACAATAGTGTTAAGCCTACACAAACTCCTACAAGCTGTCAAGGTGTTGAAATAGAAAGATGGGCAGCAAACAGGACAGTTTTTATGTTGTGGGCTGGGACTGAACTACAGACTTCAGACCAAGAGTCCATGCACACTGATGCCAGCATTTGTACTTGCATTCATTTCTTTTTTTATCACAGTAGATTTACAATGTGAAAGTCAGGCTGCTCTGTTGAAGGACAGTGCATCCCCACAGTGCCATGTCACCCACTTTTCTCTTTTTTCTGCATGCGTATACTTCCATTTATCTATGGAAGTGAGTTTTTCCACAGAATTTTGCTAGTGAGAATTCCTTTCCTGCCATGGGATCTTTAATGAGTACAAAGAGCACACTGCACACGGGACCCCATTTTTTATTATCTCATTCTATCTAAAGGAGGGGAATAAAAATTCCCTGTCTTATCCATGATACAAACCTGGGTTTCTTGCATTCCTTACAGGTGATTTAACCACCAAGCCATACCCTCCATCTGTATGTACATGTATACATGCACAGCTTCCTTTTGATGTCTTACCTGCTACTTGGCAGCTCACATTGTTATTATTTTTGTTTAAAGCCCAGCCAACTGCACACAGCCATATCAAGGCCACAACCATTTCAAAACATATCCAACAATTCAACAGGAAAAAGAAAAGGAAAAGAAAACTACGTATAAATATCAATGCATTCGCGAACATACTCTAAGGAGATACCCCTGGTGTTGACCACTCCATCCAATTTATCGCACAGGGGATTTAAAAAACAAACCTGAACACAAACTTAAACATAACTAAGGACACTAAAACATATCTAAAAACAGGCCTAAGTTACCTAATATTACTTCTGCATATCTCATTTCCCTAGAGCCAAAAATACACTTTATACATGTACCCAATTATCAATCCTAGAAGAAATGCATGTAAGACTTTATCAAACACACACAGATGAATGGACCAGCAAGGCAGAAAATGATAGGAAGAAATAACAAAGCAAAGGAACAAGGTTCAAGAGAGTGACAGAAAAGAAGAAATTTCTAGCACAGAATTTCTAAAAGGTGGGGATACTATTTATACTGAAAGAGCCCCTGGCATCCCCACGGGAGGAGACAGATCACATAAGGTACAAATGAATGTACAAAAGATACATGTGAACGTACAATACACAGACAACTAAATCACATAAAACCAACAACAAATGCTACACACACACATGCACGCACGCACGCACGCACATACACACACACACTTACAAGAAAACAAGCCCACCTGTTTGTCCCACTCATGAAGGCGGTAGTTGAGGACAGTGTCCACATAGTGCAGGCGGTTGTGAAAGTGCAAGGGGATGTTCTTTCCCCCTGCCACCACTCCCACCATCTCTCCAGCTGATGACTGACCCTCAAAGCAGTCAATGGGGATGAACTGCACAACAGAAGAAGACAAGATGAACTCTCTCGCTACAAGCGTCAGGATTTCCCGATCAGATCTCAACAACGCTTGTCTACGAGCATCAGAGAAATCCGACTTGAGTTTTGAAAATTTGCGGGGCGTTAACCGAAACTAATAGCCAGAAATTCTCAGCCTCGTTTCAAGTCATTAGGTCACTGTACTACACAGTACTAGACAGTGCAAAGTTCACGACCCACTATCTCCGCAGCAAAGCTGATGACGGAAAAGCAAATGGCTGAACAATACTCAACAACTTGGTGCTGTTCAACACAATCTCTTCCTTCAGTGCATGTGGAGTGTGTGCACATTGGATTTTATGTAATTTCATTCAAAATATGACTGTAGGAACTGGTGTATTGACCTGACTGTGTATTTTGTAAGACATTTTTCACCTGAAAATTTCTCTAATTTTACTTGTACCATTACTCAGCAACCATAAGGGTTAGATACTTGAAATTTCAGCATGTTGTACACCAATCTTCTAATATATGACCCGCCAAATTTCAAAACTCTCTGTTTTCATTTACTTGTATGAGAATTTTTCTCATGACCTATACAAATGGTGCGTATCAGGGGAACGACAAGGGGCATAATCGTACATAGCGAGTGAGTTAAGTCTCCCTGTAATTTAAAACTAGAAGTTGTCCCGAGTCTTGTTTAGTAACACTTAATACAGACTTTCACAGCATCAATAAAGAATACCCTGAAAGAGGGAGCGATAATACATTTTCTATGAATATTTTCAATGTTCCATCAGAATAGTTAGCCTGAATTTACGAACATTTAGATAAGGGATAAATTGAAGGACAGGAAGAGAAGGAGCCACAAACTGATTACACAATATCATAGGAATATAGTGTAAAATGTATAGTGTATCTTTCTTATTTTCAAAGATAAAAACAACAACAAAGAAATGCAACTCTCCACTCATCAGGAAAAAAGAGGACAAGGACGAGGAGTGGGTGGGAATTTACTTTGCTCAGCGTAGATGGTTTATAAGCAGAGTTGTGACAGTTGCCATAATTATTTGGAATTTCCACCACTTGTTATTTGTAACGTGGTACACATGAAATCATTCGTACTTTCTAATGCTATCCTATACGAAAAGGAACTGACTGTTACACATTTAGGAGGTCTAAATAATACATTTAATAATATGAATGGTATTTGACTCCTACCCTAATGGTAATATAAATGATACTCAGGTCTCTCCAATCTCCCCATTTTACACACTGAGTACTTTTCTCCAGGTCTGAAAAATACATACATATTCTTGTATATCTAAGTAGTCTTTCATAACTTTCCTGGCAAAAGCTACCTCCAACTTGGTTAGTGGGACAACTATCTCAAACCCAGCGGGTGACAGATGACAGATAGCAAATCGCCTTCAAATATGGTAGTTGGCAGCAAAATACAATAGACATGTCTGGATGTATAAGCAGTCTGGTACCAACTAACAACAGCTTCTATCAGGACAGGGTGAACTGGGCCTTGGGCCTTGGAACATCACTGAAGAAGATCAAGAAAAGATGAGCAACATTTATAGGACATTTTATGAGGCAAGAGAAATTAGAGCACCTAGTCACAACAGAGAAGCTGGAGGGAAAAAGAGTACAGGTAGACCCAGGGAGAAAATACTGGACGGACTTGCGCAGTGGATGAAGACAGAGAGGGTGGGAGAAGAACTTGCAGTGACAAGGAATAAATTCGTATGGAAGGCCATGATCACCAACGCCATGCAAAAGGGTACATGATGATGATGATGAAGGCCACAGCTTGAAAATGCCCCATATGTCCTATGACAGAGCTGTTGAGCAGATAAGGGACATTCAAAGCCCCTAGCCCCTTGCGCTCAAAGGGTAGGTCTTAAGACCATGGGCTATGGGTGAGATAACCTTTACAGAAAATCTGGAGGGCTGAAGTAAGAGGTCCAAGGCCTGAAGGTCCTTTTAATAAACCATGGTACCATGCAATATTAAGACAAATGTCTACACTGTCATTTACATCAGACAAGAATGGCACTTGCCCACTGAGGTCCCATCAGTGTAGAGCAGCATTAGGTCCTGAGCCTCCACAAAATCTACCCTCCAACTATCTTTGTTGTGCTAAGGGACACGAGAGGAAAGCTACTCTCCCCTGACCACCAGGTTCCAGCAGGAACTGGGAAAAACGGCCACATTCAGCACCAGATATTGTCATACCACAAAGACAGCAAACGAGAGAAGAGTATACTTCTCCCTACTCACACAAAAACTGAACAATATATATATATATGTATATACATACATACATACATGATATATATATATATCATCACCATGTGCCCTGCCACATGGCATTGGCAATCATGGCCCTCCACACAAATCTATCCCCTCTCGCTGCAAGTACATCTGCCAGCCTCATTCTCTTCAGCCACCCTGCAAGTTCGTCCAATATTTTCTCCCTGGGTCTACCGTGTGTTCTTTTTCCCTCCAGCTTTCCTGTTATGACCAGGTGTTCTAATTCCTCTTTCCGCATAAATTAATGTTGCTTGTCTTTTCCTATCTTCTTTATGAATATATATATGACATAACTTTTGAGTAATGATACATACCTCATGGAAGTTGGTTTCATTGATGCCATTCTCATGAAGGTCTTTGATGCCTCTCAGACTTTGGATATAGATGTGGTCCACCTTGAAAGGATGAAAAATGCACACAGTTGATGCAGACACTCACCTCCACATAGTCTCCACACAAGTGAGTCACAAACTATCCCATTGCTCATCTTACAATTGTCATTCAGTTGTGTATGAAGTTATACAGGACCGTGACCATCACTTCATCACTACCATTGTCCATATGTTAATGTCCACACAAGAACAAAGCTCCTATGCACATGAGGAACATGCACATACAAATATCATCATCATCATCATGTCAAGCTTGCTCGGCTACTGGGGAACCTTGTCAGTCCTAGGATAGGCTGTCAAGCACCAGGAGAAGTCAAACGCTCCAACCCAGCGGGTCCCCGGGTGGCGGATAGGGGAATGCCCTGTTATGGGGTAGCTGTGAATAATGAATAAACAGTCCCGGACCAAATCATGGGAGGCCCTTTGGCAAGGCCGAGCACCCACCAGCCATCCTTGCTGGGGTTACAAGGAAACCATGGAGAGCAGCATGGTGGATGTGCACATCAGCAAAGGAACTTTGTTTAGTCAACGGTGAAGTACACAAGACGCTGGACAGAGAGCCCAGGGTCACCAAGTTCAGTCAGAGAACTACTGCT
>JAPXFY010000016.1:81024087-81029087 GCA_030674185.1 Monoplex corrugatus
TATAAAGACGGGCCTAAAATACCTCAAGTTGCTTCCACACATCTCATTACCCTAGAGCCAAAAATGCACTTAAATACATGTACCAAATTATCAATCTTAAGAGAAAGTACACACAAACACACACACACACACACACACTCTCACACACACACACACACATACATGTACACACACACACACACACACACTTCTAAAAGGGCACAAAGAAACAAAACCTAAACAGACACAATCAAAACTTATACTGCTGAGAGAGACGGCCTCCTCCTCACCTTGTAGACAGCCTCTGGACTGTGATTTGGGGTCCACAGTTCTTGCCTTGCACCATGGTTTTGCCAATGGAACGCACCATTGGCAAGGTGTACACACGAGGGGAAAGGACACTTCTTAGCTGGCCCTCTATCAGACCAGGTATGCCACACACTGCCCCGCATGTATCCTGATGTGTACACACAAACAGATCTACAATTACATTTGTGGTACAATTTTACACACTATGTGTATATGTGCGAATATGGTATGTACGTGTATAGTTTTACACATTATGTGTACATGTCAAGATCATTAGTAAAGAAGACTAGGAAAAGATAAGCAACATTTACAGGACATTTTATGAGGAAAGGGGAATTAGAGAACCTGGCCCCAACAGGAAAGCTGGAGGGAAAGAGAACACCAGGTAGACCCAGGGAGAAAATACTGGGCGGATCTGCAGGGTGGCTGAGGACAGAGAGGGTGGGAGATGTACATACAGTGACAAGGGATAGATTCGTATGAAGGGCCATGATCGCCAATGCCGTGCGGCAGGGCACAAGATGATGACGATGTGTATATGTGTAAATACAGATCTGATACATGTATGTTTAAGTACAATTTTACACATTATGTGTATATGTGCAAATACAGATCTGATACAGGTATGTTTAAGTACAATTTTACTCATTACAATTATGTATATGTGTAAATACAGATCTGAAACAGGTATGTAAATGCACTACATATTATGTGTATATGTGCAAATATAGATCTGAAACAGGTACGTATGTGTACAATTTTACACATCATAAGTATATGTACAAATGCAGATCTGACACAGGTATGTCTGTGTACGATTTTACACATTATGTGTATATATGTGTAGCAAATACATATCTGAAACAGGTTTGTATGTGTACAATTTTATACATTATGCATATACATGGAAATACAGACCTGTAACAGGTATGTACATGTACAATTTTATATGAGTGTATGTGCAATTACACATCTGAAACAGGCATGTATGTGTACAATTTTATACATTATGTGTACATGTGCAAATACAGATCTGAAACAGGTATGTATGTGTACAATCTTAAACATTATCCCTTTGACTCCTGCACCCTATGTAATAACTGCAAAAACTTAACCTTTTGACTCCCTCACCCTATCCACCAGCTTCCTGCAGGAAGCTGTTGGATAGGGTGAGGGAGTCAAATGGTTAAGTTTTTGCTTTGCTAGCATAGCTGACAATGCGAGATGCTGGAGGACAGGGTACAGGAGTTAAAGGGTTAAGTCTACATGTGTAAATACAGACCTGAAACAGGTATGCACCACATGAACTTGCTGCTGAATTTCCCTGCCAAAGGCCAATCTTAAGTTTTCTAAGATTATATACAAGCAGAAAAAATTCATCATCATAAACCATTTATTCTCATGTTAACCCTTTAACTCCCACACCCTGTCCATCAGCATCGTACACTGTCAACCATGCTAGCAAAACAAAAACTGAAGCCTATGACTTCTTCACCCTATTCACCAGCCTCCTGGGCGAGGGAGTCAAAGGCTTCAGTTTTTGCAATTGGTGGATAGGGTGCGGGAGTCAAAGGGTTAACTGTTTTCACACAGCCCACCTTCTTGGGCAACAGGTTAAGCAGGCGCCATGAGGAGTACACCAGGTCAGAGAAATGGTGCAGCACGGCAAGACGACCCTTGATGAGGTCCAGGGAACAGTTCTGCAGGGCAGAGAACTGCGGCGGCACACACAGCGGTGTTCCCAGCTGCAAGGGGAGAGGAGTGCCCGGCATACGTACTGGGGGCGGTGGAGCTGTCCATGCGGCACAGTGGGTACGACCTGCTGAAATCTGAAACATCGCCATGCAAGCACACACACACATGCGCACGCATGCACAGGCGCGCGCACCACACATACACACGCATGCGCAGCCACACACACACACACACACACAAAACACACACACAACACACACACAAACACACACACACAAACACACAACAAACACACACACGCACACAACACACACACACACACACACACACACACACACACACACACACACACACACACACACACACAAACACGCACACGCACACGCACACACACACACACACACACACACACACACACCACACACACTGATTTTCTTTCTATAACAAGACCCTTCATAAATTGATATTATCAATTCTGTGTCCCAAGTTGTAAAATGTACAATATAAAAACCACAAGATATTCTTTTCTTTTTGATGCTCCTGTAAAAAGGTTGATGACGTATGGTTTGTTTGTTAGATTCTGAGAGAAGAATGCACAAAACTAGTTCCTCTGTATTCAACATCATCATCAGGTGTCTTGCCGCATGGCGTTGGCAATCATGGACTTCCATCTGTCTCTATCTCTTGTTGCCTCAAGCATCTCTTCCACCCTCTTTGTCCTCAGCCACTCTGCAAGTCCGTCTAGTATCTTCTCCCTGGGTCTACCTGGTGCCCTCTTCCCCTCCAGCTTTCCTGTCATGATCAGGTGCTCCAATTCCCCCTTCCTCATAAAATGACCTACAAATGTTGCCTGTCTTTTCCTAATCTTCCTTATAAATGATCTTCTTGTGTCTGCCTCCATCAAGACTGTCTCGTTTGTTTTCTTTGCTGTCTATGGAACCCTCAAACATTCTTCTTAGAAACCACATCTCAGCTGCCTCAATCTTGTTCTGGCTTTGCTTGTTGACTGTCCACGCCTCACATCTGTACAACAATATTGGTTCTATATAACATTCAAGAACTCTCTTCCTGATGTTAATTGATAGGCATTTGTTGGCAAGAATCCATCTTCTTGAATGCTGTTTTGGCTTGGCCGATTCTGCTGGCTATTTCTGATGTGTATCTGCCGTCTGGTGAAATGATCGTTCCCAGGTATTTAAACTGATCAACCTGATCAATCCTCTGTACTAGTGATCATTAATTCATCATTACTATTAGTGTTTAAAAGCCCAGCCTATTGCTCAAAGCCTTATCAGGGTTATAACCATCTCAAAACACACTAAAAATACATCAATGACTATAAAAATAAAAATTATTAACTGGAGTACTTTTGCCTTATATGTTTACAGTAAGAAAACTGTAATTTGTTCATTCATAAAACAATGGAGACATATTCAATGAATGAAAATGAAGTGAAGCAAAGTAAAACAAAGTAAAAAAAAAAAAAAGTCATACTGATGTCTCTTCCACACTCACTTCCCTCTAAATCAGATACAAGTATACTCCTACCAAAACACTTTTCCAGTTTTGTGTGTTCTCATCTTGTAGTAAGGTTTTCTTTCTCCTCCAATGTTTACAGACTTGCTAGTGTTCTTGTTGATAGAAGTGTTTCAGTGATGCACACTAATTTTCAGTAGTGCTGGTCCAGGCAGCTGGTAACACATCTCATACCTGGGGTAGAAGGTGTTAAGAGAATGAGCAGATTTTCATCCCATCTGAACCGATACAATCAATGCATAGACTTCACTGGCTCCCTGTATCAAAGCACATACAGAACAAACTAGACACTATCTGCTACAAAAGCCTCAATAATGCAGCCCCCGATTATCTGTCAAGCTTACTTGAGATCTATGTTCCCTCATGTACCCTCCGCTCTGCCTCTGATCCTCTCATTTTTGCTTTCCACGCACTAAGCTCAATACCTATGGTCCACGAGCCTTCTCTGTTTCTGGTCCTCTCTCCTGTAACAAACTTCCTCTCTCAGTCCATCAGCAACCTACTTTTGTCTCCTTCAAGTCCGCTCTCAAAACTCACCTTTTCTCCTCTGCATAAAATCCTGACCTCACCCAACCCCCACTGCAGCCTGTCTCCACTCGGTGTGGAATCACATTGTGATATATATTTGTATGTAATAATGTTTTCTATAATTTTCCATTGCTTTTCTTCTTTTTCCCCATTTATAGCCAGCCATGTGTATGTGTGCGTGTGTGCGTGTGTGTGCATGCGTGCATATGTGTATGTTCAGCGCTTAAATTTGATTTTTATCAAGATTTTGTGCTATATAAATATTGTAATTATTATTATTATTATCATTATAGACTTGAGAGAACAGACCCAAAAGAAAACTATCAAGAGCAGACCCAAAAGAAAACCATCAAGAACAGGCCCAAAAGAAAACCATCAAGAGCAGACCCAAAAGAAAACCATCAAGAGCAGACCCAAAGAAAACCATCAAGAGCAGACCCAAAAGAAAACCATCAAGAGCAGACCCAAAAGAAAACCATCAAGAACAGACCCAAAAGAAACCATCAAGAGCAGACCCAAAAGAAAACTATCAAGAACAGACCCAAAAGAAAACTATCAAGAACAGACCCAAAAGAAAACTATCAAGAACGACCCAAAAGAAAACTATCAAGAACAGACCCAAAAGAAAACTATCAAGAACAGGCCCAAAAGAAAACTATCAAGAACAGACCCAAAAGAAAACTATCAAGAACAGACCCAAAAGAAAACTATCAAGAACAGACCCAAAAGAAAACTATCAAGAACAGACCCAAAAGAAAACTATCAAGAACAGACCCAAAAGAAAACTATCAAGAACAGACCCAAAAGAAAACTATCAAGAACAGACCCAAAAGAAAACTATCAAGAGCAGACCCAAAAGAAAACTATCAAGAACAGACCCAAAAGAAAACTATCAAGAACAGGCCCAAAAGAAAACTATCAAGAGCAGACCCAAAAGAAAACTATCAAGAACA
>JAPXFY010000016.1:81031587-81044087 GCA_030674185.1 Monoplex corrugatus
AGGTCACTGTACTAAGCAGTTGGTGAGTGGACAGCGCAAAGTTCACGACCCACTATCTCCGCAACGAAGCAGATGACAGAAAAGCAAATAACTGAACAATACTCAACAACTCGGCGCTGTTCAACACGATCTCTTCCTTCAGAGCACGTGGAGTGTGTGCATATTAGATTTCATGAAATTTCATTCAACATGTGACTGCAGGAACTGATGTATTGACCTGACTGTATTTTGTAAGACATTTTTCACCTGAAAATGTCTCTAATTTTACTTGTACCATTACTCAGCAACCATGAGGGTTAGACACTTGAAATTTCAGCATGTTGTATTCCAATCTTTTAATATATGACCTGCCAAATTTCAAAATTCTCTGATTTTATTTGTTTGTATAAGAATTTTTCTCATGACCTATACAAATGGTGCGTATCAGGGGAACGGCAAAGGGCATAATCGTATGTAGCGAATGAGTTAAGTACTGGCTTTCGTGCCATACTGTGGTTGAACAGTATACAAACACAAAGTATGCAAGTACTGTCATTACTGCCATTCATGCCACTCCAAAGAAAATAACACAGCACAACAATAAAGTCAGCCAGGTATTGTGTTTCCACACTGACTATGACATGACAATGGTTAAGAAGGTGAAAGGGCATAGGCTATCATCTACATCCACAGTGTGAGAATTTTCTGGAGAATTTGAATTATACAGACATATATCTGCAATATGCTGGGAAGGACTTCCACAGCTACTTTCAAATGGTTTTGATTTGGTGGCTCCCAGAGTCTACACAGAAGCAAAGCCATTTCCTATCCTATGGGGATACAGAAGTAAGCATTGGACAGGTCCAGGGACACAGCCCAATCTCCAGGGTGCATGGCTTCCCATATGGAATTCACCATTTCCATCTTGAATTTAATGGTTTGGAGGAAGGAGTTGAAGGGCGAGAGGTAGATGAAAACTTGGGTACGAGGAGTATGAAGCCACCAGTAGTATTTTTCCTGTGTGATAGGTTCCATCACGCCTTTCAAAGGTGATCTCAAACTGAAATGCATGTAACTAAAGACACCTTTCTGTTTGTAGATTTCCAAATATGCTGCTGTACCAATAGTGCTCTCTCTCTCTCTCTCTCTCTCTCTCTCTCTCTCCCCTCTCTCTCTCTCTCTCTCTCTCTCTCCTCTCTCTCTCTCTCTCTCTCTCTCTCTCTCTCTCTCTCTCATGTTGTTGTTTTCAAGGAGCAAGTGGGGGAAGGGGGGAATCCTCTTTATGCAGGCAAATATAATCTAATTCCAGGACTACAAGAACTGAATCCAAGCTATGTAAAGTACTTACAAATCCAATCTGATGATGCTCCAAGCTGAGGACCCGCTCTGGCACTTTCTTGTTGGCAGTGGAGCCGTGTCCAAGTCGACCATAATCCCCATTGCCAAACGTGTACAGCTTGCCATCCGCAGTCACCACAGCGCTGTGTTTGAAACCCACAGACACCTGAAAACATATTCAACAACACGTCCAGAGCTCAAAACCATGGATCACCACATTGCAAAAATTATCTGAGATCAAAACATACCTGTACAAACAGTTATTTCATTTATACTTTACACAAAACAAAATTCTGACTCACATTTTTTGAGGCAAGAGGAATTAGAGCACCTAGTAACAACAGGAAAGCTGGAGGTAAATAGAACACCAGGTAGACCCTGGGAGAAAATACTGGATAGATTTGCAGAGTGGCCGAGGACAGAGAGGGTGGGAGACGTATTTGCAGCGACAGGGGATAAATTTGTATGGAGGGCCGTGATCGCCAACACTATGCAGCAGGGCACATAATGATGATGATGATGATGATGGCAAAACAAAAACTAAAAACATACTGGAGGATCACAACACTGTGATTTGAATCCCAGCTGGCCAGCAGAAATTTATAGGGAAAGTTTCATCGTAGGTTGGCTCTTATCCAAACTGTGAGTGGTATGGGATCAGACCTGCCAACCCCTCTAAGCCTGCAATAGTACCTTTATAAATTTTTTATAGTATTTTTTCAAAAACAGTAGTATTCCATGTATACAAAGAATTATATACCTCATTATAAAGTAGATTCGTCTCGTCATTTGTGGCTCCAGGAACACATATTTTCACATGTATCACTTCTAATGTCTTTTTTCACATGCATCACAAATTCTGAGTTCAAGTGTCTGTTTTCCACATATATTGATCACTATGAGTTCCAGTGTCTGTCTCCACTGAGGCACAATCACATATGATTCACTCAAAAAACATAAATTCTAATGTCTGCTTCGCTACAAACTGCATTGTCAAAATGACAATTTGAAGCCAACAAGGCACACTTTGAAAGTTACTGAGTTGTGTCGGTAGAGCTTGTTGCACTGTGCTCAGTGTGCTGCCTTTTGGTAGCTGACTTGCACTTTTTCAAGAGCTCATCAGAGAACACTGCTTTGTAGCATGGGCCCCCTTTCTTGGACTTCAGAACCATGAGAGCATCCAATGTCTTTGCCCCTATGGATCCCCGAAAGTCAGTCTTGTTTCTTCGCACTTGACTGAAGATTCTCTCACACCCACAGTTGGACACAGGGATGAGGAGAATTGACAGCATGAACTGGGACAGATGTTTCAGTCTAGTGGCACCATTGTGATCTTTCATGGCACCAATCTCCTTCCACTGCAGTTCTGCTGATGGCTGGTTCAACACCACAGGTGGAAGTTCTGCTGCCTGGTACTCCAGAAACTCTCCCTCCAGCTCATCAGGGGTTGTGTTAGGTGGCAGAGTGCATGGGAACTTCTTCAAGAAGTATTTCAAAGAAGATGCTTGAACTGACTTCTGCAGGTTCACATCCGCAAGCTCTGCATGTTTCCATAGAGTTTCCTCGGCCGGGTTCAGCTTCTCTTTCATGTACTTGCATGCCTCCTTGTAGAATGTCTTCACATTCTCCATGAAGATCTGCTGCTGCTTACTTTCCACACAGTCCAGGTGTTCTCGGGTGGTGCTACCAATGAAGATGTCTTCATCACGCTTCATGTTGTATGAGGATTTGAAGTCCACATCCATCAGGGCCCCATTGTTCAGAGCAGCTGGCTTCAGATAACTGACAAGCAGGCGTCTGTACAGTCGTTCCATGTCTCTCTTGATCAGATGGATTCTGGCGCTGTCGGTCTGTTCAAGTTTGTTGACTTGGTTGAACACCTCCAAGACTGTTGCATAGAACAAGACATACAATTTGGTGGTCTTGCGCCGGAAGAAATCCCCGAGTTTTTGCCTCATAGGTGGGTCAGAACTAGATGTACTTGAAGCATGTGATGTCTTCACACTGCATTCTTCCTTGAAGAATTTGTCCAAAGCGTTCCACTGCTCAACTGCTCTGTCCAAGGCAGCCCAAGAGAGAGCCATCGGGTGGGAACATGCTCAACAACCTTGTGCTCTGGCAAGCCTAGTTCCTTCTGGATCTGCTTCAGGCGTTGCTGTCTGCCAGTGCTCTTGGAGAAATACCAGGCCAGTTGACGCATTGTGTCATCAAGGTCAAACTTGCTAGACTCCTTCATGGCTTTCTTCACAGTCAGACTAAGGAGATGGCATACACATCTGGCCAAGAAGGTCTCTGGATGCTTGTCTCTGATGAACGAGATGACACCTTTGTTGACCCCAATCATGACATTGGCATTGTCGGTTACAAATGCCAGGCAGTTCCTCCAGTCTATCTGGTAAGCCCTTAGCTCAGAGTCCAACAACTGAAAGATGTGTTCTCCAGTGGCTGACGTCTCACATGAGGGGACACTGAGCAGTTCAGTTTTGATAGTTCCATGGGGATCCACAGCTCTCACAACAATGGGAAAGAACTTGTCTTCCCCCTCCTGACTACCATCAGTACCTAACACAAAGGGTCCCTTCATGCACTGCACAAGTTCAGCCTTACTATCTTCAGCACATTTCTTCACAATGGATGTGGTTTTTGTTCTTGCAGAACTGTAGGTATCTGCTATGTTGCTGTCAGGAAACATCTTCTTAAACAACTGTCCAGCATGGTCAGAGGCTGAAAGTGGCACGTTGTGTTCCACCAAAAACGCCGTGAAATATGCCTCTGCACGAATGGGCTGGAGATCAGTATCTTCAGTTCTTTGAATATAATCAACAAGAGAAGAGGTGTTTCTTAAGGCTGATGCCTTTGCAATGTGCCTCAACGAAGTCACGTGCTTTTTTACATCGTCGATCCCGCCATGCGAAACTAGAAAATCGAACTCACAAGCACTGCACCTTGCATATGTGCTTCCCACTTTCGATGCAGTGATGCATGGGTACTCTTGTGAGTACGACTGGATGAACTTTTGTTCTCTTTTTGCCTTTTTCTGTACACTTTCACTGCCAGTGCCCAAAGCAGCTTCACCACCACGTTTTCCTTTGCCACTACCACGCGGTCTACCTCGTGTCGCCATTTTCTTTTTGCAAAAACGGAAGTCTCACAGTCGGTACGAGACTTTTGTTTGACCCAGTACGAGACTCTCGTTTGACGAGATTCTCATTTATAATAACAAACATGGCTGCGCCCATAGTCCACTTGTTTACCGATCGTGATTGTCTTCTCAGTGGCGCTCTCGGCTCAAAGTCACTACTAGACCTATAATCGTTTTTTTGTTTTGTTTTTGTTTTTTTGCATCGTATCATTTTTTACTCGATCGTAATTTAGTATTATTTAATTATGATCGTAAAATAATACGCCAAAATCGTACTGGTTGGCAGGTCTGTGGGATCATCAGAAAGATTGAAATACAAGCAATATACATCACACCCATCATACTGATACCTATTTGAGCAAATTGCTCTTGTCATCTCAGCAACACAGCAGGTGACTGTCTTTCCAAAGCACAACTGATGCAGAGGTATACTAAGAGTACAAACATAAAATACAGCTCCTTCAGATAGTCTCAAGCCATACTACCATCTTCAACTTTACTGAAAGCTTAACTCTCTTCAGAGTTGAATCCTGTACAAAAACAGATAGTGTTCCTGATTTCATCATACTTTTTGCCAAATATTCCAAATATAAGTGTAAGCTGGAACCTGGAATAGCTATCTTTAACCCTTTCCCATTTGCAGATTCTGCTCAGAAACTCTTCCTAGTATTCGGAGATCTCCAAAAGCGTGTGAATGAAAAGGTCAGACACTGACCGATATCTTGTAAATGAGGCGATGTGTGGTACCAAACTCAGTATCATTCTTTCAATGGTTTATCCTGACTTTCGCGGGAAACTTCATTCATGAGGTGTGTGTAACCCCTAGTGCTTAGAGTGTGATGGAAATTCCCCACCAGGCCTACGTGACAGGCGGCGGGCTGCGGCGGGTATAAATAAAAAGCAGGGTTTCCCAGTCGGCGGGCTGCGGCGGGATAAAATCGGAAAGGGATATACAACTGCTGTATAAAAAGTAGAGGAATATAATATGAAAGTACATATGATACAAATGTAATTTACCCTCCCTTGGCATAATTAGTCATATACTGACATAAATATACAGTATTCAGAATACTTCATGCTTCCGAGCCAAAATTATATCTACTGATATTATCTTTGCTACAGTATTTGCTACAGTACATCTCCCTAAGGACATGTCCAGTTGTGGCTGATGCTATACATGTGTAAATGCATGTATGTGTGATTGTGTACGTATACATGTACAAACTACATTGGTAGAGTTATTTCAAGAAATAATGGTAGTAATACATGCATGGAAGTTGAGTACTATGTCTGATTGTAATGAAGCATGTTTTATGTATTGTATAATTATCAATTGTATAATTATCAATGTTGAAATAAACAAAAAATGTTTCAAAAATTCTTTTTCTGTGCTTTTTCTCCTTAGACCAGGAAAAACTTCAACAAGACAAGAAAGCCTCTCTCCTTTCATTCATCTACTAATACACACACACACACACCCACACACACACACCCCACCCACACACACACACACACCCCACCCACACACACACACACACACACACACACACACACACACACACACACACACACACACACACACACACACACACACACACACACACACACACACACACACACACATACACACACACACACACACAACCACACCCACCCACCCACCCACATAAAACCCCCGACCCCCCCACTCACCCCCCCACACATACACCAGCTTTGTGCTATGTACCTGAACGACTTCCTCTCCTTGCAGAGCTTCAATCTGCTTGGGTCTCTTCTGACGGTAGCAGTTGCCATGTCCCAGCTTTCCGTAATCCCCATCCCCCCAGCTGAACACCTCCCCACTCTCTGTCAGGGCCAGGGTGTGGCCATCAGATCCCGTGGACGTGGCTACTTGCGTTATTACAAACCCTGAAATAACAATAAAAACTTTCTTTTCTTCTTTCTTTTATTGTTGTTTAAAGCCCAGCCAACTGTGCAGAGCCATATCAGGGCTATAACCGCTTCAAAACACAAAACTTCAACAGGAAAAAAAAAAAGAAAAGAAAATTAAGTAAACATATCAATGCATTCACGCACATAATCTAAGGACATGCCCCCGGTGTAGGACCATTCCATCTGATTTATCGCACAGGGGAGACTTAAAAAACACACCTGAATACAAATATAAGCATACATAAGGACACCAAAACATATACAAAAACAGGCATAAATTACCTAAAATTGCTTCCGCATATCTCACCTCCTTAGAGCCAAAAATGCACTTAATACATGTACCCAATTATCAATCTGAACAAAAATTATGTAAGACTATATCGAAAAAATACAGGTGAACGGACAATACAAACAATATGAATTATTTCATTACTAGCATTATTACAAACCCTGCAAAAATAAAAGCAACAAGAATCATTTCATTAGTGTGAACAAGAATTATTTCATCATATGATATCACAAATCCTGGAACAACAATAAAAACAATAACAATTACCTCATTACTTGCAATATTACATACCCAGAAACAACAATGAAAATAGCAAGCATTATTTCATTACTTGTGATATTACAAACCCTGGAATAACAATAAAAACAATAAGAATTACTGCAAAAAGAAAAGAAGTAAAAGGAGAAAAAGATGTAGAAGACACAGGAAGAGCAGGAGAAGCAGAAGAACGAGGAGAAGAAAAGAAAAGCCTTAACGCAATCGAGTCGCAGTCTTCAGGGTCATTCCAACCCTCAAATCGCGCGATTTTTTGCACATTTTAAAAAAATATAGAAAAACAACCAGATAACTTAGACAAACAAAGTAAAGTGATACAAAAAGACCAGGATTCGATCTTTACAAATAATTTATACTTGTAAATGATGAAGTATCCAAGTAGGTATCCAGAGAGGGTAAACTTTTTTTTGATGGATGTGAACACACACTGTGAAACAGTTTTAGATGAAGTCCAGAACATAATTTCCATGCCATTGATGTTTTAAATCACTGATTTCACGTATTGGAAAACACAAGATTACTTTTTGCATACAGTTGCTCCAGAGCACAAAAATATTCACAAAATTAATTACCATAAAATGCTTTCCTTGACGCCATTTAGGATTCAGCGAAATTTGCATGTCGCAGGTAGCACTGACAAAAGGCTATTATTGTCTTTGTTTCACATTGCCACATATGGTCTAAGGGAAATAAGTGCTGTAAACATACCCTAGTTTTGGTTCCCAGTGGGGTTATCATAACTGACACTTCTGACATGAAAAAAAATACGAATATCCACTGTTGATAAATCGACATCATGTCTCCAAGCAGTAAAGGCAAGTGTCGGCGATTTTTTTTACCGGCATGACCCGATTGAGTTAATAAAGATGAAATGTTGCAATTATGTCATATGGTGCAATGCAAAGATGTACAAAAATGGTTTTATGTCAGATGAAATTCACAAAGCATATTGCAGGCTGGTTGGTTTTTGTGATAGAGCCATGGACGCAGGATCTGATATCATGAGTTCAGTCCCAGCCCATAACATACAACGTTCGCCTGTTTGCTGACCATCACCATCTTAACCTGTTCACTGCCTCTGACCGAATATTCGGTTGGAAGAAACATACGCCTCCTGTGCCACCGGTTGGCGACTTTTCCTATTTTTAGCCAGAAAACCCCAATGCTTTCAGTGACGTATGAGATATCAACGGAAACTTCAGTATTCATTCTATAAACAGATGCTAATTATGAATGTGTGATGTTTTACGGTCTTTTTTGCCCATGTGGGTGAAAATGTGACCTCCTACTATTCAGCGACTGTAAACAATGGCGGACGAACTCGCTTCAACACCGAGCATCGATCAGACCCGAAAAACAACTTATGCAGCAAAAGAAGTTGCAGAAATCATTACTTGTGGAGCTGATTCTGATTTGCGGTCTGTCGATAAGAGTGAAAATGATGATAATTTGGTGCATGCAGGTGATATTTCAGTGTTGATGTCCAAAGTCGGACTTGACCCAGATAAGAGTCAGAGTGACATTACTGCTCCTGGTGTGTTGTAAAGTATACTGGACAAGAAAATATACAGTGTTGTGGGGTTTTCTGAGCTGGACGAAGAGATATGAATTTTTTTTTATTTTAAGTCAAGACTTTAAAAATCTCCATGGCACAGGCGATTCACCTTTTTATTTACACTTTGGCAGCGAAAGGGTTAATGTTTCCATCATTGTGGTGGTGACAGCTTTGGGTTTCGTAGATGTCCCCCTTTCATCTCCTCAGTTCAAGACCTTGCCAGCAGATAGAATTCTGCACAGGCTCAGGAAGTCTGCCAGCTAACTGCTGACAGATTTTAGGGGGGGGAGCGCATATGGAATCGTCCAAACGTGATGAATCCCTCTTGAACAAAGTCTAACAAAGCATAATGAACAAGTCAGACTCCAGACAGGATTACCTTGAAGACTGGTGATGATGGTGGGGGCATGCACATCGTCAGAATTCCCCTGTCCCAGGCGTCCATAGCTCCCTTCCCCACAGGCCAACAAGCTGCCACTGGCCTGCACTAGGAATGTACAGTTCTGACCACATATCACCTGTAACGCAACATGCTGTAAGCAGACTCTAGTTGTGTAAGTTCAGTGGGAAATACACAAACTTTACTGTCTGTACATTATCATAGATTTTCCTTTCTGAGTTGACCAACTCAAAAGGCAACAAAGAAACAAGAGCATTAAACCAATGTACCACTATTAACCCTTTAACTCCTATATCCTATCCACAACTGCAAAAACTTAACCCTTTGACTCCCTCACCCTATCCACCAGCTTCCTGCAGGAAGCTGGTGGATAGGGTGAGGGAGTCAAAGGGTTAAGTGGTGGACAGGGTGCAGGAGTCAAAGGGTTAACTGGCTTTAAACGTACATGGCTACCCCTTCCCCAGGTCAAAGCTGATACAAAGAAGTGGACATAATCTGACCACCTATAGGAAAGCCCTACCGCAACAGTGAAGCAAAACAAACTGTCACAATCTGCAGGCCTCACCTCCAAGCTCCTAAGACCACAGATGACCTTTGGAAAGTCAAATTTGCACAGGAAAAACTTCTTTTCTTAAATGGAAGAAACTGCATAATTTATAAACAAGATCCTTTCAGTAAAACAGAGACGTCAAAGAAATATGATCTGCTGCACAGTTCTTGCAAGCAAAGACAGTATGATGAAAACTTGAATACCAACTCAGTTACAGACCAAGTACCATTTTCAATCACAGATCTGTCAAGAGCCTCACACAGTAACTAACCTGCTGACACGAGGACAGAGAGGGAACCTTAGTGGGAACCATGGTAACTCGTCCAGCCTCACACATCTGGCCATGACGTCCACTGCCCCACACGAAGGTCTCCCCACGACCTCCCACCTGCCAGTCCTCAGGGCGCTGTACTGCCCACGTCATGATCTGGGTGTCCATGTTCAGGTCCCACTGGCTGTTGTCCTGTAATATGCAAATTTCAAAAGATTTATATATTCATACTCTACATATTCATATTCTATATATTCATCTTTATATGCATATTCTATACATATATTCATATTCTGTATACTTGTTTTTACGTTCATATTCTATATATATTTTCATCTTCATTATTTCTTTTTAAATGCAAATTTCTTTTTAAATGCAAATTTTATCTCGCATGTTGGGATGCAATGATCATTCAAAGAACACTTCAAGATCACGTTAAAGTTGTTGCATTGTGCTTCTCTTCACCTATATTCTTATCAAATAATATAAATCTCATTTTTCTAGGGCCTAACTCACACTTTACACATCTCTTGGTTGCTGAGCTCATAACAACTTTTCTTTTCTTTTTTCTTTTTTTTTTTTTTGCTGTACAGAAAGATTTTACAAACGAGCAAATCAATAATGACAAAAATTCAGTAAGAACTGACCAATGAGCTGACAAAAATTCAGTAAGAACTGACCAATGAGCTGACAAAAATTCAGGAAGAACTGACCAATGAGCTGACAAAAATTCAGTAAGAACTGACCAATGAGCTGACAAAAATTCAGGAAGAACTGACCAATGAGCTGACAAAAATTCAGTAAAAATTGACCAATGAGCAATGAATGATATGATAATTTGAAAGCAGCTGACAGCAACAGTAAATCCAGTGTTCAATCCTATAAAATTAAAAACGTTCAACATATTTAGAGACCCAATGTCCAGCAGACCCAATGTCCAAAACTAAAGAATGAGGGAAAGCAAACCAGCTCACGTAGGCCTGATCTTGAACTTCATCAACAGAACTGCGGGCCAGAAGCCTGAAGGTGGGAGGAAAGGAATGGCGTTGCAGTAGGGCCGCAGCCGACTTGAGTGCCGTGGAAAAGGACAGCAGCCATTGCCACTCTGGTACCAGCCGGTCAAGGCACATGGGTCCTGTGTATGCAGACAACCACAACACACCCTCACCATATATTCACTGGAAAATACAATATCACACCCTGCCACACAGTCATTGGAAAAAACACAATCATACCATCTGATCTAGAATCTGAGCCTACTGTTATTTTTGATTGAAACCCAGCCGACTGCGTAGAGCCATATCAGGGCTATAATCGCTTCAAAACATACGAAACTTCAACAGGAAAAAAAGAAAAGAAAATTAAGAACACATATCAATGCATTTGCATACATAAACTAAGGACAAGCCCCTGGCATTGACCGCTCCGTCCAATTTATTGCACAAGGAATTTAAAAAACACACCTGAATACAAATTTAAACACACCTAAGGACACCAAAATATATAAAAACAGGCATAAATTACCTAAAATTGCTTCCGCATATCTCACCTACCTAGAACTAAAAATGCACTTAATACACATAACCAATTATTAATCCTTAGAAAAGTATGTAAGACTTTATCGAACACATACAGATAAATGGACCAGCAAGGCAGAAAATGATAGGAAAAATGACAGAAAGCAAAGGAACAAGGCAGAAACAAAGAGAGTAACAGAAAAGAGGAAATTTCTAGCACAGAATTTCCAGAAGGAGGGGATACCTTTTATACGGGAAAGAGCCCCTGGCATCCCCATGGGGGAAATCTGAGTCTAAACAGGCTACCAATGTACATCAATCGTTTCATAATGTGTGATACATCCTACTTACCAAGCAAGAGTAATTTCATCTATTATGTCAGAGTAACCCTCTTTCACCTACCAAGCTAGACGTTAGGCACTAAATTCCAAACAAGAATAACCCTTTGACTCCCGCACCCTACCCACCAAAATGCAAAAACTTAACCCTTTGACTCCCTCACCCTATCCACCAGCTTCCTGCAGGAAGCTGGTGGATAGGGGGAGGGAGTCAAAAAGTTAAGTTTTTGCTTTGGTAATAAGGTTGACAATGCAGGATGCTGGTGGACAAGGCGTGGGAGTCGAAGGGTTATGCCCTGCTGGTCATCCAGACCTGCCAACCTGGGAGTAGCAGTGTCATTTATCTAAGTGTAGCAAAATGGCATTTGAGAATAGCACTATCAATGTCCATTCACATCAGTCAACCATCATGCGAAATCTTGACTTAAGTCAAGTCAGCACACACTACCGAAAACATGGTTACCAATGACCATCAATCACTTAACTCTCTCGCTATGAGCGTTGGGATTTCCCGATCATGTCTCAACGACACTTGTCTACGAGCGTCGGAGAAATCCAACTTAAGTTTTGAAAATTAGCGAGGCTTTCAGTTTTCCGTTAACCGAAATTAATAGCCAGAAATAGATTCTTTGCTCATTCTTAGCCTCGTTTCAGGCCATGAGATCACTGTGCTACGCAGTTGGTGTGTGGACAGTGCAAAGTTCACAACCCACTAACTTCGCAGCGAAGCAGACGACAGAAAAGCAAATGGCTGAACAATACTCAACAACTCGGTGCTGTTCAACACAATCTCTTCCTTCAGTGCACATGGAGTGTGTGCACATTGGATTTTATGAAATTTCATTCAAAATGTGACTGTAGGAACTGATGTATTGACCTGACTGTGTATTTTGTAAGACATTTTTCACCTGAA
>JAPXFY010000016.1:81049087-81084087 GCA_030674185.1 Monoplex corrugatus
AGCCAATCACGGCAGCTCATCGTACAGGAAGAGTTAACGCAAGTAAAGGAGTAACGATGCTATTTTTGCCACATTTCTGCAGAAAACAATCAATTTTATCTTATAAACAAAAAAAGACGGGGAAAAAAAAGAAGGAATAAAAAACGCCATTCTACATAGTGAGGTAACACCCTTCCCAAGAAAAGCAACCTTAGGTTTTCACAGAAATAACGATGAGAAGATATAAATACAATACATTACAATATGATACGATATGATACAATACAACACAACACAAAACAACGCAGTGCAGTGCATAGCAGTGCAATGCAGTACAGTGCAATGCAGTGCAATCCAATACAAAACAAAAAACAGCAAAATAGAAAAGAG
Source organism: Monoplex corrugatus (assembly GCA_030674185.1). NCBI lineage: Eukaryota > Metazoa > Mollusca > Gastropoda > Littorinimorpha > Ranellidae > Monoplex > Monoplex corrugatus. The sequence continues at coordinate 81,049,457 of JAPXFY010000016.1, forward strand.
TACCACACACACATATTTCCATCAAACTAAGGTAGTCCAAGAGCTGCAACGATTTACCTGAGAATCCATGCTTTGTGATTTAGGCAGGAAAGCCTTGGTGTGACTGGTCGGCTGTTCAACAGTCCACACACACACTTTGCCATTCTCACAGCCTCTGCAAACGACCATGTTCAATAACATTACATAACCACATCTACACACACACTTTGCCATTCTCAAGCTCTGTAACGACCATGTTCAAATAACATTACATAACCACATCACACACACACTTTGCCATTCTCACAGCCTCTGCAAACGACCATGTTCAAATAACATTACATAACCACATCTACACACACACTTTGCCATTCTCAAAGCCTCTGTAAACGACCATGTTCAAATAACATTACATGACCACAACATCTACACACACACTTTGCCATTCTCAAAGCCTCTGCAAGTCACAATGTTTAAATCACATTATATGACCACCATCTGGCTTTGGTGCTAACAGTAGAGCCTTTTTTCTTTATGAGGCAATAACAGCTAATAGCATTAGATTATTAACACTTGGGAGTCACAGTAAAATATACATACATCATTTAAAAAAAAAACAATATAGTACAGACTCACCTCATCACTCTAATAATCACCTATTCCATAGCCCTGATATGGCTCTATGCAGTCAACTGGGCTTCAAACAAAGAAAAACTTACCAACCACCCATTCCATATTATCTGGACACTGACACTCTGTGCCCCTCTATAAGCAACACTTACTATACTCTCATAAAACTAATTTACACCTGAATGTTCATAATGTTCAATAATTGAAAGGACATTTCTCCAACCATCACCTTAATCTTACAAAATCATACATACATACTTCGGGGGGGAGGTTGCTTTTTATTTTCATGAGCTAAATTATTTAATCTCTTTAAAGAAAGCGAAGTTTGAGAATGTCATTTGTGTGCTGAGCAAAATAAGTAACCATCAGTCTTCAATCTTTGCGCATCTTCGATTTCTGCTCAGAGTGAAAACCTTGATTTTGTACTTGTATATATATGTATATTTAAACAAAACAAAAAATATAATCATTTTCTGCTCCAAGTGAAAACTTTGGTTTTGTACTTGTATTGTATGTGTACTTATACAATACACAAGAATATAACCATTTTCCATCTTTGCTCAATGTGAAAACTTTGGTTTTCTACTTGTATATGTATGTCTATTTACAAAAAAAACACAAAAATATAAATATTTAATCATAAAGTTCATTTAAATTATTTATTCTTTCCATTATCTATCCCAAACCTGACACAATACAGACAAAAATGAAAAGTTGACAAATCTCAAAAGTCAATGACATGCAAAGTTTCAGAATGTAACATTATCTGTGGATCTGGACCTTGCTAGCAGATATGACACAGCACAGCACAGTTGTCTACAGAATGCACTCTTGCCAAACAGCAATCCAGTTTACAAATCCAAATTGCAGTCTTAATGTCAACCTGACAGTTAATTTTCAGAATTTACAAGTTTCAGTTTTGAAAGGCAGCCTGGAAATTCTCCAGTTTTCATATTTTATATTAAGATGGATTTTTTTATGTATCCAATTAAATTCAGACAGCACACACTAAACAAATCATAATCTCATACAGGCCTGAAAATTTCATCAAATCCATTGAATCTGAACCTCCTCAATGTGTCAATTGTTTCTGGAAAATTCCATTGCACAATACCCATCTGTGACACTCAGAACTGAACACTCATAGTAGATGTCACAAATGCATGCAAAACTCTGGTCCATCAACGAGATATGTGAACCAATCAATTCAATAACACAAAGCAAAACTCTAGTCCTTCAATGAGATACATGAACCAATCAATTCAATAGTACAAAAGAAAAAAACAGCACACAGTAATACACAAAGTAACACACCCAGCAATCATAAGTTTCTTGTCGTCTGCAATGCCTGGCATGACACACCACTCCAGGGCAGTGACGGCAGACGGGTGGGCCAGCTCAGCAGCACAGAACAGACCCTCCCCACGATGGGACCACACACAGATTCTGGGATCTCCACGGGCACAGGTGGCCAGGACATGACCTGTAGGGTCCCACTGAAGGCTGGTGATGGCACTCTGGTAGAATACGGTAAATCTTCCACATGTCAGACTCAAAAGACTCAAAACACAGGGACAACATCAACATCTCAAGCTTGCAACGACATAAAACAATTGTGGCATATAGAAAATGGCACCGTTACAGTTCTTTCCGAATATCATCATCATCATCATCAGGTGCCTTCCCACATGGCGTTGGCGATCATGGCCTTCCTTCTGTTTCCATCTCTTGTTGCCTCAAGCACCTATTCCACCCTCTTTGTCTTCAGCCACTCTACAAGTCTGTCCAATATCTTCTCCCTGGGTCTACCTGGTGCTCTCTTTCCCTCCAGCTTTCCCGTCCAAATATCACAGACACAAAAACATGTAAAATCAGATTTATGTCAGGTTTTCTTTGCATTTTTCATTATAGTATTTGAGAGAGAGAATGAATTGGAAAGAAAGAGACAACTGAGACAAGGACAAAAAAAGAGACAGACAGACTGAATAACTGACAGACATATGGACGGACACGTACACACAATCAGGCAGAAAGACAAAATCTGAAAATCACAGAGAAACAGGCGTTCATACCGACAGGAATGAAAAAGAAAACATGTACAAAACTAACTTGACAATGAAAAGAAAACATGTACAAAACTAACCTGACAATGAAAACATGTACAAAACTAACCTGACAATGAAAAAGAAAACATGTACAAAACTAACTTGACAATGAAAACATGTACAAAACTAACCTGACAATGAAAAAGATAACATGTACAAAACTAACCTGACAATGAAAAAGAAAACATGTCCAAAACTAACTTGACAATGAAAAAGAAAACATGTACAAAACTAACCTGACAATGAAAAAGAAAACATGTACAAAACTAACCTGACAATGAAAAAGAAAACATGTACAAAACTAACTTGACAATGAAAAAGAAAACATGTACAAAACTAACTTGACAATGAAAAAGAAAACATGTACAAAACTAACTTGACAATGAAAAAGAAAACATGTACAAAACTAACCTGACAATGAAAAGCAAACATGTACAAAACTAACTTGACAATGAAAAAGAATACATGTACAAAACTAACTTGACAATGAAAAAGAAAACATGTACAAAACTAACTTGACAATGAAAAAGAAAACATGTACAAAACTAACTTGACAATGAAAAAGAAAACATGTACAAAACTAACTTGACAATGAAAAAGAAAACATGTACAAAACTAACCTGACAATGAAAACATGTACAAAACTAACCTGACAATGAAAAAGAAAACATGTACAAAACTAACCTGACAATGAAAAAGAAAACATGTACAAAACCTGACAATGAAAAAGAAAACATGTACAAAACTAACCTGACAATGAAAACATGTACAAAACTAACTTGACAATGAAAAAGAAAACATGTACAAAACTAACTTGACAATGAAAAAGAAAACATGTACAAAACTAACTTGACAATGAAAAAGAAAACATGTACAAAACTAACTTGACAATGAAAAAGAAAACATGTCCAAAACTAACCTGACAATGAAAAAGAAAACATGTACAAAACTAACTTGACAATGAAAAAGAAAACATGTACAAAACTAACCTGACAATGAAAAAGAAAACATGTACAAAACTAACTTGACAATGAAAAAGAAAACATGTACAAAACTAACTTGACAATGAAAAAGAAAACATGTACAAAACTAACCTGACAATAAAAAGAAAACATGTACAAAACTAACCTGACAATGAAAAAGAAAACATGTACAAAACTAACCTGACAATGAAAAAGAAAACGTGTACAAAACCTGACAATGAAAAGAAAACATGTACAAAACTAACCTGACAATGAAAACATGTACAAAACTAACCTGACAATGAAAAAGAAAACATGTACAAAACCTGACAATGAAAAAGAAAACATGTACAAACTAACCTGACAATGAAAAAGAAAACATGTACAAAACTAACTTGACAATGAAAAAAAAACATGTACAAAACTAACCTGACAATGAAAAAGAAAACATGTACAAAACTAACCTGACAATGAAAAAGAAAACATGTACAAAACTAACCTGACAATGAAAAAGAAAACGTGTACAAAACCTGACAATGAAAAAGAAAACATGTACAAAACAACTTGACAATGAAAAAGAAAACATGTACAAAACAACTTGACAATGAAAAGAAAACATGTACAAAACTAACCTGACAATGAAAACATGTACAAAACTAACCTGACAATGAAAACATGTACAAAACTAACCTGACAATGAAAACATGTACAAAACTAACCTGACAATGAAAACATGTACAAAACTAACCTGACAATGAAAAGAAAACATGTACAAAACTAACCTGACAATGAAAACATGTACAAAACTAACTTGACAATGAAAAAGAAAACATGTACAAAACTAACCTGACAATGAAAAAGAAAACATGTACAAAACAACTTGACAATGAAAAAGAAAACATGTACAAAACTAACCTGACAAGAAAACATGTACAAAACTAACCTGACAATGAAAAGAAAACATGTACAAAACTAACTTGACAATGAAAAAGATAACATGTACAAAACTAACCTGACAATGAAAAAGAAAACATGTACAAAACTAACCTGACAATGAAAAAGAAACATGTACAAAACTAACCTGACAATGCAAAAGAAAACATGTACAAATCAAATTGACAATGAAAAGAAAACATGTACAAAACTAACCTGACAATGAAAAGAAAACATGTACAAAACTAACCTGACAATGAAAAAGAAAACATGTACAAAACTAACTTGACAATGAAAAAGAAAACATGTACAAAACTAACCTGACAATGAAAAGAAAACATGTACAAAACTAACTTGACAATGAAAAGAAAACATGTACAAAACTAACCTGACAATGAAAAAGAAAACATGTACAAAACTAACCTGACAATGAAAAAGAAAACATGTACAAAACCTGACAATGAAAAAGAAAACATGTACAAAACTAACTTGACAATGAAAAGAAAACATGTACAAAACTAACCTGACAATGAAAAAGAAAACATGTACAAAACTAACCTGACAATGAAAAAGAAAACATGTACAAAACTGACAATGAAAAGAAAACATGTACAAAACTGACAATGAAAAAGATAACATGTACAAAACTAACCTGACAATGAAAACATGTACAAAACTAACCTGACAATGAAAACATGTACAAAACTAACCTGACAATGAAAAGAGAAAACATGTACAAAACTAACTTGAAAATGAAAAGAAAACGTGTACAAAACTAACTTGACAATGAAAAGAAAACATGTACAAAACTAACCTGACAATGAAAAGATAACATGTACAAAATTAACTTGACAATGAAAAAGAAAACATGTACAAAACTAACTTGACAATGAAAAAGAAAACATGTACAAAACTAACTTGACAATGAAAACATGTACAAAACTAACCTGACAATGAAAACATGTACAAAACTAACCTGACAATGAAAAAGAAAACATGTACAAAACTAACCTGACAATGAAAAAGAAAACATGTACAAAACTAACCTGACAATGAAAAAGAAAACATGTACAAAACTAACCTGACAAAGAAAACATGTACAAAACTAACCTGACAATGAAAACATGTACAAAACTAACCTGACAATGAAAAGAAAACATGTACAAAACTAACCTGACAAAGAAAACATGTACAAAACTAACCTGACAAAGAAAACATGTACAAAACTAACCTGACAATGAAAAAGAAAACATGTACAAAACTAACCTGACAATGAAAAGAAAACATGTACAAAACTAACTTGACAATGAAAACATGTACAAAACTAACCTGACAATGAAAACATGTACAAAACCTGACAATGAAAACATGTACAAAACTAACCTGACAATGAAAACATGTACAAAACTAACTTGACAATGAAAAAAGAAAACATGTCCAAAACTAACTTGACAATGAAAAAGAAAACATGTACAAAACTAACCTGACAATGAAAACATGTACAAAACTAACCTGACAATGAAAACGAAAACATGTACAAAACTAACTTGACAATGAAAAAGAAAACATGTACAAAACTAACCTGACAATGAAAACGAAAACATTTTACAAAACTAACTTGACAATGAAAAAGAAAACATGTACAAAACTAACCTGACAATGAAAAAGAAAACATGTACAAAACTAACCTGACAAAGAAAAACATGTACAAAACTAACTTGACAAAGAAAACATGTACAAAACTAACCTGACAATGAAAAAGAAAACATGTACAAAACTAACTTGACAATGAAAAAGAAAACATGTACAAAACTAACCTGACAATGAAAAGAAAACATGTACAAAACTAACCTGACAATGAAAAAGAAAACATGTACAAAACTAACCTGACAATGAAAACATGTACAAAACTAACCTGACAATGAAAAAGAAAACATGTACAAAACCTGACAATGAAAAGAAAACATGTACAAAACTAACTTGACAATGAAAAGAAAACATGTACAAAACTAACTTAAGAAAGAAACATGTACAAAACTAACCTGACAATGAAAAGAAAACATGTACAAAACTAACTGACAATGAAAAGAAAACATGTACAAAACTAACTGACAATGAAAAGAAAACATGTACAAAACTAACCTGACAATGAAAAGAAAACATGTACAAAACTAACTTGACAATGAAAAAGAAACATGTACAAAACTAACCTGACAATGAAAAGAAAACATGTACAAAATAACCTGACATGAAAAGAAACATGTACAAAACTAACTGACAATGAAAAGAAACATGTACAAAACTAACTGACAATGAAAAAAAACATGTACAAAACTAACTGACAATGAAAACATGTACAAAACAACCTGACAATAAGAAAACATGTACAAACTAACCTGACAATGAAAAGAAACATGTACAAAACTAACCTGACAATGAAAAACATGTACAAAACTAACTGACAATGAAAACATGTACAAAATAACTGACAATGAAAACATGTACAAAACTAACCTGACAATGAAAACATGTACAAAACTAACTGACAATGAAAAAAACATGTACAAAACTAACTGACAATGAAGAAAACATGTACAAAACTAACTGACAATGAAAACATGTACAAAACTAACCTGACAATGAAAAAAAAACATGTACAAAACTAACTGACAATGAAAACATGTACAAAACTAACTGACAATGAAAAAAAAACATGTACAAAACTAACTACATGAAAGAAAACATGTACAAAACTAACCTGACAATGAAAGAAACATGTACAAAACTAACCTGACAATGAAAAATGTACAAAACTAACTGACAATGAGAAAACATGTACAAAACTAACTGACATGAAAAGAAAACATGTACAAAACTAACTGACAATGAAAACATGTACAAAACAACTGACAATAGAAAACATGTACAAAATAACTGACAATGAAAGAAAAATGTACAAACAACCTGACAATGAAAGAAAACATGTACAAAACTAACCTGACATGAAAAACTGTACAAAACAACTGACAATGAAAAAACAGTACAAAACTAACCTGACAATGAAAGAAACATGTACAAAACTAACCTGACAATGAAAAGAAAACATGTACAAACTAACCTGACAATGAAAAGAAACATGTACAAAACTAACCTGACAATGAAGAAACATGTACAAAACAACTTGACAATGAAAACATGTACAAAACTAACTGACAATGAAAAGAAAACATTACAATAACTTGACAATGAAAAGAAACATGTACAAAACTAACTGACAATGAAAAGAAAACATGTACAAAACTAACTGACAATGAAAATGTACAAAACTAACTGACAATGAAAACATGTACAAAACTAACCTGACAATGAGAAACATGTACAAAACTAACTTGACAATGAAGAAAACATTACAAAACTAACTGACAATGAAAAAGAAACTGTACAAAAAGACTAAACTGACTATTGAAAAGAAAACATGTACAAACAACTGACAATGAAAAGAAAAATGTACAAACTAACCTGACAATGAAAAAGAAAACATGTACAAAACTAACCTGACAATGAAAAAGAAAACATGTACAAAACTAACCTGACAATGAAAAAGAAAACATGTACAAAACTAACTGACAATGAAAAGAAAAACATGTACAAAACTAACCTGACAATGAAAAAGAAAACATGTACAAAACTAACTTGACAATGAAAAGAAAACATGTACAAAACTAACCTGACAATGAAAAGAAAACATGTACAAAACTAACTTGACAATGAAAAGAAAACATGTACAAAACTAACCTGACAATGAAAAAGAAAACATGTACAAAACTAACTTGACAATGAAAAGAAAACGTGTACAAAACTAACTGACAATGAAAAAAATGTACAAAACTAACTGACAATGAAAAAACATGTACAAAACTAACTTGACAATGAAAAAGAAAACATGTACAAAACTAACTTGACAATGAAAAGAAACATGTACAAAACTAACTTGACAATGAAAAAGAAAACATGTACAAAACTAACTTGACAATGAAAAAGAAAACATGTACAAAACTAACTTGACAATGAAAAGAAAACATGTACAAAACTAACCTGACAATGAAAACATGTACAAAACTAACTACTGAAATGAAAACATGTACAAAACTAACCTGACAATGAAAACATGTACAAAACTAACCTGACAATGAAAAGAAAACATGTACAAAACTAACTTGACAATGAAAAAGAAAACATGTACAAAACTAACTGACAATGAAAACATGTACAAAACAACTTGACAATGAAAACATGTACAAAACTAACTTGACAATGAAAAAGAAAACATGTACAAAACTAACTTGACAATGAAAACATGTACAAAACTAACTTGACGAACGTTTTCCCACCCTCCAGCCACAACTGACCTGATGAGCCTCAACCTTGATAGGCTCCTCATACTCGTTCCTGCTGCACAGCATCAGCTCTCCATCATGATAGGCCACAGCAAACTTACGGTCCTCGTCAAACCAGGCCAACTGGGTCACTGACACTGAAAAACCCATGGCACGATCAGGCAGGTGAGTCTGCTATGTCATTTGGCAAACATGATTTTCCATGCCTTATACAACTACATCTTTCAATAACATTTGGAAAGATAGAAGCATACAACAGCCCTTAAAATCAAACCCCTAAAATGTCTAAATCTGGCCAGTAATGCTATATGGTTGTGAAAGTGGACATGCAAAAAAGCAGAGATGTGGCTCTATTTGTGGCTTCTAAAACTCAACTGGACTGACAAAAGAACAAATGAAAGCATTCTGAACAAACTGCTAAAAGAAAACTGAAATACATCTGCAACATGAACACAACCATAATCAGATAATGACAATAGTTTTACAAGGAAAAGTTGAAGACCCACACCCCTTAACAAAGAGACAGTCTTGATGGAGGCACACACAAGTAGATCACTCATAAGGAAGATTAGGAAAAGACAGGCAACATTTATCGGCCATTTTATGAGGAAGGGGGATTTGGAGCACCTGGTCACAATGGGAAAGCTGGAGGGAAAGAGAGCACCAGGTAGACCCAGGGAGAAAATGCTAGACAGACTTGCAGAGTGGCTGAAGACGAGGAGGGTGGAGGAGATGCTTGGGGCAACGAGACAGATGGAAGTCCATGATTGCCAACGCCATGCGGCAAGGCACCTGATGATGATGATGAAAGTCTATGAAGTAGCACAGAAAAGTCAAGACCGAAGTAAATGGAGGAGAGATGTTGTGATGTCCACTGTCACTTGTATCATCAAACTAGATGATGCTGACGGGTGACAGAGGACACTTCACCTACCAAACCTACAAGACTGTCACAGGTATCTCAAAGAGTTATGCAGATTCAGGAATGGCATGGCACTCACTACAGGTATGCCAACCAAGGTTCAGCTATAAGATGAAAACATTTATCAGAAAACAAATCTGTTCAACACACACAAAAAGAAATCAATGACAATAGTACAAAGAACAGTTGCTGAACCTGCAGACAATTTCCCTGAGGGCTTATCATCACAGTTAATACAAAGAGAAATCTTTTTTAAAAATACATGTTACTGTCAAAAATCAACCAACAACCTTTTTAATTCACTTGTCTCTCCAGCAGAGAAAAGTCCAGATTTCATACTGCCCTATATTCTTAGCTTCAAAGAACAGAACCAACAAACAAATATACACACATAAACAGATCTGGATTTGATTATATATGATTTCACTGATTTAATTCAAGCTTGTTATATGCTTAAGCATTCTATTATATGACAGTAAACTAAGTTCTAAGTTCATATTGCTTATAGCAAGCTGACTACTACAGCCATATCAGGGCTAACACCACATCAAAAACAACAACCAGGTTAAGATAAAAGACAACAGTTAAAAACCATGCTCACCGTTAACCTTGCAAGTCTAAAATGTAATTAAACAAAACCATACTCAGAAGTAAAATCATATCAGGTGAAATCTATTGATCTCTTGTAAAAACTGGAAAACTGCATCAGGAGGGATGTCTCGGAAGAGGTTCTTTAAGGAGTCCGCAATGTAGCACTTATGTCTCACATTGTACAAGCCCCAGCATGCAAGGAGGAAGTGTCTGACACTCAATGGCTTGTCACATGGCATACACCACGGTACTTCTACATTTTCTTAAAAGGTACGAATGAGCATAGGATGTGTGACTCATATGTAACCTACATAACACTGTCTCTTTCTTACTCTTTCAAACACAAACAACAAATCTGCATACCATTCCTGTAACAGTGAGCCAGTTCCTTGCACCTATACGTGGAGATGTCAATGACATCAATGGTTGCCAGAGAACCATCATGTCGACCCACCAGCAATGTGTCCATGCTCAGACCCAGTCGACCCTCGATGCCTCGCAACTGGGGCCATGTCATGGCTGTGACGTACTGCTGCTGTATGTCCAGGTGACCTTTGCCTCCTGCAAATACCACAAAACAAAAGTAGATTATTCGCTGTTCTCAATGAAACAGAAATACTGATCTAATATCTACACATACTCCCATTTATATCTCAAGCTATCACTTTTGATATCTGTATTTATATTCTGGTTAACAGAGCTGCAATACAGCTGCACAGACCAACAATGCTGCACAGAACTAAACTAGTTCATTAATGTAGTTCATTAAACCCTTTGATTCCTACACCCTGTCCACCAGCATCCTGCACTGTCAACCATGCTTGCAAAGTAAAAACACTGACTCCCTCAGGCTATCCACCAGCTTCCTGTGTGTGCATAAAGACTTCTTTTGTGACCATTTGGCTCTGTATCAGTCCATCTGTCTGTGTCTGCATTCATATCTGTCGATCTGTTTGTCAATATTTCATTATTCTGTGGAGGTATGAAATTTCAAGACACGCACCTTGTATACATACACCTATGCATGACACATTTGTGGTAAATATAATATGTATGCTTTGTACACAAGCCATTATGCACTGCATACATATATTTATGCATATATATATTGTGTATGTATCACTTGCAAACATTGGTATGCATATACATATGTTGTATAACTGAATGCGCGTAACTGTGTATATGTTTACAGAGAAAAAGCCAGACTCCAGAAAAGAGTATTTTGTCCAATACTCCTTAATATTTTTGTATTTAAAGTCATGGCCACTGTATTTGAAATCTTTAAAGATTAAAGACAAAGCTCAAATCAAAAAGGAAATTTTCCTTCTAAAATTACGTTTAATCTAACATACTTACCGTGGCTCACTGATGCAATAAGCGGCAGCGATTTGCCATTCCTGCCTCATAAACAATAAAGTCCGAAGGGACCATAACTCTGAGAGTATCCATGTCTTGCGCATGCGCATGTGCTCTTCCTCTTTTCGAGGAAACCAAGGCCCTGACTGTGAACGGAAGGAACCAGGAAGGCGGGGAGGACGGGAGGGACTCTGCGTGAGCCACGGTAAGTATGTTAGAATAAAATGAGATACAAAACCAAACAAAACCAAACCCAACAAACTAAACCCAACTGAGTATCTTCCAACAAATGACCAAACATACAAACCAAACCAAACCAAACCAAACCTAACAGAGTACATTCCAACAAATGATTAAATATACAAACCAAACCAAACCAAACCAAACCCAACAGAGTACATTCCATTAACTCTTTGGAGACGCACCCTAAAATGGCTGCTGAAACTCTCGAGATGCACAGTTTTTGGTACTTTTTAAAAAAATTATGGAGAATATCCAATGACAATAAACCTATCCTGTTATATACGTTTTAAAAGGTCAATGGTTAAACTCTGCTGTCACTATAATTTCCCTTACTACAGTATACACGTAGTCTTGGTGAAAAAATCCAAAACATCTAGTTGCGGAGCGTCACAGTCGAGACACGGAGGTCCGCAGCTATAGCTGCGGACCATCACCATCGAGTTAAATGTTCCAATATACAAACCAAACCAAACCCAGTAAACCAAACCCAACACAGCACATTCCAACAAATGATCCAATATACAAACCAAACCAAACCAAACCAAACCCAACACAGCACGTTCCAAAAAATGATCCAATATACAAACCAAACTAAACCAAACCCAAACACAGTACATTCCAACAAATGATCCAATATACAAACCAAACCAAATCAAAGCAAACCCAACACAGTGCGTTCCAAAAAATGATCCAATGTACAAACCACCTCCGATGGTCCAGATGTTGATCATGAACTCGTAACTGGCAGCCAGCAGACGGCCTGTGGTGTTCCAGCACAAGTTGCTAAGGTGACAGCCGTCCAGCTCTTCAGTGCGCATATCCTCACCACGGTGGAAAATGCACGTCTGCTGCAGGAACGCGTGCGTCTTGTTGGGCAGACTCCACACCCGCACAGTGCCATCATGGCCACTGCAACAGGTAGTCATGGGAACTATATGAAAGTAGCCAGTGGTGCTACACTAGGTGCTGACAAGACTTGTTATTAAACAGTCAAGTCTGACGGCTACACTAGTAGCTGACAAGACTTGTTATTAAACAGTCAAGTCTGAGGGCTACACTAGTAGCTAACAAGACATTATTAAAAAGTCAAGTCTGTCAGCTATACTAGTAGCTGACAAGACTTATTATTAAACAGTCAAGTCTGACAGCTATACTAGTAGCTGACAAGACTTGTTATTAAACAGTCAAGTCTGAGGGCTACACTAGTAGCTGACAAGACTTGTTATTAAACAGTCAAGTCTGACGGCTATACTAGTAGCTGACAAGACTTGTAATTAAACAGTTAAGTCTGAGGGCTACACTAGTAGCTGACAAGACTTATTATTAAACAGTTAAGTCTGGGGGCTACACTAGTAGCTGACAAGACATTATTAAACAGTTAAGTCTGAGGGCTACACTAGTAGCTGACAAGACTTGTAATTAAACAGTTAAGTCTGAGGGCTACACTAGTAGCTGACAAGACATTATTAAACAGTCAAGTCTGAGGACTACACTACTAGCTGACAAGACTTATTATTAAACAGTTAAGTCTGAGGACTACACTAGTAGCTGACAAGACTTATTATTAAACAGTTAAGTCTGAGGACTACACTACTAGCTGACAAGACTTATTATTAAACAGTTAAGTCTGAGGACTACACTACTAGCTGACAAGACTTATTATTAAACAGTTAAGTCTGGGGGCTATACTAGTAGCTGACAAGACTTATTATTAAACAGTTAAATCTGGGGGCTACACTAGTAGCTGACAAGACTTATTATTAAACAGTTAAATCTGGGGGCTACACTAGTAGCTGACAAGACTTATTATTAAACAGTTAAATCTGGGGGCTACACTACTAGCTGATAAGACTTATTATTAAACAGTTAAATCTGGGGGCTACACTAGTAGCTGACAAGACTTATTATTAAACAGTTAAGTCTGAGGACTACACTAGTAGCTGACAAGACTTATTATTAAACAGTTAAGTCTGGGGGCTACACTAGTAGCTGACAAGACTTATTATTAAACAGTTAAGTCTGAGGACTACACTAGTAGCTGACAAGACTTATTATTAAACAGTTAAGTCTGAGGGCTACACTAGTAGCTGACAAGACTTATTATTAAACAGTCAAGTCTGGGGGCTACACTAGTAGCTGACAAGACTTATTATTAAACAGTTAAGTCTGAGGACTACACTAGTAGCTGACAAGACTTATTATTAAACAGTCAAGTCTGGGGGCTACACTAGTAGCTGACAAAACTTATTATTAAACAGTCAAGTCTGGGGCTACACTAGTAGCTGACAAGACTTATTATTAAACAGTCAAGTCTGGGGCTACACTAGTAGCTGACAAGACTTATTATTAAACAGTTAAGTCTGGGGGCTACACTAGTAGCTGACAAGACATTATTAAACAGTCAAGTCTGGGGGCTACACTAGTAGCTGACAAGACATTATTAAACAGTTAAGTCTGGGGGCTACACTAGTAGCTGACAAGACTTATTATTACAAAGTCAAGTCTGAGCAACTGGACGTTAACCCCTTGACTCCTGCACCCTGTCCACCAGCATCATGCCCTGACATCATGCATTTTCAGATGAAAAGACGTTTAAACCTGTCATCTGAGACATTTCGACATTATCACCTAACATGAACAAAGAAAACAATGTGTTTCAAATGTATCAAAGTAATATTACCTAAGGATGAAAAAATGTTTAAACCTGCCATCTGAGACGTTTTGACATTATCACTAACCTACAGAAAGAAAATGTTCATGCTGGTTTTATTTTCCCTCTTTTCAAACATATCACAAAAATGTCATCAGACATAGGATGAAAAGACATTTAAACCTATCGTCTGGGGCGTTTTGACATTATCACCTAACATACAGAATGAAACCATGATATACTATTCTTAAGAACAGCATTCATACAAACTCAAAAATAATAGAACTTGCATGACTTTGCTTTACCTGGATGCCAGAAACTGTTTCTTTTGGCTCCAGCGACATCCAGTCACTCGATTCTGATGACCTTCCAAGGTTGTGACGGAGGTTGTGCCAAGGTCACCACCCAGGTCCACCTGTATCAAAGACTTGAAGAAATTATCACTGTCACATTGATGGGAGAAGCACAACATATTTCAAACAGCTCTGCTCTGGTTGGATGTTCTTATCATCAACATCATCATGTATTATCATATTATTATCATTAGCAGTAGCAGTAGCAGTAGCAGTAGCAGTAACATAGTAGTTATAACTGTCATAGTGGTAGAGGAGGAGTGGTGGTGGTGGTGGTGGTGGTGGTGGTGGTGGTGGTAGTAGTAGTGGTAGTGGTGGTGGTGGTGATGGTGGTAGAGGAGTAGTAGTAGTAGCAGCAGTAGTTGTAGTAGTAGTACAGCAGCAGCACCAACAGCAGAACAAATAGTAGTAGTAGTAGTAGTAGTGGTAGAAGTAGTAGTAGTAAAATCTTCATTAGTATTGGAATCATTATTACTAGTATTATTTTGTATAAATTATTCTTCAACAGCACTATTCTCCACACTCAAATTTGGCCTCACTGTGCATCACACATAATCAGACTGATTTTGTATATGACAGCACTAAAGCTCAGAAAACACATCAATGTCAGTCATTTGACGAAAATCTCCAAATCAGATACAGAGACCCAAGGAAATACGCACAGCAAAAAGCATACTGCTGATATGTCTGCCACCTGACAACAACGCAGCTGTCTCTGCTAAATCATGCAAGAAAATCTACTTTAATAAATAAAGAGAAAAAAACAAGTGAGGGGTGTTTAGCATTGTACAACAGTATTCCATATTTCAAAACAACAACAACGACATCAAAAACAACAACAACAGCAACAAACGGAAGACTGGAAAAGAGTGATAAAACTCCAGTCCCCTCCAACTCATGCCCATTCTCTGAACTAAGCAAATCTCTTTTATTATTACTCTTCCATAACTTTTGATTACAATGCGTGAGAGAACATATTCATAATCAAGAAAGAAAAACTCCTCATACACAATTCTAATCACAATGAACCATAAAAAACAATACACAAAAATGAAAAGACAAACATGAAAATGCAAACAAAAAAAATCTATCTAAAAGTACATCATTCAATCATCATCATCATCTTCATCAAAATCTATCATCATCATCATCATCAAATTCTATCATTATCATCATCAAAATCTATCATCATCATCGTCGTCGTCGTCATCATCGCCACTGCCACCACCACCACCACCATCATCATCATCATCATAAAAATTTATCATCATCATCATCACCAAAATCTATCATCATCATCATCATCAAAATCTATGTGACAGTGTGGGAAGCCATAGTACCTGGTTGTCCCCTGACCCAGACAAAAGGGACAGGGCAGCAGGCTGAGGACTCTGGGCCAGGGACCGGGCCAACTGCTGGGCTGACCACTGTCGATGGTGAGAAGGCATGCGGGCAGAAATGACGCACGCCGACAGAGCATTGATCAGCTGCAGGTGCCAACAGTTGGTGCCCTTGATGGCTGTGGCGGCGCTGGTGGCTGCTGTGGTTGTGGTGGTGGTGGTGGGAGTAGGGTTGTGGGCTGTAGTGGCCATAGCAGCTG
The DNA here is from genome assembly GCA_030674185.1 of Monoplex corrugatus. Lineage (NCBI taxonomy): Eukaryota > Metazoa > Mollusca > Gastropoda > Littorinimorpha > Ranellidae > Monoplex > Monoplex corrugatus. Next base: position 81,066,178 of record JAPXFY010000016.1, read on the forward strand.
TCGTAGTCGTTGTGGGACTTGCCGGTGCTGTGGGAGTGACTGGGCTGCTACAACCGTCCGCTACCATGTATAGAAATGTGGATTATTTTAAAGTCCTTTTTAATGTATAGAAATATTTGACAGTAAGGTCCTACAACTGTTTACTGATATCACACCCACCAAAAACCACCCTGCCACTATGTAGGTTACGCACGGGTCACACATCCTACACTCACTTGTACCTTTTGAAAAATGAAGAAGCACTATGGTGTATACCATGTGATGAGCCGTTAAGCATCCAACACCTCCCCCTGGATTGCTGGGACTTATACGATGTAAGACAAGCACGGCAGACTCTTTAAAAAAGCTCTTCCGAGATGTCCCTCCTGATGCAATTTTTCAGTCTTTACAAGAGATCAATAGATTTCACTTGATGTGATTTTACATGTTTTTCTTTAATGGCACTTTAGATTTGCAAGGTTGACGGTGAGCATGGTTTTTATCTGTTGTCGTTAATCTTAACGGGTTGTTCTTTTCTTTTTGACGTGGTGTTAGCCCTGATATGGCTCCAGTGGTCAGCTGGGCTATAAGCGATATGAATTGAATTGAATTGCCACACATAAAAACAGAAATATTCAAGTCATGGTAACATCATACAATCCTTCACTATCACACAGACAAGCAATAAACTACTCTCATTGTCATTTCTCTCCCTCGCTGGGATCGGTGGTAGGAGCCACGCTTGAAGTCACAAGTTTTCTCCAGGTAACTCCTGGATCTCCAGACCACAGACTTCAGTGATGCTGTTGAAATACAAGATGTGCGGTCGCCCTTTCTTCTCCGCCTCAAATCAGATCTGTTTTGGTGTTTCTGATCACATGGCCTACATATTTCAGCTTTCTTTTGTTGATCTCCATCAGCAGTTAGTGCCTGACATTCAGTTCCTTTAACATGCTATCGTTTTGTCTTCTGCCTGTCCATTTGACTCTGAGAAGTCGTCTACAGAGCCACATTTCTGCTGCATTATTCTATTTTCTTCGTCTTTTCTTAATGTCCAGGCTTTGCAACCATACATTAAAACAGGCCAAATCAAAAGTTTCAGGATGCTTAGTTTTAGGTCTTTGGGAAGCCCTCTGTCTTTCTATACGTTGTTTAACTGGACCATTTTTTGTTTTGCCATGCCAATTCTTGTTTACACATCTTTGGTGCAGGAGCCATCATTTGCTTTTACAGATCCTAGATACCTGAAATGTTGGACACGTGAGATGAGACCAAAGAAACTACTCTCAGATCCTGGTAAAAACTGTACATACAGCAGTGAGGGACCCCAATTTCTAAATCCTTTCACCACTTTCTTCCTTGAGAAGATATTTTCACTTCTGGCCTCTTAATTGTGTCCACATTTTAATGCCTTATTCTCTGAGAACAAACTGTCATTTCCAATATCTCTTAGCCTCACATGCCTTGCAAAATTCTTATTCCCAAAGTGTTTTCAGTGTCAGTTGTTACATCCTATGTACATTTGTTCTCATATTTACCTTTCAGCCCAACAGTCTATCTACTTTCTATGCATTTTTCATGCATGATTCATTCCTGGACACATTTATAAGGATAATATGGAATGAAATTCATGGCTTTTAACACATTTCTGACCATGCAATATCTACTGAGTTTGCTGCTTCTGGACCAAGTGATTTTGACAGCTGCAGTCAATGCTATTGGTTATGTCACATAAAATCCTCTTAAATGCTGGTTTCTGAATAGATTTGTTTAACAATTTTAGAAACTGCGCTAAAATGATTATCTGATATATTGTGCAATTGTCTATTCAAAAAAAAATTTTACATAATCAATTCCTCCACACCCAAGTACATGTATACAGACACCACGAATGTTTTGATTATTGTTTCTCATTGCATTCACAAACAGTGAACAAGCATCACCATCACTCAACCATTTTACTCATAACTGTCCCTACTTTTGACATATTTTCATTTGAACTTCTGCCAAAATCACTGTCAAAATCATCAATTGAATCTTCTTGTCCACAGCACTGAAGATTTCATCAAGCATTTGTTGAGTGGTGTAAAAATTTCTTTGCCATAATTTCGAATGAATAAAAGAATATTACATTTACAAGAAATTTAGAGGGAAGCTTCCCCTGAAACTTTTAAAATGACGCATTAAGCTGAGAAATGCAGAAGCATCGAAAGTACGACGTGAGAGCATTTTTCACTGGACTGTCTCAAAATGTAGCATATTTTAAAATTGGTATCATGAAAATGCAATTTTTGGTCATGATCCACAGGGAGTTTCGTGCAACAGACAAATTATCAGCTGTGGACAGAAATGTGCTAATAAAGTGCATGGAGATTCTATGTCCATCCACACTAGAAGATCCTAGCATGAATCTGCGAACCTGCAAATGGGGCACTGACAAGGCGCACAGCAATCTACAGTTCTACAAGGTCAGTCATGGTGATGACATACATAATTCAACTCACACTTTTCCCCAGAGAGCTGTGCCTGCAACAGGCGGGCATGCCATCCACCCTGGGTGAGCAGGGACACAAGGGCTTGTACAACAGTGAAGGAGGAGGACGTGGTGTGTGAAGACAGCAGTCGTCCTGTTCCCAAGTCTTCAAGACTGCTGGTGTTGATACCCATGGCTGCCGACATCAGCTCCTGTGGTCAGGAATTGTATTTTTAACCTTTTGATTCCCGCACCCTATCAACTAACTACAAAAACTTAATGCTATTGTGACTGGCCCTACCTCTGCCTGAGCCTGCCGCCAATAAATTTCCAGTAGTTGTATAAAAAACTCTCTAACAGGCCTGAATGAAGTCCAATTGTCACCAAAATGTGTGTGCTTAATGAAAACAGGATGTTGAGTTTAGCTGTGCTATTTATAAAGCTATTACTTAAATAGCTTTTAGCCACCATCCAGTTCTGTACCATATATCACCAAAACGACTTTTAGCGTGACCCGGCAGTAGGTGAAGCTTGGCGTTCATGACTATAGTTGCAGCCCGTCACGGATGTGTTAACCCTTTGATTCCCTCACCCTATCCACCAGATTCCTGCAGGAAGCTGGTGGATAAGGTGAGGGAGTCAAAGGGTTAAGTTTCTGCATTGCTGGCATGGTTGACAATGCAGGATGCTGGTGGACAGGGTGAGGGAGTCAGAGTTCAAACTGTATTAAAGAACTGCATTTTTAAAACTTGCATGACAACATTCCCCGCAGACCTCACATTTCTTTCATTATTTCGCATTACAACTCACTCACCACATGCACAGACTCACCATACATACATGTACCGTCCACCACCCAGCAGTAATGACACTGTCCCTTCCATCTTTACCACTGATATCAGTGACAGTAATGTCTTTTGCAGACAGACTGGTTCCATGAAAGGAAAGCAATGAAACTTTACGTACAGACTGGTTCCATAAAAGGAAAGCAATGAAACTTTACGTACAGACTGGTTCCATAAAAGGAAAGCAATGAAACTTTATGTACAGACTGGTTCCATGAAAGGAAAGCAATGAAACTTTACGTACAGACTGGTTCCATAAAAGGAAAGCAATGAAACTTTATGTACAGACTGGTTCCATAAAAGGAAAGCAATGAAACTTTATGTACAGACTGGTTCCATAAAGGAAAGCAATGAAACTTTACGTACAGACTGGTTCCATAAAAGGAAAGCAATGAAACTTTATGTACAGACTGGTTCCATAAAAGGAAAGCAATGAAACTTTATGTACAGACTGGTTCCATAAAAGGAAAGCAATGAAACTTTACGTACAGACTGGTTTGATAAAAAAAAAAAACTATGTGTAGGAATTAAACCTCATTAAAAACTTTCCTTTTAAATCTATTAAAAAAACAAAAACCAACCCAGTAAAAGAAATTCTTTTAAACGAACCCACCAAATAACTGGCAAATAAACTGTTTATCTGAAGAAGAAAACAGTCATAAGTAAGACATTCATTCCACATACAACAAAATAAGGACCATATACAAACCTGAGTACAAAGCTGAACCAGCTGTTTCAGTGATGCTGGGTTATCCTGAACCAAGGCACCAATGGCTTTCGTCAGGTTCTGTAAGTGAACGGTGGCCTCATCCAGACCAGATTTGGACCCGTCACTACCACCGCCGCTACTGTTGGCACCACCGCTAGCCCTCATTAGGGTGATACCCCATGAGGAGGTGGAGGTCGCTGAAGCGGAGCACAAACGGGAAATATCACTGCTTGTGGTCAAGGTCATCTTGCCGGAGGCACAGAGAGACATGAGACGGACAATCTGCATGATATCAGCCAAGCCAAGATGTTCCAGGGCTGATGAAAGGTGACAGGATTTACTGCTGTTAACACAAAGGGAACAAATGGATCAAAACTCAGCATCAACATGGAATGTGAAAAGATTGACATAGAGAAAAAAACAACAAGTAATAACACAAGAAACAAAACAACACAATGATCAAAAACAACACAAAAAACAGTGTCAACAGATCACAAGAGAGGGGCTGAAGGAGGGAGAGGGGTGACACAGAGAGAGAGAGAAAGAGAAAGAGAGAGCATATGTGTGAGCGCACAAGTGACTGAAAGAGAGAGAATACATGAATACCAATTGTTAACTTCAAGATAGGCTTTTGGACCTTCCAAAGAGGTGTGTGTTAAACTTAAAATAAGAAAAAGAAAGACACAGACTGAATGTAATAACAAAGAAATAGACATATGGACACAGTGCATGTTGGTCAATCTGTCTCCTCGCTCCCCATTCTCTCTTTCTTTTTCACATGCACATCACTTTATGAATGAATTGCAAATGTTCCTGCCCCTTCATACCATTGCCAAAGTCCTAATTTTCCACAGGAAACATCAATAGCCTACCTGTTTGCTAACAACACAGAAACACACAGCCTACCTGTTTCTAAGAAAACAGAAACATCACAGCCTACCTGTCCACTAAGAAACACAGAAAACATCAACAGCCTACCTGTCACTAAGAACACAGGAAACATCAACAGCCTACCTGTCCGCTAAGAAACACAGGAAACATCAACAGCCTGCCTGTTCACTAAGAAACACAGGAAACATCAACAGCCTACCTGTCCACTAAGAAACACAGGAAACATCAACAGCCTACCTGTTCACTAAGAAACACAGGAAACATCAACAGCCTACCTGTCCGCTAAGAAACACAGGAAACATCAACAGCCTACCTGTCCGCTAAGAAACACAGGAAACATCAACAGCCTGCCTGTTCCTAAGAAACACAGGAAACATCAACAGCCTGCCTATTCACTAAGAACACAGGAAACATCAACAGCCTACCTGTCCGCTAAGAAACACAGAAACATCAACAGCCTACCTGTCCGCTAAGAACACAGGAAACATCAACAGCCTACCTGTTCGCTAAGAAACACAGGAAACATCAACAGCCTACCTGTCCGCTAAGCAAACACAGGAAACATCAACAGCCTACCTGTCCGCTAAGAAACACAGGAAACATCAACAGCCTGCCTGTTGCTAAGCAAACACAGGAAACATCAACAGCCTACCTGTCCACTAAGAAACACAGGAAACATCAACAAGCCTACCTGTCCCTAAGAAACACAGGAAACATCAACAGCCTACCTGTCCACTAAGCAACACAGGAAACATCAACAAGCCTACCTGTCCGCTAAGAAACACAGGAAACATCAACAGCCTGCCTGTTTCTAAGCAAACACAGGAAACATCAACAAGCCTACCTGTCCACTAAGAAACACAGGAAACATCAACAGCCTACCTGGTCCCTAAGAAACACAGGAAACATCAACAGCCTCCTGTTCCTAAGAAACACAGGAAACATCAACAGCCTACCTGTCCGCTAAGAAACACAGGAAACATCAACAGCCTACCTGTCCGTAAGAACACAGGAAACATCAACAGCCTACCTGTCCACTAAGAAACACAGGAAACATCAACAGCCTACCTGTCCGCTAAGAAACACAGGAAACATCAACAGCCTACCTGTCGCTAAGAAACACAGTAAACATCAACAGCCTACCTGTCCGCTAAAAACAACAACAAGAAACATCAACAAGCCTACCTGTCCGCTAAGAAACACAGCAAACATCAGCAAGCCTACCTGTCGCTAAGAAACACAGGAAACATCAACAGCCTACCTGTCCGCTAAGAATCCCAGCACTTGTAAAGTGAGCGTCCTGGCCAGTAGAATCTGTGTGGCGGTGGTGGTACGACGCAACGCCAGCAGCCGATCTGCTGTAGACCTGAGATGGCGCGCCTGTTCACCCAGGTTTTTGGGTCGTGGTTCTGCTTTTATGCTTTTTGGCATTGCACCTGCTGCAAGCAATTGAAAATATACACATGCAATCAAAAAGATATCAAAGAAATCACTCAATCACATCATCAGCATCATCATCAATGAAAAAGAATCTCAACGAAATCACTCAGTCACTCACATCATCACCAAAGTCATCCTCATCATATCACATCACAAAAGAAATCAAAGAAATCGCTCAGTCAATCATCACCATCATCATCAATCAAAAAGAAATCAAAGAAATCACTCAGTCATTACAATGAATATCTTTTTTCAAATATATCACACAATGAATCAAATACTTTAAAACTCTCCACAAGTTTTTGTTTTCTTTGATATGCTTTGTGAAATAAGCATACTTTTAACAATCCATTTAGAGTTAGAATGCGCTTACTTATTTTATCTTTTTCACTAACAATTTTGTTAAATCACAATTTTTAAAATTTGAAAATTTCTTGTTACACAATGGCCAAAACGATTTAAAGGAAATGTGTGTGTGTGTGTGCATACATGCTGTGCTGATGTGTGTTGTGCTGTTTTGCTGCGATGTGCAGTGTTATATGTGTGCAAATGTGTGTGTGTGTGTGTGGTGTGTGTCTGTGCATACATGCTGTGCTGTGCTGATGTGTGGTGTGCTGTGTTTTGCTGTGCTGTGCAGTGTGTGTGTGTGTGTGTGTGTGTGTGTGTGTGTGTGTGTGTGTGTGTGTGTGTGTGTGTGTGTGTGTGTGCGTGTGCGTGTGCGTGTGTGTGTGTGTAGTGTGTGACTGTGCATACATGCTGTGCTGTGCTGACGTGTGTTGTGCTGTGTTTTGCTGTGCTGGCTGTGCAGTGTTATATGTGTGCAGATGTGCATGTGTGTGTTTTGTGTTGTGTGTGTGTGTGTGTATGTGTGTGTGTGTGTGTGTGTGTGTGGTGTTTGTGTGGTATGTGTGTTCATGTGCTGTGTACATGTATATGTACATGTGTGTGTATGTGTATGTGTGTGGTGTGTACATGTGTATGCATCTGAACGCTTCTCATTATCATTATCACTATCACCAGCATTCCTAACACATCATCACCATCATTTACTTAAACCAATCATCATCATTATCACTACTACTACACTAAATACTACCACTCCCGCTACTACTATTAACATTACCTGCAGCAGCAGTAACTTGAGAGACATCGGTGCCCGAGTTGGACATGAGGCGAGCACCGAGGGGATCGTTGTCGCTGAATCTTACTGGGTCTGGCGTGGTGCGCGTCTCCGTCAGACCCAGCCGAGGCAACAGTTTCTGGTAGTTGTCTGCCCCTGTGTTCACCAGCTGCTCTTCTGAGGTCAGCAGTAAATCAGGCTGATGACAAAAGACATTTTGTTCTCTTTATTTAACCCTTTGACTCCTGCAGCCCATCCACCAGTATCCTGCATTGTCAACCACACTAGCAAAGCAAAAACTTAACCCTTTGCTTCTCTCTCCTTACCGACCAGCTTACTACACAAAAGCTGGTTGATAGGGTGAGGGAGTCAACTGTTAAGTTTTTGCAGTTGGCGGATAGAATGCTGGAGTCAAAGGGTTAAGTGACATCAAAGATGTTACAAATCTGAGTTTCTTAATAACAACAATTACAGAAGTTATACGACGCCAGATCTTGACAATTCAAACCAAAGCACACTCACACACCGGGCATACGCATACAACTGACAAAGGCTTCCTTAAAATATTTGATGTATCAAAAAAATAGTACACAGACTTAGGGAAAGAAGTAGTTGTAGAATTAATTGTTGGGAAAAGAAGTGGGGTTTTAAATTGGATTTACAAGCAGAAAGGGTAGGTGTTAGGCAAAGGCAGAGCGGAAGCCTATTCCATCAAAACTAACTTTGTGTGTGTGTGTGTGTGTGAGAGAGAGAGCACAGGAGAGTATGCATGTCCACAAGCCTGGAGGGAGATATGGAAATAATGTAAAAACTTTGATATGGTAATGACATCGTTAGCATAAAAACCCTGATACGGTAATGACATTGTCAGCACCAATTATCATTATGCTCTGAATGAATGGCATGGATATGTTGATCGGTGGGGAGAGTATGTGTTTAGAGTGTTTAGACTGGGGGGGAGGGGGGTGGGGGGAGGTTATATGTTATGTGTGCAGGGGTATGATGTGAGAGAGCGGGATGCAAATCAAATGATAAAAAGAAATCAGATGAGATACTAACTTTTCAATATTCATGAATAATTCTACTAATATGTAATGAAACTGCACTTCATTTTCAAATGTTCTTTATGCAATATTACACTTTATACCCAATCTAGTTCCAGTTTCTCAAGATGGTGCTTCTGTGCTTGGAACAAATTCTATAGGCATTGATGTCACAAACGAATAAGATTCAAAGTGATCATGGCATAAGCCGATCTGTACATAAGCCCTACACTCTGGCAAGATCTTGGAGTCCTGCTTAGCACACATTTTCTATATCCATCCCTGTATCATTCTGTCACAGAAACAACTTAGATTATGTCATTTTATTTACCCTTTGAGTCCCACACCCTATCCATCAACAGCAAAAGCTTAACCCTTTGACTCCCTCACTCTATCCACCAGCTTCCTGCACTTTGTTGGAAGAGATGAGAAAAGTCAGCACAGCAATATGTACAGGAAGAAAGTACAGAACACTGCTGACACTTCGTTAAAAAAGACACGCCAATCACTGCAGTAAAGTTCTGCACACACATCCCATTTCTCCTGAATACTCTATACACACACACACACACACACACACACACATACACACACACACACACACACACATACACACACACACACATACACACACACACACACACACACACACAAACACACACACAAACACATATATATATATACACACACACACACACAAACACACCCACATGAACACACACACGTGCGCACACACACACATACACACACATGCACACACACACACATATATATATATAAACACACACACACACACACACACACACACACAAACAAACACACACACACACACACACACATACACACACACACACAACACACACACACACACAAAACACACACACCCCTACGACCCACACTATATACCGCACTCACTATCAGGCTTCATCTCAGCAGCCCCAAGCAGATCTGGAGCCCCCAAGCCAACAGGCAAAGGGCCAGTAGACAGTCGTTCAACCAGGCCTGCCTGGCCAGAGAAGTTGGGGATATCCAGGCCATCTTGGGCATCGCTGTGAGTCGATCGTGCCGACTGGTTCTCCCTCAGGTAGCACTCGCGGCATCGACTGGCAGAGCAAGTAGAAAGGGTGCCCTGTACCGCACGCTCCATCAAACCAGCCGTTGTCATAGACACCAGTGCTGCGATAACCACGGCCCTCGCAGCTTCCTGTGTACAAAACATCAAAGCCAGGTAAGGGAGATCAAGCAGTTGAAAACAACGGCCCTGTTTGCTAGGCTGGTTGGTTAGAACACCATGTTTACAATGCAGGGGTGGGGGTTCGATCCTTCACCCTTTGACTTCCTCAACCTTATCCACCAGCTTCCTGTACTGTCAGCCATGATAGCACAGCAAAAACTTTAAACCCCTTTGACTCCCTCACCCTTTCTACCAGCTTCCTACAGGTTAAGTTTTTGCATCCGGAGGACAGGGTGCGGGAGTGAAAGGGTTAAGTGGGCCACAGGTTCAAATGTGCTGGCTGGGTCTTGTGATAAAGCTGAGGACTTGAGATCCCATATCTCGAATTGTCCAAATCCACAGCATAAAAACTGGCCTCTTTGCTGCCCATCTTATTGCTTCTATTATTCTGGAGCTATCAACATAGTCATTTCGAAAAAAAAACACCACCATCCCTGTTTCATGACCTTGCCAGCACATATGATTTTGTGCAGGCTCGAGGAGTCTGCCAGAAATAGGATGGTGGATTAGTTTTTTGCCTATAATGTAACATTTTCGTACACTATGTTATGACGTTGAAACAGTTGCCTTTGAATCCAATGTGTACAATTTCTTTTCTTTTTTTTTCAACATTTTTATTCATTTTATACATATGTATGTATACAAACATATTGTCAAACAAACGCAAACTCCATTATTTCAATCCATAAAGAGAAGCATAACAATTATATCACATACATAAGAGACAACAGTTCCAGAGAATTTTTCCCTGATCACCCCCAGCAATATCAAACTGTACAATGACTGATACACGTTGACAACTTACAGTACAAAAATATAAAGCCTATCATGTTTTCCACCCAGAGTACATCTTGATCCCCATCTGATCTCACACCAAGGTACATGCATTTATGTGTACACTTATTTTCCTTCTCTCTCTCTTTTTAAACATTTCAAGTTTCCATCAAGTCTGTATAAAAAAGCCAATTCACAGAAAACTTACCAAGCTCATAGTTGATAGCAGCAATGTATTTTTCAATTTCATATCTTGTTTTCAGACATTTTTGAAATAGTAAAAAGATGAGTACACTTTTGTTTAGTTTTCATGCACATAAAAAAAATTTCGCAAGTAACAAAACGTAATCAAAAGTTTTGTTGGACTAATATTTGCTCATATCCAAAAAGCGTGACTGACTGGTTTAAGATCAATGGCGATACAATTGCACATTTATTGTTGGCTGTCTATTGTATGTTTCCAGAATATGATTTCAACATATGAGGTTCATGCCACACATTATCAAAAGCATTTTATGCACAAGCGCCTGCATGCATATGTGCGTTCAGAAGAATACCATTTGTTTTTCATATTTTCAGTTCTCAGCAATTCCTCAAAAACAAAACAATTTCTGACAGACTAAGCAGACTATACCTCCACATCCTGGATGCGCCATGCGCATGTGGTGGTTAAAATTGGTTGTCTCTATGGCACAAATTTCACACCGCACAGAGCGTGGCCCAAATCGTCGACGCTGCACACATCCATATATAATAAGTGAACGATACAAAACACATATTCTGAATTTACTGCTTAAAAATTATCTTGTGAATGAGTCTTCAGAAAAGAACTTCTTATATTAACAACACTTTTTAATTCTGTTCAGAAATATACCCCACAAACCAAACAATCTTTATTTCTGATTTCTATTTCTATCATATTCAGAAAATCTTGTAAATATAATAAAAACAGAAAGCAGAAATAAAGGCCAGAGAAAAACAGTAAGAAGTCTAAGTCATGGTAATCAGTAAAAAAAAAAAAAAAAAAAAAAAAGAAATCCTCTCATGTAAAATAACAGCATATGGCACAACACTGAGAGACACTGATTGATAGGTTTAAATATCTGGAGAAGATTCATGTCACCAGTCGGCAGATGCACATTAGAAATATCCAATGGAACTGGCCAAGCCAAAACAGTTTTCAAAAAATGAGAAATTTTCTTACCAACAAATGCCCATGAATTGCATCAGGAAGAGAGTTCTTTAGTGTTTTAAAGAACCAACACTATTGATCGAATGCAAATCCTGGACAATCCGCAAGTCAGAACAAGATTAAGGCAACTGAAACGTGGCTTCTGGGATAAAAGATAAAGAGTTCCATGGACAACAAAGAAAACAAATGAGACAAAAGAAAAACGCAAAAAGGACCTTAACCCTGATCGCGGTTGTCGCGACAATAGTTGCGCCCCTTTCTCACTGCTAGCACAGGGAAGTCGCGACAATGGGCGCGCTGGTCAGTGACCGACTTTCGCGAGGTCAAGGACGCGTCCCCTCAGTGGAAAATTCCACTGACCGTGTCAAGTGCGTAGTTGCTTGACTGAAGCGCCCTGTAACATGTATATTCAGCAGTTTGACTGAGAGTTTGAGTTTGTGGAGTCCTTTTATCCAGAGGGCGTGGCGACACTCAAAATGGCTGGCAGACGACGACGCGACCAGTTTAGAGATTTTTTGAACGAATTTTTTGCGGACGAAATCGCCGATGCCCGGGAAGGTGAAGACCTGCAAGATGTCTTGGAGGGTCTTATGCTTCCTGGAGATGCCAGGCAGATCGACCAGGCCCCATCCAACAGAAATTTTGACGATGATGTGGCGGAGGGGTGGATGAGCGAGGAAGGCGAACTCGTCAACATGCCATTCGCGAGAGAGTCGCGACTGCTCGTTGATGACAACTTCCCCGATAATCCCCAACCTCTTGATTTCTTCTCTCTATTCATTGATGAGAGAATCATCGATCTTTTAGTTGAGCAGACTAACCTCTACGCCCAAAGAAAGATCGATGCTGGCAACCTGAAACCACACTCTAGGTAAGTTTCCATTTTTTGTTTCGTATACGCCCCCTTTCGCGTCTTCCTCTCTCTCTATTTACCTCTCTCTCTCTCTCTCTCACATTTTACCTCTCGTTCCCGTTCTCTTTCTTTCTACACTCTCTCCTCTCTTTTTTCATCTCTCGTTTGCTCACTTGTTTGTTTGTTTGTTTTTTTGCTGAAATAGTTATTTCCTCCATTGATTTGCCCACTCTTCTGTTTTTTTCTGTCTCTGCTCCTCCTAGCTCCCTCTGTGCAATTCATGTGTTTCTTTTGAGTAATTTAGAAAGGAGACTTAGGTGTGTGGGCTTTTCTCTGTGATGATTTTCTACATCAATGGCAGATTTTGTTTTTCTCCTCACTGTAAATGAACTTGTTACAATCCCTCTCTATCATTGGTTTTCTCTTTTTGCCTTGAATGAAAAAAATGTGGTTGTGTGTGTTTGTATGAGTGTGTTTGTTCTTTGATTGTTTTAGTGAAGCATTGTATCAGAGTGTGCATGTGTATGCTAGCAAATATGTTTATGCAAGCATATGTGTGTGTGTATGCGAGTGTGTGTGTGTGTTTACATGTTATGCTTTTTTTTTTTTTTTCTCTTTCTGTGTGTGTAACAAAGTGGGTTTATTCCCAGGTTGCATCACTGGAAACCTCTGACCAGGGCAGAGATGAGGGTGTTTCTGGCACTCTGCATTTCAACAGGCCTCGTCATCAAGCCTACCATCCCAGAGTACTGGTCAGCGGATGAAATCACAGAGACACCATTTTTCGCCAAAAACATGACATCTCTGCGTTTTGAAGCCATCCTCAGTAACTTCCATCTTGTGGACAACACAGAGGATGACTTCACCGACCCCCTCTTCAAAGTGAGGCCTTTCTACAACCACCTGCGGGCCAAGTTCCTGGTCTACTCGCCAGAAAGGGACATCAGCTTTGACGAAGCGACATGTCCCTGGAAAGGCAGACTCCGCTTCCGGGTGTACAATCCTGCCAAGCCTACCAAGTTTGGCATCAAAATGTATGAGGCATGTGAGGCCAAGTCAGGGTATGTGCTTGGCATGGATATATACCAGGGTTCCACACGAGGCACCGACTTCTCCGAGGCACTGGGCATCGAGCAGGAGCTGAACATCACCACCCGCACTGTCCTCGGCCTTCTCAGCTACAGTGGATTGTTGGACCAAGGGCATCGCGTTTACATGGACAATTACTACACCAGTCCAGAGCTCTTCACCCAACTCTATCTGCTGAACACCTATGCTTGTGGTACAGTGCGTACAAACAGGCAAGGCATGCCACGTGTCTTCAAGAAGGCGAAGAGGAGGGCAGATAGAGTTCAGCTGACCCAGGGACAGAGCATCTTCAGGCAGAATGACCATCTTCTGGCCCTGAAGTACCATGATAAGCGCGATGTCCATATGCTAACAACAATCCACAGCCCCACTGAAGTCAAGCTGGACAAGCGGGATGAGGCAGGCAACCCCATCTGGAAACCAACCTGCATTGTGGACTATATCCGCAATATGGGGGGGGTGGACACTTCTGACCAAATAATTGGTAATTATTCCCTGCTGAGGAAAACTGTGAAGTGGTGGAGGAAACTTTTCTTCTATCTCTTCACAGTAGCACTCTGCAATGCTTACTGTCTCCACCGGAAGTTTGCCAACAATACGTTGACACACTATCAGTTCCGGAGAGAGATTGTGCGTCAGCTGATTCTCCAATCTCCTGATGCACCAAAGCCAGTTGGCAGAGGGAAGAAGAGTCTGAACCCCCCACTGAGGCTGACTGGCATGCACAAGCCTGTACATCACATTGCCAAAGAAGGAGCCAAGAGGAAACGCCCCATGCGTGACTGTGTTGCATGCAACAGACCCAAAAAAGATCGTGCTGGGTTCAAGCGCAAACAGTCGGCCTTCAAGTGTGAGCAGTGTGATGTAACCTTGTGTGTGCCAGAATGCTTCAATATATACCACAGCAGGGTGGATTTCAAGAGGGTTTTGCAGCAGCCTGGTGAGCCTGCCCCTGGTCCTTCTGGGGACCACTGACAGTCTCATCAACACGCCTGTCCTCACCTGACATTTCACCTGTTTGGCAGAGGTATTTACCTTCATGTTGATTTATATTTGATAATGAATTGATGAGCAGTATTCCTCATTCATTTCTGAACATATTTTGTATAACATTTATTGTTCAAAAACAAATAGTTTTTGAGATATAGCTCATTTAAACTTACTACCGTTTTTTTTGTTTTTTTCTGTTCGTTATATGACCAAACACAGTGTTTACATAGGTACGAATTATAACCAGGATAAGGGTTAATAAAGAAGCTTAGGAAAAGATAAGCAACATTTACAGGACATTTTAAGAGACAAGAGAAATATGAACACCTGGTCAAACAGGAAACTTAGAAGAAAAGAGAGCACCAGGTAGACTAAGGGAGAAAATGTTAGTTTTGCAAAGTGAATGGGGCAGAAAGGGTAGGAAATATACTTGCAGAAACAAAAGATAAGATTTGTATGCAGGCCATGATCACCAATGCTATGCGGCATAGCACATGATGATGATGATGACCAAACATAGAGGTGAGATTAGGAACAAAATGGTCCAAATCAAATGTCTTAATAATGAATAATTTTCAAAGTGACAGATCAGCTGTGAAACATCAGTGAAAATGCAGACTTGTCTCTTTTACAGATATAGAGGAGATCATGTATTTTTACTGCCAACCCATTGTAATTCACACAAGACACTTGCAGCACAAAAAAGGAAAGAAAAGTCATAGACAAACACACTATGGACTATGTCTATTGAGGTTGACAGGGAAAAGACTGGTCAAAATGGACAGAGACTCACGATGTATGACATCAGATCTCCAGTATCGGCAACAGGGTCAAAGCTGAGCACATCTTCCAGACCCTCCTCTCCATACAGCTCTTCCTGAAGGTCAAAGTCATCATAGGGATCAAACAGTGGCTGTGCCTCTCCTATCTCACGATGTCGCTCTGCACGATTTTCTCTGCGTTCTCTTGCTGAAAAATATCAATCACAGCAAACAGACGTTACTTTTTAACATAACTAAGATCATTAACCTTGTTTATCTTCATCTCCCTCACTTCTCCCTGTATATCAATTCTTAATTTTGTTACCTACTTCTACACCATTTTCCATACATGCTCAGCAATCTTTGCAATATTTTATCCCTAAACAAAGTTTCATATTGTGAGGACACAGCCTTTCTTTTCTATACAAGAGAAAAATGAACAAATAAACTATGATATAAAAGTACACATGAATTTAAATAAGTATTAGGATCACGCTGAATGTATGATTCTGCACATATGTTTCATTATGATGTATAACACAGATTGTGTGTTTTGTCAATTTATGATCATGCTGAATGTATGATTGTGACATATCTTTCATTATGATGTATAAAATAGATTGTGTGTTCTGTCAATTTATCATCATGTTGAATGTATGATTCTGCACATATGTTTCATGATGGTGTATAACACAGATTGTGTGTTCTGTTAATTTATGATCATGCTGAATGTATGACTGTGACATATCTTTCATTATGATGTGTAAGATAGATTGTGTGTTTTGTCAATGTATGATTATGTTGAATGAATGATTCTGCACATAATCTCTCATTATGATGTATAAAATAGATTGCGTGTTTTGTCAATTCATAACCATGCTGAACGTATGATTCTGCACATATCTTTCATTATGATGTGTAAGATAAGATTGTGTGTTTTGTCAATGTATGATCATGCTAAATGTATGATTGTGCCCATAATCTTTCATTACGATGTACAAAATATAATTGTGTGTTTTGTCAATTTATGAAAACGTACTAACATTAGAATTACTTAGGAAAATTGGGGGCAAAATCAGCATCTAAACCATTTTTCCACTGAAGTTAAAAGTGAAACAGCACTTTACCAGGAGCAAAGAAACTGCGGATGTCAATGTGTCGAGAGCGTGTCAGACGGCGAGGTCTGCGTGAAATGCTGGGCCTTGGAATTTCATCATACTCTTCTGGTTCTTCTGAGGATTCTTCACTCAGAATCAGGTTGTCCAGTCGCTCAGATAAAGCCTCTATGGCCATCTCACGGCTGCACACAAGGTTACATCTGATTTCAGCCATTTATGAAAACTAACACTAGGTACCAGCAGGCAAAATTAGGATAAATATGAAGAGATTAGTTTTCATACTTTTCTTATAGAACTTTTTAATAGAAACAAAATGAAAAAAATGTAACATTCTATCTCTTTTCTTTCTTGAGATAATGACGTTAAAGTGATGCACTCTTTCCCGTTCATACAGAACAGCCCAAAACTACCAGGCTGGGGAGGCTGCTCACGCAGTAAAGCATACACTGAGATCAGAACATCTGTCAGCACACACACCCATACAAACATTCCACACACAACAAAATAACTTGACAGTAAATGGATACTAACGATATTCTCTCAGAGGCAGCCTGCCCTGCCAGATCCTCAGCCACAGAGACACTGGACTCCCTGAGAATGTCTGTGAGACTGGAAGGTTGTTCAGTATCCTGGTAATGTTCTGGATGTTCCAACATCCATGTGGCTAAACGATTGATGGCTCGTGCTGTCACATCACGCCCGTTAATTGCTGCAAGCAATTCCAATAATGCAAGATATGCAAAGAAAACATGGATGAAGAGTCTGAATTATAGGGTTTGAGGTTTGAGTTATAAGGTTTGGGGTTTGAGTTATAAATCTTGGGGTTTGAGTTACAGGGCTTGGGGTTTGAGTTACATGGTTTGGTGTTTGAGTTATTGGGCTCAGAGTCTGAGTTATAGGGTTTGAGTTATTGGGCTTGGAGCCTGAGTGATATGGCTTGGTGTTTGAGTTATAGGGCTTGGGGTTTGAGTTATAGGGCTTGGGTTTGAGTTATAGGGCTTCAAGTCTGAGTTACAGGGCTTGTATTTTGAGTTACAGGGTCTGGAGTTTGTCCAAAATTCATCATCTTGTCACCAATTTCTTGACCACCTGGTCTAGTATTTTGCAGACAGTATAGTCTTCAGTGTCAGTTGACCTTATACACTTGTAAGATATGGTTAAGTTAAGTTATGTGCTATTAAATTGTGTTTCACGGCCACACTTACCATGTCTGATATATGCAAAACCCAGGTAGATCTGCCACTACTTACATAAAAAGTATAGAAGAACAAGAAGAAAAAGTACACTGGAACTACACCAACACAAAGAAACAAATTTTGTAAGTATAGAAAAACAAGAAGAAAAGGTACACAGAAACTACATCACCAAAAGAAACAAATTCTGTAAGTATAGAAAAACA
>JAPXFY010000016.1:81086587-81164087 GCA_030674185.1 Monoplex corrugatus
TTCTTCCAACTCTTTCTCCAAACTTTCACACACTGAAACAGAAGACCAATTTATTGTGTGTGTGTGTGTATATATATAAAGGCACAGACTTCAACTGAATAATTTCATGATGTTCATGACTTGATCTCTGCACAAAAATCCATGAGTGAATTAAGGTAAACCTATAACACAACTACCTTAATAAAATCCCTTCCAAAAAAGACAACACTAAACTTGGGAAACGGACCTTTCTTCCATCAATGGTCTTTTTTTTTCTTGATATAAAGTAGCAGTAAAAAATACATGGAAACAAAATGGACAAATTTTTAAAATAATTTACATAATATATACTAAGCCTTTGATGAAAAGCCACGGGCTGGTCGATTCATTTGATACAGTTGTGGACTCAAGATCTGAAATCTCGAGTTCAACCCCAGCCCACAACATTAAAAACTGACCTGTTCGCTGCCATCTTATGTTTCCATCATTAGCTTAGTGTTTCAAACGTCCCTCCTTCCTTCTTCCCCAATTTCAAAACCTTGCCAGTGTATAGGGTTTTGCGCAGGCTCAGGGAGTCTGCCAGATAATAACTGGCAGATTTGGGTGGAGCACATATGGACCTGTCCAAGTGCAATGAATCCCTCTTGAACAAACTCCAAACTCCAAACTGAAAAGCCTGGGTTTTTCTAAGACACTATTCATACACAAAATTAACAATATTCTATGACAATATCAATGCATCATTGAACTCGTCTTCGCCCTGCCACATGGCGTTGGAGATCATGGCCCTCCATACAAATCTATCCCTTGTTAGTGACCTATTATCCCTACTAAAGCATGCAAGACACATAAACCAGTGTACCTAGAGCTGGTCCTCATGTACTGCAGGATGGAGGTCTGCTGCTGGCTGTGAGGGACACCGGCAACGCTGTCCACAGCAGTGGTGGCGGCCGCCGGAGGTGTGGCAGCAGTAGCAGCGCGACTCAAACTGGCTCCAAGTGACAGGCGGGGTAGTCCTCGACCCGATCCCAGCAAACAGTACTTACTGCTTCCTTGCTGACTGGACCGGCTTTCTTCCTGCTCCCTGGGCTGGCTTGGGTTGTCTGCATACCACAAGACAGAATGACAGCAAAGCAGTGAATTAATCTCTCGGGTTGTCTGCATACCACAAGCCAGAATGACAGCGAAGCCAGTGAATTAATCTTTTGTTCTTGAATGCTGAAATGTGTGTGGTATGTGACCGATATTCATTTAAGAAAAATTGATAAACTGAAAATATTTGAGGCACAATACTTGCTCAAAGGGCACAATGCTTGCTCAAAGGGCACAATAATGAATAAATCCGTCAACAACTTCTGGTCAAGTGAATCACTTCTGGTCATGTGATTCATTTACTATGCATACAACAAACACAGATCATTAACCTGTTCACAGCTTCCGACCAAATATTCGGTCAGCGACTTTTCCTATTTTTAGCCAGAAAAACCCAACGCTTTCAGTGACATATGAGATATCAACTGAAACTTCAGTATTCCCTCTGTAAATAGATGCTAATTATGTATGTGTGACGTTTTACGGTCTTTTCTGCCCGTGTGGTTGAAAATGTGACCCCCTACTATTCAGCGACTGTAAACAATGGCAGACGAACTCGCTTCAACACTCAGCGTCGATCAGACCTGAAAAACAGCTTATGCAGCAAAAAAAATTGCAGAAATCGTTACTTGTGGAGCTGATTCTGATTTGCAGTCTGTCGATAAGAGTGAAAATGACGATAATTTGGCGCATGCAGGCGATATTTCGGTGTTGATGTCCGAAGTCGGACTTGACCCAGATAAGAGTCGGAGTGACATTACTAACACTGGCGATCGTAAAAACGAAAGCACTGCTGCTCCTGATGTGTTGAAAAGTATACTGAACAAGAAAATATATAGTGTTGTGGGGTTTTCTGGGCTGGATGAAGAGAAATGAATTTTTTTTTATTTTAAGTCAAGACATTTAAAACTTCGTCACACAGGCGATTCACCTTTTTATTTACACTTTGGCAGTGAAAGGGTTCATCAAGAAATCGTTAATAATCTCCTTACATTTAATCACGTTTGGATCTATTCTAACAAAGTTATACAGTACAAAACGCTAAGTTTCAGAAATATTTTGAATGAACCCAAACAAACAAATAACAAAAAACATCATGAAAATTAAAAACAAAAAACTGAAGAATACCTACCCTCAGATGCCGGCAATCCCAACTGTTCTTCAGCCATTGTCCGGATGATATCATTGTGGAGGACAGCAAAGGACCGTTCCAACTCCGCCAGTGACACGACACGCCTGAAGGGAGAGGGCATGGTCGCCTTGTTCACCAACTGCCGAACTATACTGCGCACCGCACACTTCAAGTCTTCGTCCCTCTGAGCAGCCAAGTCTTCCAGCAAAGACTTTTCCTGTGACCCGTCAGACTGCAGTGTGGCTCTGGGAACAAGCAGAAGCTCCCTGAACCGTCCACAGCTGAGGATGGCGGACAGTGTTTTGATAGCAACCAGCTGGACTGCAGCCAATCGAACAGCCTGGAATTCACGGTTGCGGGATAAATCGGAAGATACGCCTCTCCGTTCAGAGGGGATCTCATCTTGGTCCTTGTCCACGGTTGAATCAGCCCTAGAAAGACCTCTTCGTTCGGATCGAGAAGTTGAAGAAGCAGCACCTACAGATTCAATCATGTCATTGGAATAGTCCATTCTCTCTTCGTCCTCCTGTCCACAGGCCTGTTCCATTTTAGGTTCTGGGGCAGGGTTGAATAACGCAGTCAACGAGACGGTCATGTCCACTTCTTTCTCCTCAGCGTCCACGTCCTTAGTGCTGGGTTCAGAGGCTGGAGGTGGTGGTGGGCTGTGAGAGTGTCCAGCACTGGCAGCAGCTTCCTCTTCTCCACACACTTCAATCATACCATCCTCTGCGGCCCTTGGGCTGTGGCTGCTAGATTCACCTTTGTCTGCTGTTGACGCTACATTCTCTGCTTCTTGTGGCTTGGCTTTGCTTTCATCATCCTGCACAGAATATATGATACACAAATGAAAGGGGCAAACACACACACACTCACACACACACACACACACACACACACACACACACACACACACACACACACACACACACACACACACACACACACACACAACACACACACACACACACACACACACACACACACACACACACACACACACACACACACACACACACACACACACACACTCACACCATGGCTGCATTTTCCCAGCCATTCTGCCATCCTTTAGTTGCGAGCTGGCGTCGCCTGCGTGTGCTATTTTTAGCCAGGCAAGGTCAACCAAAGTCCGTCAGTGTAGCGCGTCTTTGTGCTCCCGCACTAGTGATAAAGGGATGGGTGAAAAGGGTGTAGGGAGTGAAAGGGAAGGGGCGCGCTATTAATAGCCGGCAGAAAGTGGCCAACTAAAGTATCTCGGATTTGTGCGCCATGACACACACACACACACACACACACACACACACACACACACCTTACACACACACTTACACACACACACACACACACACACACACACACACAACATTCCATGCACACAAGCAACACAATTACAGTACTTGGAAATGTCTTAAATTATTGATAATTCTTGGATAGTAATAATTCCCAAAAACATGGGGAAGAAGCTAGGGCAACAGATGAAAAACTGGCACATTATGGATTCAAATCCCAACAATCCAGGAACACTGTACCAATGTTTTGCCTCAAGCAGCTGTCAATCAGAGTACAGCATACTTTGGGTGTATGAAAGGCAGCATAGAGTACAGCCCTGTCACACAGCCTAAATCCATAATGGAACTTCTTTGGTACCATTACTATTAAACTCATTTTGTGGAACTCCATGCCACCATGACTGTTAAACTCATTCTGTGGAACTCTTTGGTACCATTACTATTAAACTCATTCTGTGGAACTCTTTGGTACCATTACTATTAAACTCATTCTGTGGAACTCTTTGGTACCATTACTATTAAACTCATTCTGCGGAACCCTTTGGCATCATCATATTAAACTCATTCTGTGGAACTCTTTTGACATCATTCCTATTAAACTCATTCTGCGAAACTCCTTGACATCATTACTATTAAACTCATTCTCATGTATTATCATAGAAATGTGAAAAACTGTCCCACAATCTGTGGCCCTTCATGTTCACTGTGAAAGGCTGTCCCAGATTTTGTGACCCTTAATGCTCACTGTGAAAAACTGTCCCAGCTTCTGTGGCCCTTCATGTTCACTGTGAAAACCTGTCCCAGGTACTGTGGCCCTTCATGTTCACTGTGAAAAGCTATCCAAGGTTTTGTGACCCTTCATGCTCAATGTGAAAAACTGTCCCATATTATGTGGCCCTTCATGTTCACTGTGAAAAACTGTCCCACATTCTGTGGCCCTTCGTGCTTACTGTGAAAAACTGTCCCAGATTTTGTGGCCTTCATGCTCTGCTCCCTTGATGATGTCAGTTTTGGTAAGTTTGGAGGTGTCCTTACAGCTAAAATGACACAGTGAGCGTGACACAGGTGACGAAGACAGTAGAAAACAAAGTAATTGTCACAAAACCCAAAATGCAGAATCAACAAAAGCTAAATTTTGTTCAGCCATAAACTAATTAATGCCAAGATGCTGAGATTTTTTTTAGCCATATCATCATTACTTAATTTATGACCATTGTTTATGGATTTTTATCAAGGCAAATTTCATTATAATTTTTTTACCATGTATCGGACTTCAGCGAATTGTCAGATTTCACTTACTTTTTGTTGTTAGGCCTGATCGGTTCAGCGAACCCTTGTCAGATTTCACTTACTTTTTGTTGTTAGCCTGATCGGTTCAGCGAACCTTGTCAGATTTCACTTACTTTTTGTTGTTAGGCCTGATCGGTTCAGCGAACCCTTGTCAGATTTCACTTACTTTTTGTTGTTAGGCCTGATCGGTTCAGCGACCGATCAGGCCTAACAACAAAAAGTAAGTGAAATTCCTTGATGGATAATATTCGTATAGGCGTGATATATGTGTAAATTATAATGAGATTGTGCCTATTATAATTTCACAAAACAATGGTCATAAAATCCACAGAACGTAAAACGTAAACATATATCCATACAAACAACATCACTACATTATACAGTCTGAACTGCTCAGTAACATGCTGATTCTGACCAGTTGCCATGGTGTAGTGGTTAGCGCAACAGACTACCAACTGGAAGGTTGTGGGTTTGAATCCCCATCAGTCCCTTCAAAAATCATTATGGAGTTTTTCAGCTCTAACCGGCTCCTACCCAGAGTTGGCCGTGCTATGGGATCATTGGGAAGACTGGCACCACACAGTCAAGTCTCATCCACTTCACAGATGCGTCTTTTGAGGGTGTTGCTCAATCTTCAGACCAGCAGGTGTCTGTATCTCTCAGTCCTGGCTGATGCCAGGATATATTATGATAGTAAGTGTAGAGTACAGCCCTGTCACACAGTCTCAATCCTAGACGGAACTTCATAGCATCATGATTATCATCCTCATCGACATCATCATCATTGCATTGTAAAACCTGTGCCAACTTCTGTGGCCATTAAGGTGGCGTAGAAAATGGGAAGGAAAAAATAAAGGTGAGCACAAAGGTAACCTCCCTGAGTGCAATGATCCTTAACCTCCTCCCTGCTTACGCGGGGGCCATTTTGACATGTCTGTATGCCCTCGAAAGTTTGGTGGAGAAGATGGGAGGTAACACTAGAAACTTGGCCAACCTCTTGTGGAGATGTCAAAGTGTAGTTTTTTCCCTTTGACCGTTCAGAGAATTGAATATTAGTCTAATTAGCATCGGAAAGTAAGGAACCTGATAATATGATTCAAGATGGCGGAACAACTGCATATTCTGTCTCTTCCTCCACTGTGCTACACCCAAGTACTCATTGACTGTTGCATAGAAAAACATTCACAGAGAGTAATAATAATAAGAAAACTTTTTCATTTGATGTTAATTATATACAAAAAACAAATTTTGCTCTGTTTTGTCTGGTTTTTATGTGCTACTGTGTGTGTATGTATGTTCTGAAAGCATTTTTTTTTTTCAGAAAAAGGTTCATTACATCAGCTCTAATTATACTATTTTTCAACCAAATCAAAGATCTATGACATCAAATCACAGCCAAAGGTATAAGGAAAATAACTTGCCAAAAGCTGAAAAGACACCTTACGAAATGAATGAGCAGTGAACAAATTAGTGAACATACCGAAAAAAGCAAGATTTTTATCCCGGCCGACAGCAATGCAAAAGGCCACAAATACTGTGGCAGGGAAGGGGTTAAAACAAAACCAAAACATGCTGACTGAGAAAGACAGACACACAGACATGAAGACTGATACAGACAGAGAAGCATAATTCCATGTACAAGCATGCCTCACACACACAACACACAAAGAGATACACTCACAGACAAATACAGACGAAAAAAAAGACAGAACTTGCCTGCTTCCCTTCCGCCTCATCTCCAGGCAGATACTCCTTTTGTCGGCATTATGGTCATAGGAGTCCAGGTCATCATTCAGCATACGAGAGATGTCACGATCCAGCTCTTTCATCAGCTGCTCTGTCTCTTCCGCTTGTTTGGCTGCTTCGGCTTCTTTTTTCTTGCGATTACTTGCACTGCTGTCACATCTTTTGCTGCACATGGATTTGAACAGTCATAGATTAATGGCATTCATCAACACTAGAAAAGACTTCATCTACAATATTAAATGGACAAAGATGTAGATCAATGACATGCATAAACACAAGTAAAAATCTTCAATACATGAATATAAGAACAAAGGTGCAGATCAATGATATGCATAAACACAGGTAAAAATCTTCATTTACATGAATACAAGAACAAAAATGTAGATCAATGATATGCATATACATACGTAAAAATCTTCATTTACTTGAATATACGCACAAAGGTGTAGATCAATGAGATGCGTGGGTGAGTCAAAGAGTTATGCCTTTTTCTTTAGTACAGGAACAATTACCGACACAGGAACATGTATCATACATCAAAATGAACCTGGTCCTCTGGGGATCATATCCCTACTTCTCAACATAGTCACCGTTTCTCTCAATAGCAATGTTCCACCTTCGAATGAGGGCAAGTATCCCTGCCTCGTAAAATTCTGTTGACTGTGCTTGGAGCCACGTTTTCACTGCAGTTTTCACTTCCTCGTCACTGGCACAATGTTTGCCTCTCAAACCCTCTTTCATCGGACTGAAGAGATGATAGTCTGAAGGCGCTAAGTCTGGTGAGTATGGAGGATGCAGTAAAGTTGTCCACCAGAATGAGGCGATTGTCTCCCTTGTCCTGATGCTTGTGTGTGGTCAAGCATTGTCATGCAGAAGGAAGACATTATCGATTTGCAAGTTGGGTCTCACTCATCGGATTCTTGTTTTGAGCCTCATCAGGGTCTTAATGTATGCCTCAGAGTTTATTGTTTCTCCTCTTGGCAAGAAATCAATCAGAATGACACCCTGAGCATCCCAAAAGACAGTCGCCATGATTTTTCCAGCTGACTTTTCCATCTTGAACTTTTTCGGTTTCAGGCAAAAGTCTTAAATCTGTAGACTACTCAATCATGTGGTCACTGGCATCACGCAAAAGTCTTAAATCTGTAGACTATATGATACTTGATGTATAGTAACTGGCTTCACGCAAAAGTCTTAAATCTGTAGACTATATGATACTTGATATATAGTCACTGGCTTCACGCAAAAATCTTAAATCTGTAGAGGATATGATACTTATGTGGTCACTGTCTTCATGCAACACTCTTAAATCCGTAGACTATATGATACTGTCTTTATGCAACACTCTTAAATCTGTAGACTACATGATACTTGATTATGTGGTCACTGGCTTCATGCAAAAGTCTTAATTCTGTAGACTACATGATACTTATGTGGTCACTGGCTTTACACAACACACTTAAATCTGTAGACTACATGATACTTGATTATGTGGTCACTGGCTTTATGTAACACTCTTAAATCTGTAGACTACATGATACTTATGTGGTCACTGGCTTCATGCAACACTCTTAAATCTGTAGACCACATGATACTTGATTACATGGTCACTGGCTTCATGCAACACTTAAATCTGTAGACTACACGATACTTGATTACATGGTCACTGGCTTCATGCAACACTTAACCCTTTGACTCCCGCACCCTATCTACTTACTACAAAAACTCAACCCTCTGTATCCCTCACCCTATCCAACCAGCTTCCTGCAGGAAGCTGGTGGATAGGGTGAGGGAATCAAAGGGTTAAGTTTTTGCTTTGCTAGCATGGTTGACAATGCAGGATGCTGGTAGGCAGGGTGTGGGAGTCAAAGGGTTAAATCTGTAGACCACATGATCCTTGATTACATGGTCACTGGCTTCATGCAACACTTAAATCTGTAGACTACACGATACTTGATTATGTGGTCACTGGCTTCATGCAACACTTAAATCTGTAGACTACATGATACTTGATTATGTGGTCACTGGCTTCATGCAACACTTAAATCTGTAGACTACACGATACTTGATTATGTGGTCACTGGCTTCATGCAACACTTAAATCTGTAGACTACACGATACTTGATTATGTGGTCACTGGCTTCGTCATTAAGTTCACAGCATACTCAATTGTGGTTATGAGCAAGTCAAAGCTGAATAATCCCACTAACATTCGGACTGTACAAGGGTTTGAACTCATGATGCTCCAGCCATCAGTGTAATATTTCAACCACTATGCTACAGCTTGTAGTTCATGAGAGAACATTTAGCTCACCTGTTGGGGTCGCTGTCCCCACGGGCACGACTGTCACGAAGGAAGGCCAGGTACATGATGGTGTGCAGGTGTTGCGCCTGCAGGCCGCTGACCGTCTCCAGGTTGAAGGGCAGCGCCTCTACCGGATCCAGGTTGCTCATCAGTGTGTTCACTGCGAATGTCACAAATGATACAGGTGTTTAGATGTTAACGTGTGGCACTGAGTAAAAGTTTCGTTTACAGTTCCGTATCTCATAACTATGCACTCTCAAACACAAGCACTTGCATACACACACTCCACCTTTCGGAGTTGTACACAGACACACACATACACACGAGCATGTAAATACACACACACACACCACACACACACACACACACACACACACACACACACACACACACACACCACACACACACACACACACACAGACACACACCTATCTGTATATCTATTTATATGTGTGTGTGTGTGTGTGTGTGTGTGTGTGTGTGTGTGTGTGTGTGTGTGTGTGTGTGTGTGTGTGTGTGTGTGTGTGTGTGTGTGTGTGTGTGTGTGTGTGTGTGTGTACGCGTATATATCTGTAGTTAGTTAGTTAGTTAGTTAGTTAGTTAGTTAGTTAGTTAGTTAGTTAGTTAGTTAGTTAGTTAGTTAGATAGTAAGTTAACAAGAAACACCTGAGAAAGAGATAGGACCAAGAGCACCAATGCCTCGCCACTCCCCAGACTCTCACCTCCCAAGCTCCTGACACCCCTCGACAGCTGTTTCATCAAGCAAAGGGGTGGGAGGGAGGCTGTCTATGCGTTGCATGACCCATTCAGACCCAGTCATCACTTACCCATATCCACCCACCCATACACACACATACAAACACCCCAATACAACATACAAAAAACCATACAAATTAAACACCCACAAATTCCAGCCTTCTCTATCAGGATTATTATTTTTTACATTCATCATCAAGTGCCCTGTCGGATGGAGCTGACGATCATGGCCCTCCATATGTATCCATCCCTTGCTGCCACAAGCACGTCTTCCACCCTGTCTGTCCTCAGCCACCCTGATGTCCGTCCAATATTTTTTTCCTGGGTCTACCTGGTGCTCTCATTCCTTCTAGCTTTCCTGTTGTGACCAGGTGCTCTAATTCCCCTTTCCTTATGAAATGGCCTATAAATGTTGCCTGTCTTTTCCTAATCTTCCTTCTTATTCTGTACATTACTTGCACTGATTTACCTGGTGTTTGCCTCTCCATCATCCCACTGAACTTTGGCCAGAGCAGCACTGGGTCGGACCAGTCCAAGCACAATGCCCGTTCTGCCTGAATTTCTGTGAACACAGCGACCACCCACACGCAAACCACGGTCCAGGCCACCCAGCACTGCTAAGCACGGCCACACCTTCAAAATAAAAAAGTCTCCACAGTGTGCGCACATATGATCAGTATTTCTAAGTATCTGACATCAAATTATGCAGAATTTCATGGTCTATTATTAAATAAAACATCAATCCAAGAAATACTAGAAAATGGAACAAACAAAAATGGAAGATAAATTTTTGTGTAATACCAAACACTAAACATCATCAACTCAATGGAGTCCCAGTTGAATGGGCACAACTTTTCCCTCCAATTGCACAATTTTCACCAAACTGTAATAAGATTAATAAAAACAACCACAAACAGCAAAAACGTTAAACAAACACCACTGGAAAACACAAGAAATTAATTTTTACATAATCTTTTCAACTGAAGTGCATCTTCTTGACAGTTTGCTTGTTATGAGTAAACCAAAACGGTATGCGTAGGCTGAAGAACAAAACTGTCCTGACACACTTGCGAAACATACACCATCCTTCCACACAGGTTCAGTATCATATATATTCATTTTTTTCTGCTCCACTGGAATACTGGACTCCACAATCTGATTCTTTACCAGAACCTTTCATGTAAATCAGTTTGAGAGGTTCTTCAGCAAAAAAAAAATTCAATTTTGAGAGCCTCTTGCCACCATCTTGAAAACACAATGTAAACACCGCCACTCTGTAAAAGCTTAACCAGTTCAGTGCCTATAAGCCGTCAGCTGACGTTGCACAAAAGGTGTTGCTATACTGCCTAAGAGCCGTCCGTTGACGTCGCAGTAGTTCTCCGATTTTTCGTTCACAACTGTGTGAGCCAGTAAGCACACAGGAACGCTGCACACTGAGCTATATGTGTCTACAATATAAAAATAGGATGTAAATTAGGATACGTCATAGGGAAGACACCTTTATTGTCGCTAATGATTTGGTAACTGGACCACGTGAAGTGGAGCACAATGGCGACGCAACCTTCGACAAGCCGAACGGTGGCTCACGTCAGTGGACTTTCACGACTCTAGAGGCCGTTCAAATGATTTTACAGCATGATGACGATTGAGAGAATTTGTTATCTGATGATTCGCTTCAACATGAGGGTGAAGAAAGTAACAATGACCACGCCGACATTCAACGCTTGCTGGCTGAATCGATGCAAGCAGACGATAACAAGTATGAGTCAGACCGTGACTGCCGTGGTCAGTGCGAGTGGCAAGCACGCAGGCCGTGACACTTCGGACTTCGGACCCAACAGCAGTGAACGTGATGGTACATGGTGAGATGGGTCACGCACGTGTTCGTGGTGTGGGAAGGGGGGAAGATGAGAAGGGGGAGAGGGACAGGAGAGGTGCAGAGGAGCTGTGCCCCAGTTAGACGGCATGGCAGGGGGCGTGGCGATCAGCGAAGTGTTTCGCTCACTGAAAATCTGTTGGCCTCCAAATGGACAACAGTCAGACATTCCTCAATTTTTATGAAATCAAGGATTGAAAGTGGAAACTGGGGACGTGTGCTATGCTTTTTCAAGCTGTTTCTGACTGATGAGCATGAGCTGATTGACTTATTTGAATAAGGATTCTGATTCTGGCTTATTTTCTCTTGTTTTGATTGCAGAATCTGAAGAACAGAGAGAACCAATTCATGAGTGTCATGTAGTTTGACTGTTCAGTGTCTGAGTACACTGACTGTCATGTAGTTTGACTGTTCAGTGTCTAGTACAATCACTTTTATGTTTACCAAAACCAGGTCTATCATTGATGGGATGGTTAATTACTTATTTGTCTGCATGGGTTTAGTATCGTTTCATGAACATTTTATGATGTCATATATTTTGTTTTCATTTATGTATGTAAACTGACAACAAACAAGTCATTTTCAGCTGTTTTTTTGTTTGTGAGTGTGTTGAGTATCAATCTGTAGAGATGGAAACTTACTTTTTAGACAACACAAAAAAATTATTTCCACTTTGGAATGCCTGGACAGGTCTTTGCAATCAAGCTAAGAGAAAAATAAGCCCAGATTCAGAATCCTCGTTCATTTTCCTTCAAAAAACACTTATGTTTCTTTGTTGTATCTCTTATAGTTTTTGCACTAGAATTTTTTGTTAATTATTACCCTCGAATCCTCAAAATTCCCCGGCAATGGGGAAGCACATGTTTACATTTTTCTCTGGCACTGAAAGGGTTAAACTATATTAAATGCCTAAATGACTTGGGAATATCATCTAAGGGAAGCAATCCATATATAAATGACTATAACAGATTAACTTTTAACAGTTACCTCCTGCAAAAGCCACTAAAACAGTCAACAAAATTTTGCAAATTTGCAACAGTACCCAAGCACCATTAGGACACAAATAGATGCCAAAGTGTTGGCATCACAGTGTAAAAGACTCCACTGAGTTAAAACGTTCATGGTAAATTGTGTCAATCTGCATCTGGAATCTTCAATTCTGCTAGGTTCTGATTTCATTTTAACACCTAAAAGCAAATTTGTGTTTTATTAAATTTCATACTATGCTTAAAATAAAAACATGCTTAATTCCAAGTGCTTCAAATTCTACTCACTTATGCCACTCCACAAAGAAAATCACACATTTAATTTGTCTAGTATGTCTGAACTACGTTACACATAACAAACAGACAAAATACCAGTAAGCTTTTGATTTCCACTATATTTCTTCTATTACATCGCTGCTCCATTTTAACACACAATTCTGTTTGTTTTAGGTTGTTTCACATGATTCTTCCACACAGTTTCATGGAACTTATCTTCTATCATGAAGGGCATTGTAGTCAACTGTCAGATTTCCAATCGTAACATCTGGTTTGATCTGCCAGAGCATCTCTCTCCAAATGGGTAAAGGGTGGAGATCTGTCTGTTCTGCTAGGTCAACAGGTGTGCAGACTGCCTACTGCCTAAACCCACTCTGTATGTAAACCCATGCAGAACATAAAGTATGTATGTCAAAGATCCTATAAATCATGTCTGTGTTCAGTGGCTTACAGGAACATGAAAACACCCAGCGCACATGCCCACCACAGACCAGAGTACGCAGACTATGCAACAGTAACCAGAAAAGATATATATGAAAAAAGAATAAGAACACGTATTTAATACAAGACAAGACAGGTGCAAATTTTTGGCCAACTGGACAAAAATTAGGAGCAAAAGACCTAAACTTCCCTGCTGCTATGTCCAGTGTGAGAAAAGGATGGAGCAAAAAGGAAGTTTCAGTCGTTTTCTCCTAATTTTTGTCTGTGGTGTTTGTTTGTTTGTTTGTTTGTGATCTTACGCTTGACAAAGTCCAGTTGGCCGAAAGTTTGTGTCTGTCTTGTCTTGTTGTATTAAATAATCGTTCCTTTTTTTTTCTTTTTTTTTTTCTGGTTCCTGTTTGCTTAAAAGCGGGCAGTCATATTTGTTTTGGATTTTGATTATGCAACAATGTATTGCTTACGCAGTGTGGGCAACACAACATGCACATACACATCCAAGAAAATCTGAACATTAAAAAAAAAAAAAGGTGTCCTATGCGATTGTTAAACAAACATCTGGAATGTATTCACAACTCCATGATGGGCTAACATGTTTTCATTCAATCCCATGGCTGCAGTACACAACACATAATCCCCCAGACATTTCTAGTTCCCTGAACTCACCAGTGTACACAGCCAATCCAAGTCATCGGTATGCTGCTGTGAAAACTCAGAGTCCCTGGATTCTGAAGATCTTCCAAATTTGCTCAACTTTGGCATCTCCTTCGGGCTGGCTTTTGTGGCCTCCTCTGCTTCTGCTGGCTTTTCTTGAGACTCAGCTGAACAAAAATAAATGTTTTTCATTTAACCCTTTGACTCCTGCATCCTGTCCACGAGCATCCTGCATAATCAACCATGCTAGCAAAGAAAAAACTTAACCCTTTGACTCCCTCACCCTATCCACCCATGTAAGAGAGTCAAAGGTTTAAGTTCTTTGCAGCTGGTGGATAGGGTGTGGGAGTCAAAGGGTTAAGAAAGTAAATCTTAAGAGTGTCAGGAGTTAAGGCCCAAGCACTTGCTTGATGGGGGTTTCTCCCTCTGCTGTCCGGCTCACCCCAGAGTTTCTTATTACTTGAAATGAAAAAGGTATGTCTTAGACTACGGGCACTAAAGACAAATATCTGTAGGATGTATGTAAAAATGTTTGTACAAATTGTCGTTCAGTTACACATCACAACAGAATGGATCACTCTACACATCTTACCTAATTGTGGTGATAGAGATGATGATGTATGTGTATGCGTATGTGTGTGTGTGTGTGTGTGTGTGTGTGTGTGCGTGTGCGTGTGCGTGTGTGTGTGTGTGTGTGTGTACTTCTGTGTGTGTGTGTGTGTATGTGTGTGTGTGAGTGTGTGTGTGTGTTTGCGAATGTGAGCGTGTGTGCGTGTGTGTACGTCTATGTGTGTGTGTGTGTGTATGTGTGTGTGTGAGCGTGTGTGTGTTGCGTGAGTGTGTGTGCGTGTGTATATCTGTGTGTGTGTGTGTGTGTGTGTGTGTGTGTGTGTGTGTGTGTGTGTGTGTGTGTGTGTGTGTGTGTGTGTGTGTGTGTGTGTGTGTGTGTGTGTGTGTGTGTGTGTGTGTGTGTCTGTCTGTCTGTGTGTGTGTGTGCACGAGCATCTGTTTGCGTGCATGTGCCTATGTGTGTGCACGGATTTGTGAGCTTGTGTGTGTGTGTGCATTTGTGTGTGTGCGTTATGTACGCATATGCATACCTGCAAACATTGTGAAGCATGTGTGTGCCCATGTCTACAATCTATTCATGTATTTGCTTGCAAGAACACATATTCATCCAAACTCACAATGCACAGACAACAACAAAAAACCAACAGTGAACACACACAAAAAATATTTAAACTTCAAGAAAAAAATACACGTACTGGTACCCGACTGTTCCTCCAACTCCAAGTCAGTTTTAGCAGCCTGCTCCAAGATGTCAACAGAAGACTCGATCTCCTTGTCACAAGATTTGTTCTCCTCTTCTTTCACCTCACACGGATCCTCCTCACTCACTGTGGGTGGTACAGACTCCACCGCTGCAAAATACAACAATTTGTGATAATCCATCCTTAAAATAACAGTCCCCTTCTTCTGTTATCTGCCCGCTTGTGCCAGTGTCATGGGGCGGTAGAACTGATGATCAACATCCAGACGGATGAGAAGAAACGCTGCGTGACATCAACTTTTTTTTTCATACCCTTAATCCAGGTCTTCCTTGGTCTGCTTCCTGCTTCGTTGTGGGAGGTGGATACAGACAAAGTGAGGCTAACGTGGCTCTGGCAAAGCTACTACAGGCCAACCAAGCCAGTCATGGATTACTGAAATACTCAGGAAAACACCAGGTAACAAATAATGAAATAATAATGAGTGTTAATACCATTCATAACTGAATGGGAGGGATCAAATATTGCACGCTACAAGAGTGATCTGGCAAGCAGCCTCACAAGAGCAACTTTCTTTAACAAATAAACCACAATATTCATACATATATATGACACAAGGACAACTTTCTTTTACCATAATGTTTACAATATATGAAGGCATGGCCTACTCATTTAAACAGGAAACTAAAAACACATGAAAATAGAAAGAGAATATTCATTTACCTGACTAAACAGGACAATCACAAATTTTTGGTCTTTGTCAACCATGCACAAAAACAACAAAGAAAGAAATCCACCAGATTCGCACTTTCTACCCCGGTTCGAGATGTGTTACCAAGTCTGGACCAGCACTACAAGAGGCTGCTGTATAAAAATTTAGTGTGCATCACTAAAACACTTTAATCAATGAATACTAACAAGTCTGACCAGTCACAAAAGATGCATGATCATGAAAATAGAATTCAGAACATGTATTCAATACAATCTGTCTTGTCTGGTTGTATCAATATGCGTTCTGATTCTATTTTCGTGTTTTTTCTTGTTCCAGAACAAGTTTTAAGGACAAAAACAACAAATCAGATAACTTCCTGCAAGGCGGATTCCATTTTTAGAGCTGGAGAATTTAGTTATTTTTATGATCTTGTTAAATGCAACTTTTCCCAAAGTAACAGAAATGAGGAATATGTTGCTCGCTTTATTACTGCTTTGGTACATATTTGTTTGTCTTTGTTGTTCTTGGGACATGTGTGTGTGTGTGTGTGTGTGTGTGTGTGTGTGTGTGTGTGTGTGTGTGTGTGTGTGTGTGTGTGTGTGTGTGTGTGTGTGTGTGTGTGGTGTGTGTGTGTGTGTCTGTGTCTGTGTGTGTCTCTGTGTGTGTCTGTGTGTGTCTGTGTGTCTGTGTGTCTCTGTGTGTGTCTCTGTGTGTGTGTCTGTGTGTGTTGTGTGTGTCTCTGTGTGTGTCTGTGTGGTCTGTGTGTGTCTCTGTGTATGTTGTACGTGTGTAGCTGAAAGCAGTAACAGCAGAATGATTAACAAGTCACAGAAGGATTGCAATATGAAAATGTTTCATTCAGTAAATCATATAAGTTATTAATCATAAGTACTCCTTTATTAATAAACATACATGTGTGCAATCAAATACACACACATACACACACATGAGCGCGCGCGCACGCACACACACACACACACACACACACACACACACACACACACACACAAACACACACACAGGCACATACACACACAGGCACACACACACACACACACACACACACACACACACACACACACACACACACACACACATACACACACAAAAACACACAAACACATACACAACAAAAGCTCGCACCATTACATTCAACAAAACAAGCAAAACAGAAACCAACCACTACTATCCATGGACACCAGCTCGTTCTTTCGCCCCAAACACTGACTGTCCACCGACACAGACAGGCTTTTGGACACATGCCAGGAAGATGCTTGGTCTAGGATGGCACAGATTTTGGCAGACACATGAGAAGCCCATGCCCCAGACCCCAGCAGTCGTCGGATCAGGACGACCAGAGCTTCCGAGATGGCAGAGGCAGCTGGCGCGCACATGGGATCTCCAGCCAGCAATTCTCTTGGGGCAGACTTGACCTGCATCTCTGTGATCTTCACCTGGAAAGTCACATCTGAGATACTGTGATTTTTACGATTTGTGTTTTGAGGAGGCTTTGTAATGCGACTCAAAACAAACAAAATTGAAAATTAATGCTTATTTCATTAACCCTTTGACTCCCGCACCCTATCCACCAACTGCAAAAACTTAACCATTTGTCTCCCTCACCCTATCCATCAGCTTCCTGTAGGAAGCTGGCGGATTCAGTGAGGGAGTCAAAGGGTTAAGTTTTTGCTTTGCTATCACGGTTGACAATGCAGGTTCTGGTGGACAGGATGCAGGACACAAAGGGTTAATGAAACAAGAGATTGCACAATTTCTGTGGACTAAACTTTACAAAGCCTACGCACAGACACATTACCATAAAACAATTCATCATCAAATTAACATAAAAGTTGTACTGATAACACACACACACACAAACACACATACACATACACACTAATACATGCACACATATAAACACACAAACACATGCACACATACATACATACATACAGTTTCACACATCCAGACACATGCAACACACACACACACACAAACACACACAAACACACACACACACACACACACAAACACACACACACACACATACACACACACACACACACACATATATGTGCACAACACACACACCCATATACACACTCACACACAAAGTGATCCATTCAGTTTTGGATGCAAACAATGACGGACAATTTTCTCCACATCTCTCTGTTACTGTGACTGTTTCCGTCATGTTTATTTCTGTTGTTGTTGTCGGGATTGTTTTGTTTTGTTTGTTTGTTGTTGTTTTTAACATGAGGAGCAATTGTTAGTGTGTACAAGTAAACAAGTTAGCTACATAAACTGGAGAAGATAAGACGTAACCATCACGCTCCAAGCAAATGCAAGTAAACGTCAAGGGACTGTAAACGCTATGCAACATGACATTGTTATATGAGGCACTGACCTTTTCTCCGGGGCTGCTGCTGTAGAAGGTGACGACAGGGAAAAGCTCAGAGGCCTCAATGTCCTCAAATGCCACCTGGGGCTCCTGTCATCAAATCAAAATAAACACAAATCAAAGAACATAACTCTTGAGAGTCACATAGGAATTATCTCCCATATTGCAGAACTTCTCAAATCTAACACAGTTTGCGCTACCCATTCAGCTAGCATAGGAACAGATACAAAGCACAAAAACCGTAAGCTCAGAACACTCCTCAAAAAAGGAGCGCCCAAGCCTACCTTTATACTCTGCAAATACTCTACATATATATATAAACACAGCTGTGACTATATTCATCAACATGGGTTTACTGGGGGGTTTTTGTTTTTTTTGGGCTTTCATCAACCGACACAATAGGTGCGACAGTCAAGTGGATCAGATTTTCAACTGGAGGGTCTGGGGTTTGATCCTCCCTGGGTAACTCAACCTGGTGGGTAAATGGTGAAGGTTTTCCCCCCATCACCTAGGTCAACATACACACAGACCTATCATTGCCTATATGCCCTTTGTCTGTATACGCATGTGTGCAGAACATCAAGTGTGCACATCACCTATCCTGTAGTCATGTCAGTGTCCAGTGTTTTATGGAAACATAAAACACCCAGCATGCATGCCCACTGAAGACAGACTACGCAGACCATGCAGTAACACACCATCAGCGCAGTATAGGCTAAACAACATATATATATATATATATATATATATATATATATATATATATCCAAGAAAATCAGAATATTTGAAAAAAAAAACCA
Organism: Monoplex corrugatus; assembly: GCA_030674185.1. Taxonomy (NCBI): domain Eukaryota; kingdom Metazoa; phylum Mollusca; class Gastropoda; order Littorinimorpha; family Ranellidae; genus Monoplex; species Monoplex corrugatus. The sequence goes on from JAPXFY010000016.1 coordinate 81,105,588, forward strand.
TTGATCTGTCTGAAGAATCTGTCAAGATATCCCAAAAAAATCTGTGCTGTCCTATAGCCAAAAAAAATCTGTGCTAACCTATAGCCAAAAAAAATCTGTGCTATCCTATAGCCAAAAAAAATCTGTGCTATCCTATAGCCAAAAAAAAATCTGTGCTATCCTATAGCCAAAAAAAATCTGTGCTATCCTATAGCCAAAAAAAATCTGTGCTAACCTATAGCCAAAAAAAATCTGTGCTATCCTATAGCCAAAAAAAAATCTGTGCTATCCTATAGCCAAAAAAAATCTGTGCTAACCTATAACCAAAAAAAATCTGTGCTATCCTATAGCCAAAAAAAAAATCTGTGCTATCCTATATCTTCCAGATTAAGACGGAAACTTAAATAACATCCAAACATGCATTAACTCAATGGAGACGCGGTCATTTAGACCAGATCGCTGCGCTGTGACGTGGCATTTTGGCCATACTTTAAAAATTCTGCAGACTGACACAAAATGATAAAACCAGACATATTATATATCATAAGTTTTTTATGTCTTCTTTCTAGATTTACTTACTGCTTTTTCATGAAAGCCTCCATTTATTTTTTTTTTTTTTTGTATTTTCAAATTGTATACACAAAACACAAAAACAAAAAATTTTGAACAGTACACATGCTTACTTTGGTAAGGTGTATGTATGTATCAGCTAATCCACAGGAAGGAATTAGATGTTTTCACAGCACAATCAAGTTCCATAAGCCTTAGGAACCAGTTTGAAGTCAAATGGTGCACTATACACTGCAGTTTCCATGAAGTCGACCTCTGACCCTTTCTTGGAATCAGTGCAAAAATGACAGTTTCTGTTCAATTCACGGTCTAGGGGAAAGTACTGCGGAAAAGAGAAATGGTTCATCTAACATTGTGAGTAGTTTCCCTTCTTCTTCTTCTTCTTGTCTAACACCGTCAAACGTGGAGACCAGATCTCATGACGAAATCGGCAGTCTTCAGCAACGCCTCCACACAGCCATGCAGCTTCTCCAGGAGTCCGGCAGGCTCTGGCCAGATCTCGTCCCTCAGCTTCCGTAGACCAGGGCAGTCCTGCAATATGTGCTCGGCTGTCTGCTCTGCCAGTCCACAGGAGCAGAGTGGAGAGGGTACAAGGCGGAGCTTTCTGGACATGTGGTGATTTAACCGGTTATGTCCAGTTCGTAGACGGAATATGGTGACTTGCTGTTGCCTGGACAGCTGGTGGTAACTGTCCTCCGCCTGTGGCTGGTTGTGCAGGGACCTGATGATGGTAGTCATCTCTGCAAAGGTCACAGGGTTGTCTTCCTGCTCTTGGCTGGCACCCTCCTTTGCTGCTCTATCTGCTGCATCATTGAGTAGTTTCCCTTTAATTGGACGTTTCTTGGCACCATAACAAAAATTTTGATATCCGTCGAAGCTTTAACTTCAGCACGTCACTGTATGACGTCACGGTGCCAAAGCTTGAGCTTCGGCAAGTCGCCAATGAGTTAAAAAATGAAAAGAACCTTTCTTTACATCACTAATCTCATACTTTTTCTGGCGTCACATAGACTCTTGTGACCCACAAAATGCCTTTGTCTGATCAATGTAATCTCCCTTCTCAAACAAACAAACAAAAAAAAGAAAAAGAATAAAAGGATAAAAGGGGGGTACAGGACAGACTATTTACAACAACAAACAACAGCAAGAAAGCAGGTACCTGATCGTTTTTGGCAAAAGACAACGTGCGAGCGTCCATGTCCAGGACAGCAGTGATGACATCACCCACAGTGTAGCGTGGCAAGGCGTGCTTCAGTTCCCCGTCATGGTACAGGTTTCCACTGTAGGCTCGGTACAGCCACATGTCGGAGGTGCTGCGATGGCCGCAGTCACGCACAGGCCAACGAGTCACTCCCACACATGTCCCTTCGTTGCCCCGGTTCTCCTTCACAATGTGAAACTGTGCGAGGGAAGAAGGGTGACATCTGTCATAATTTTCACAACGCAAAACTACCAGTGGTAGTGGGTAATTTTCTTTCATAGGCCTTGTCTACAGACTCAAAGAGACATAACAAAAAGACATACTGACCCACTTCACACAGGTAACAACCAGACTCAAACACATAACAAAAAGACATACTGACCCACTTCACACAGATAACAACCAGACTCAAACAGACATAACAAAAAGAAGACTGACCCACTTCACATGGGGAACAACCAGCAGCCATACAACAGGACGCCACACTGCATTATAACCCAAGAGCCATAGACCACCAAAAACAGATACTGACAGACATACAGACAGTTAAACATATACAAAAAGATATTTTCCAATGAAAACAGCCAATGGTCGTGGGAAAAAAGCCCCAGCTTATCCGACAACAGGAACCAAGGGCTCCCCCCAAAAAAATACAGAGATAAACACACAAAACAGACACAGACAAAAACACAGACTCCAGAAAAACAGTGACACACAGAAACAGACACAAATACAGACTCATGGACAGGCTCAAGTTCATATTGCTTATAGCCCAGCCAACTACTAGAGCCATATCAGGGCCAACACCATGTCAGACTCACTGTTTGAGACTCATAGACAAACAGAGACACAGACATAGACACAAATATAAACAAACAGTGATACACAGACACAGGCAGACCCAAACACAAATACAAACTGTGACACACAAAGATACAGTGACACACAGATGTGGACACAAATATACACAGAAACAAACAATGACACACAGACACAAATACAATGACACATAGACACAAATACAGACTCATAAACAATGACACACAGACACAAATACAGACTCATAAACAATGACACACAGACACAAATACAGAGACTCATAAACAATGACACACAGACACAAATACAGACTCATAAACAATGACACACAGACACAAATACAGACTCATAAACAATGACACACAGACACAAATACAGACTCATAAACAATGACACACAGACACAAATACAGAGACTCATAAACAATGACACACAGACACAAATACAGACTCATAAACAATGACACACAGACACAAATACAGATTCATAAACAATGACACACAGACACAAATACAGACTCATAAACAATGACACACAGACAAATACAGAGACTCATAAACAATGACACACAGACACAAATACACTCATAAACAATGACAAACATACACAAATACACTCATAAACAATGACACAGACACAAATATAGACTCATAAACAATGACACACAGACACAAATACAGACTCATAAACAATGACACACAGACACAAATACAGACTCATAAACAATGACACAGACACAAATACACTCATAAACAATGACACAGAGACACAACTACAGACTCATAAACAATGACACACAGACACAAATACAGAGACTCATAAATAATGACACACAGACACAAATACAGACTCATAAACAATGACACACAGACACAAATACACAGACTCATAAACAATGACACACAGACACAAATACAGACTCATAAACAATGACACACAGACACAAATACACAGATTCATAAACAATGACACACAGACACAAATACACAGATTCATAAACAAACAATAACAAACACAAATACACAGACTCATAAACAAACAATGACACACAGACACAAATACACAGACTCATAAACAATGACACACAGACACAAATACACAGACTCATAAACAAACAATGACACACAGACACAAGTACAGAGACTCATAAACAAACAATGACACACAGACACGAATACACAGACTCATAAACAAACAATGACACACAGACACAAATACAGAGACTCATAAATAAACAATGACATACAGACACAAGTACAGAGACTCATAAACAAACAGTGACACACAGACACAAATACAGACTCATAAACAAACAATGACACACAGACACAAGTACAGAGACTCATAAACAAACAATGACACACAGACACAAGTACAGAGACTCATAAACAAACAATGACACACAGACACAAGTACAGAGACTCATAAATAAACAATGACATACAGACACAAGTACAGAGACTCATAAACAAACAGTGACACACAGACACAAATACAGACTCATAAACAATGACACACAGACACAAGTACAGAGACTCATAAACAAACAATGACACACAGACACAAATACAGACTCATAAACAAACAATGACATACAGACACAAATACAGAGACTCATAAACAAACAATGACACACAGACACAAATACAGAGACTCATAAACAAACAATGACACACAGACACAAGTAGAGACTCATAAACAAACAATGACACACAGACACAAATACAGAGACTCATAAACAAACAATGACACACAGACACAAATACAGAGACTCATAAACAAACAATGACATACAGACACAAATACAGAGACTCATAAACAAACAATGACATACAGACACAAGCACAGAGACTCATAAATAAACGATGACACACAGACACAAATACAGAGACTCATAAACAAACAATGACATACAGACACAAATACAGAGACTCATAAACAAACAATGACACACAGACACAAGCACAGAGACTCATAAACAAACAATGACACACAGACACAAATACAGAGACTCATAAACAAACAATGACACACAGACACAAATACAGAGACTCATAAACAAACAATGACACACAGACACAAATACAGAGACTCATAAACAAACAATAACAAACACAAATACACAGACTCATAAACAAACAATGACACACAGACACAAATACAGAGACTCATAAACAAACAATAACAAACACAAGTACACAGACTCATAAACAAACAATGACATACAGACACAAGTACAGAGACTCATAAACAAGCAATGACACACAGACACAAATACAGAGACTCATAAACAAACAATGACACACAGACACAAATACAGAGACTCATAAACAAACAATAACAAACACAAATACACAGACTCATAAACAAACAATGACACACAGACACAAATACAGAGACTCATAAACAAACAATAACAAACACAAGTACACAGACTCATAAACAAACAATGACATACAGACACAAGTACAGAGACTCATAAACAAGCAATGACACACAGACACAAATACAGAGACTCATAAACAAACAATAACAAACACAAGTACACAGACTCATAAACAAACAATGACACACAGACACAAGTACACAGACTCATAAACAAACAATGACACACAGACACAAGTAGAGAGACTCATAAACAAACAATGACACACAGACACAAATACAGAGACTCATAAACAAACAATGACACACAGACACAAATACAGAGACTCATAAACAAACAATGACACACAGACACAAATACAGAGACTCATAAACAAACAATGACACACAGACACAAGCACAGACTCATAAACAATGACACACAGACACAAGCACAGAGACTCATAAACAATGACACACAGACACAAGCACAGACTCATAAACAATGATACACAGACACAAGCACAGAGACTCATAAACAATGACACACAGACACAAGCACAGAGACTCATAAACAATGACACACAGACACAAGCACAGAGACTCATAAACAATGACACACAGACACAAGCACAGAGACTCATAAACAATGACACAAATACACTCATAAACAAACAATGACACACAGACACAAGCACAGACTCATAAACAATGACACACAGACACAATTAACATAGACAAGTAGACAAACAATGACACACAAGACACAGAGACTTGTCGAACAATGACACACAGACACAAATACAGTCATGGAAAAACTGTGACATACAGGCACAAAACACTGTCATGGAAAAACTGTGACATACACGCACAAAACACTGCCATAGAAAAACTGTGACATACACGCACAAAACACTGCCATAGAAAAACTGTGACATACACGCACAAAACACTGCCATAGAAAAACTGTGACATACACGCACAAAACACTGTCATGGAAAAACTGTGACATACACGCACAAAACACTGCCATAGAAAAACTGTGACATACACGCACAAAACACTGCCATAGAAAAAACTGTGACATACACGCACAAAACACTGCCATAGAAAAACTGACATACAGGCACAGAACACTGTCACGGTAAAACTGTGACATACAGGCACAGAACACTGACTTACTTTCCACTGATAACAGCCAGCGGTCATGGGGGTAGAGGCCACACCATAACCCCTACCGCTAGAGCCATGGGCCACAGTATGTCCATTCTCCACACTGCAGGCCACGCACCGGTCTGCATCAAACACCACTCCTTCCACCTCGATCTGATCTTTGTCCTTGCTGATAGTGACCCCATGCTTGTCCCAATCCCTGAGCATATGAATGAAAAATAATTTTATAAAAATAATGAATGAATAAATAAATAACATTTCAGAAAATATGGCAGTTGATGTATGTTTAAATTTTACATCAATTTCAAGATTCTATAATGTGTGAGATAAAAGAACTAAAACATGAAAGGAGAACAAGACTACATCAGACAGCTCCTAACCATTGCTGGGCTTATTCTTATTCTTACTGCTGCTGAAAGCCCAGCCGACAGCATAGAGCCACATCACGGCTATAACCATTTTCAATACACACACAGTACTTCAACAGGCAAAAAAAAAAAAAAAAAACAGAAAAACTAAGTACACACATCAATGTATTCGTGCACACAATCCAAGGAGACGCCCCTAGCACTGACCACCCTGTCCGGATTTAAAAACCATACCCAAAAACAAATTCAAAGATAACCAAGGACACCAAAACATATACAAAAACGGGCCCAAATTACCTAAAAGTGCTTCCACATCTCACTTCTCTAGAGCCAGAAATGCACCAAATACATGTACCCTCTAATCAATCCTAAGACAAAAGTATGTATGGCTTTATTGAACACATACAGATGAATGGACCAATAAGGCAGAAAATGATAGGAAGAAACGACAGAAAGCAAAGGAGTAAGGCAGAAATAAAGAGAGTGACAGAAAGAAGAAATTTCTGGCACAGAATTTCCAGAAAGTGGGATACTATTTATACTAAAAGAGCCCCCGGTATCCCCACGAAGGGACTGCTGGGCTGCCAGAAGCTCAAACGAACAACAAAGACCACTCTCTGGATTCAATTTTACTAGTGTTGCTCACACTGTTCAACATCACACCAGGTCAGACTGATGGTACAACAGATGAATGAACTTTACAGGTTTACTACTTTAATCATATCATCACGCTGGCGCTTGGCGATCATGGCCCTCCACATGCATCTATCCCTTGTCGATGCAAGTACATCTTCCACCCTCTCTGTCCTCTGCCACCCTGCAAGTCCGTCCAATATTTTTTCCCTGGGTGTAACTAATGCTCTCTTTCCCTCCAGCTTCCCTGTTGTGACCAAGTGCTCTAATTCCCCTTTCCTCATAAAATGGCCTATAAATGTACTACTTTCATATCTCAAATCATTAGGTCTTACCAACCGTAACATTTCTGTCAGAGATAGCAACATATCTGAAGCTCAAAAGTATATCTACATCTATAACAGACCACCCTATGGAAAAAAGGATAATGAACAATCCTGAAAAATGAAACAGCAAGAGAGATAAACCAAACAACAACAACAACAACACACCTAATGGCACAAGTGGTGGAGGCAGCAGTGGGAATAGTGACACGATCAGGCCTTGATGCCGCAGTAGTCAGAGAGGCCGATGTCTGGGTGGGGGTGATGGTGGCGGCGGTGGTGGTGGTGGTGGAGGTGGGAGTTGCTGGTGACGAAGATGAGATGTGTGTGGCAGGCGTTTCCCTCTGCATCATGCACTTCTTCCTCTGGGCTGACGACATAGCCATGGACAGTGGAATCTTCCAGAACACCCCTGACAGACTGCAGAACAGCTCCTCCACAACCTGCATTGTGTGCCAGTCTCAGACATTATCATTCAGTTTCATCTCTCTCCTAAAATCACGCTCCTTTCATAACCCACACTGTCTCTCACCCAATGAATTATCTATCAAAAACAGAAAAGTGCACCTATCTAAAAAAAAAACACATATAATGAAACATATGTCCTTTCAATCTTTAGAATTTTCTCACTTCAACTACAACATGTCACTGAAATCTACACCACGTGACGAATTGCGACAGCAATCATCACAGCTTCAAACTTACCGTTCTATATTTAATCTGTGAAAAGTCTTCTACTAGCCAATGTGCTACACGTAATGCTCCTTGTGAAACAATGTGAACAGAATAACTAACAAATCCACAGAATGCTAACTTTTGACTTAAATAAACCACACTATATCTGGCTCTGGCCCACTGTGAAATGTTATTGTTACTGTTATTTTTGTTTAAGCCACCGACTGTGTAGAGCCACATCAGGCTAAACCGCTTCAAAACATACAAAACTTAACAGAAGAAAAAAGAAAAGAAATGGAAGTTCACCATATCAATGCATTCGCGCACATAATCTATGGACATGCCCCTGGGTTGACCACTCAATCCAATTTATCACACAAGGGATTTAAAAAAGACACCTGAATACAAATTTAAACACACCTAAGGACACCAAAACATATATAAAAACAGGCATAAATTACCTAAACTGCTTCCGCATATCTTACCTCTCTTGTGCTAAAAAAGCACCTAATACATGTATCCAATTACCATCTTAAGAAAAAATACATAAGATTTATCGAACACATACAGATGAATGGACCAGCAAGGCAGAAAATGAAATAATGACAAACTATAGAAAAGCAAAAGTAACAGAACATAAAGGACTTACCTCACGTTTGAAATCAGCATTACTGTCAGGGTCCTTGTCACAGGCTGGCAGTACACTGCTCAACAACTGAAGAGCCAGAAGACGAACACGCAGATTGTCAATATAGAGATTACCTGCACAACACACACAAACACACACAAATCAACCTGGTATAATACACCCTACAGTCTCTGATTACCAAAGTGCAGAAAACATCAAAACTCAACTGCTGCTTTTAGCGTCTAGTTAACTTTTACGCGACCCGCCTGCAGTATGTGGCAGGCCAATCTTCCCCATCCCATCTGTCTTGCCTGCACCATATAGCAGGCGCCCTCTCACATCCCCAGTGACTCGTCTGCCACTACTGGCAGGCAGAGCGGCAAAAAATTCCAGATAGCAGTCTAAGGGAAACACCTACTTTTGGGTTCTAATAGTTTTTTTCAGTATCTTAGCTAGTTATAAACCTTGGTTCCATGCACTTAGGCTTATCCAAGTGACCCCAATTAGTCACAGAAGATAGTGACCCTGACCACATTCCAGACTTGGTGCCGGGCGCGCGTGTTCTTAGCCCAGGCGAGAAACGGCTGCACACGCAAGGTCGCGTTCTGTTTTTTCGGCTGCAGAAGCGCTTGGACTGCATGTGCTGTGACTTCTGTTGATTTATTTTCGTTTTAGTGCATATTCTGAAAAAGTGTTGGATTACCAGGGTGCCTGCATGTATACACAATGACCACAAGGTAAGATTTACAGTTCTGTGCCCCTTGTTCCCCTGTGCCGTGTTGATTTTGTGTGTGTTTCTGATGTAAATAATGTGTCATGTTTCCTGCTGTAGGTGATCTTATCTTTGACGTTATAATTACTAGCCGCTCATCTGAAACAAGTTACTAATATCTTAGTTCAAAAGTTGAAATATCGCACTTTCCATTGATATCAAACATTTTAGCAGCAGGTTTAAAACCACCCGGAGAAAAACATCACAAAAGTGGCAAAAATCGGCCATCAGCAGGGACAGTAAGCGTGTGCGCGAGTTCAGTTGCGAGGGATGGAGTGATGTGCGAGTGCGCGTCGGCGTGAAAGAATTAACAAAGCTTTGATGAGTTGGAGAAAGGGCAGGAGGTAAGACAAAACTTTGAAAACTGTCCTCAGTAACTATAATGCCTGAGATTTTGGCAAAACTGTGACAATCCTGTAGTTCCATTATAAACAAAAAAAGGGTTCCTATAGTCCCACTATAAACAAAAAAGATTCCTATAATCCCATTATAAACAAAACAAAACAAAAAAGAATCCTATAATCCCATTATAAACGAAACAAAACAAAAAAGATTCCTATAATCCCATTATAAACAAAACAAAACAAAAAAGATTCCTATAATCCCATTATAAACAAAACAAAACAAAAAAGAATCCTATAATCCCATTATAAACAAAACAAAACAAAAAAGATTCCTATAATCCCATTATAAACAAAACAAAACAAAAAAGATTCCTATAATCCCATTATAAACAAAACAAAACAAAAAAGAATCCTGTAGTCCCACTATAAACAAAATTCAATTTCAATTTCAATTCCTCAAGATGACATCTTTACGCTCAGAATGAATTCCATATGCACTAACATCACAGATGCCATGTGTTGGAGAAGATCCAGAATGATCACGGCACAAGCCTTAAGCCTGCACATAAACCCATGAGCTGGCCAGGTCCTGAGGTCCCACCTAGATAGTTCCAAAACCCTGGGGTCGTAGGGGAGTGAGGTGGCAGAGACCTCAACTTTTCCTGGGGCCATCATCACGAGGACGGCACCCATTCCCTCTCCCTCACTTCAAATTCATATTCATATTCACGTTGTTGTTTTTTTACCAAGACTTCAGAAAGGCAAGAAGGCTAATTGTTTTATACCACGACAGCCAGGCGATACCCTGCTCTTCATAATTTTCAACCGCTGTGGGATCTTTAGCATGCACAGCCAGAAGGCACACAGGTCTGCATTGTTTTTCATCCCCTTCCCAAGGACTGGACATTCAGTTTGATTTTATGGTAAAACTGAGGAGAAAAGTCGAGACTTTATGGAGCCTGGAACCTTGAGTTTAGTTATTGGGAGGCAAACGTCTGAACAATTCCTATAGTCCCATTCATCAAGTGTCCTGCTGCATGGCGTTGGCGATCATCGTTCTCCATATGTATCTATCCCTTGTATCTTCCACCCTCTCTGTCCTCAGTCACCCTGCAAGTCCATCCAATATTTTCTCCCTGGGTCTACCTGGTGCTCTCTTCCCCTCCAGCTTTCCTGTTGTGACCAGGTGCTCTCATTCCCCTTTCCTCATACAATGGCCTATAAATATTGCCTGTCTTTTCCTAATCTTCGTTATGAATGATCCTCTAGTGTCTGCCTCCATCAAGACTGTCTCGTTTGTTTTCTTTGCTGTCCATGGAACTCTCAACATTCTTCTTAGAAACTACATCTCGGCTGCCTCAATCTTGTTTTGGCTTTGCTTGTTGACTGTCCACACCTCACAACTGTACAACATTATCGGTTCTATATAACATTCAAGAACTCTCTTCCTGATGTTAATTGATAAACATTTGATGCTAACAATGCTTTCATCTTCTTGAAAGCTGTTTCGCCTTGGCCGATTCTGCTGGCTATTTCTGATGTGCATCTGTGTTTCGCCTTGGCCGATTCTGCTGGCTATTTCTGATGTGCATCTGCTATCTGGTGAGATAATCGTTCCCAGATATTTAAATTTATCAATCTGTCTCAAGGTTGTGCCGTATACTGTTACTTTGCATGAGGGGATTTCATGTTTTTTTACTGATTACCATGACTTCAGTCTTCTTGCTATTTAGCTCCAACCCTTTATTTTTGCTTTCTATTTCTATTACATTCACAAGCTTTTGTATGTCCCTTCACTTTCTGCAATTAGCACAGTATCATCTGCATAACGAATGTTGTTTATCATTTTTTGTCCAATCTTTAATCCACGGTCTTCTTCTAGGTTTCTCATGATGTTTTCGCAGTAAAATGAAAACAGATCTGGTGACAGAACACAACCTTGCCTGAATCCTCTTTATAGTCCCCACTATAAACAAAAAAGACACAACAGAGTAAACACAGAAGGAAGGATCACCTCTTTCATCAGTGCCACTGATAATGGTGAGCAGCACTTTGAGCCAGCGATGTTCTGTCAGTCGATGCTGCACAGTGTGGTTACAGCACACCCGGCGCAGGAACACCAAGAAGTCTCCCACTGCTGACACTGCCACAAAACTCACATCTGAAATCAATGGCATTTCGCTATCATCATATGTCACCTTGTGTTTCTGATACCAAAAGAAAAAGAAAAAAATACATGAATTAGACTGCATGCACAGTCTTGCAAATATGTGTACCCACGCAAATACACACCCACATACTCACTGACACGCAAGTGCTCACACACTCAATAATATACACACTCATTTGCGCGCGCGCACATACACACACACAAACACACACAATTACACACAAGTGCTCACACACACACACACACACACACACACACACACACACACACACACACACACACACACACACACACACACACAACACGAACACACACAATTTCACACAAGTGCTCACACACACACACACAATTACACACAAAAGCTCACACACACACACACACACACACACACACACACACACACACACACACACACACACACACACACACACACACACACACACACAAACACATACAATTATACACAAGTGCTCACACACACACACACACCACACACACACACACAAAAACACACACACACAAACACAAACGCATACACACACATACACACACACCATTACAACATCCAAAAACCAGCAAACCATTATGCACTATATCTCCGTTAATTAGTTCATTTCTTATTGAACTCCTCTGCCTTCTGGCATACACCAGGGCTCAGTACTGGGTCCTGTGTTGTCTGTTTTGTATACTACACCCCTTTCAAGCATCCTCAAGCAACACAATGTAGACCACCACCTTTTTTCAGATGACAATCAACTTCAACAAGCATGCAAGCCATCACACATCAACACACTCAGACATTTCAAGGATGAACTGCTGACATCAAAACCTTGCACATTTTCTCTCTCCTTGCTCATCACCTAAATCAGAGTATGCAGACTATGCAGCATTTTGTTTGTACGACCAGGGCCAAAACAATGCGCATACACACATCAGAACTAAAACAAACACGTCTAAGACGGATGCGCCGACCATTTCAGGCATGACCCAGCTCTAATGCCAAACAGAACCTAAAGCACCTGACAGTGATCTCACCTGTGCTTCCTTCTCTCCCAGGCGCCAGAGCGGGACATGCTGTGTGCAGCAGACACTGCAATCTCTGCCACAGCAACTCCATCACAGCCTGTACCACCCCTGCACTCAGCCGCTCCGCGTGAATCCTAGTGGTTATAATAGCACATGAATACATAACAAGGGCATTAAAACACATATGCATCGAACAGTAACAGATGTGGGCACATTCACTCATTCACACAATCACTCACTCACTCATTTTCTCACTCATAAACACACACACATGCACACACATGCATGCTGTGCACACACACACACACACACACACACACACACACACACACACACACACACACACACACACACACACACACACACACACACACACACACACAAGCATTCACGCACACACGCTCATGTGTATACACACCTACACACAGATTTCCTCTATCTCTTCTCAAAAACGCATGCATACCTCGGCCAAATCTACACACTGGCACTGTGTGTGTTGTGGGTGTGTGTGTGTGTGTGTGTGTGTGTGTGTGTGTGTGTGTGTGTGTGGTGTTGTGTGGTGTGTGTGCGTGTGCGTGTTGTGTGTGTGGTGTGTGCGTGTGTGCTGTGTGGTGTTGTGTGTGGTGTGTGTGTGTGTGTGTGTGTGGAGTCGTCGTGATGTGCGTGTGGTGTGTGTGGTGCGTGTGTGGTGTGTGAGTGCATGTGCGTGTGCTGCGTGAGTGGTGCGTGTGTTGTGTTGCAGTGCATAGTGGTTGTGTGTAGTGTGTGTGTAGTGTGTGGTGCTGTCTGTTGTGTGTCTGCATCTGTGTGTTTGTGAGTGCATGTGTCTTCTTATGTGTGTGCATATGCGTGTGCATGTGTCATGGCACTGTGCATTGCACACCCACATGCTTAAGTCGCCTTGTATATAAATTTAAAGGGCGGCCAAGGCATGTTATATATATTCGCTATACATATGACTGTATATAACATCTTCTGCAGGATACATTAAGCTGTTTTACAGGTATATGCCTTTAACATTTACATGGAGATGCTGATATAGAAGGGTGGGCATAAAAGGCATGGGCATCAAGATAGGAGAAAAAAAACTCAAAACCTGTGCTATGCCAATGGCACTGGCTATGAGAAGACCATAGTATGAAAAGAATTCTATACAGGGTGGATGCAGCAGGCAAAAGGTTGGCCTAAACTTGAACACCAAGAAAACAAAAGTGCAAAAAGGCTGACCTAAACTTCTATGCCAAGAAAACAAAAGTGCTACAACACCAGGGGTCCCAATGCGGAATGAAAAAAAATCTCTGAAAATCTAGGGGTCTGGGGGCATGCTCCCCCAAAAATGTTTTTGAATATACAGTGCAATCTGATGCTATCTGGCACAAATTCAGGCTTGTTTATGATCCTTTGTATTGAAGCAAATAATTTATATATACTGGTGTCAGATTTCAAGAAAATATTTCGGTGAGTATTTTTCTAATGTATGCTCCAACAAAGATTAAACAACCCAGAGATGAACAGTTCAAGGTTCTTTGCAGTTTTCTGCCTCATCTGGTGCTTCTTTGACTTGAAATGGTCTGAAAGTTGGGATGCCTGCTAAACTATAGTTATTTTACATTGACTTCACAGCGGCACAAGACACAGTAGGCTATGCCAGCCTCTGTTATTTTTTCAAAGCCATGTGCTCATTTCCATGACATCAATTTTAGAGAAATCCATCCCACACCACTTATTTTTGCAGACTTTGTCAAATGCTTTTACTGCGGCAGACCCTCTCTCCAGAATGGTAAACACTTCAAAATTTTTGCAATCAGTTCTGAAAACAGGCCGTGCCTGACAAACAAAAAACACCGCAAGTGACTTTCATCTGCTATGAGAGATCAACAGACTGACAAACAGTCGACTATTTCGACAGAAGAAAAGAAATTATCAGTCAAATTTTCTTTATTTTCTCGGATTTCCGAGAAAACTTGGAAAATTGGGAGCTCTGCAACACTGAGCCTGGTGACACCAACAGGTGAGGCAGGTGAGAATATATAAACAAAATGAACAGTCAACATACCACATCCAATACAAGCCAATCACACGGTACAGACCCTGTAGACAATGCGATGATTGAAGCAGACGCAGACTGCCCACATGGAGGATGGCAGACATGTCGGAGGGCTGGAGACAGGTGTAACAGGAGCCAGGGTGCGCGGAATCATCAGGGTGGAGGGTGCACACAGGTCATGCAGAGACGCGGGCAGGTGACAGGACACCACCAGGGATATGTCCACTGGCTGGTACTTGAAACTCAGTGCCAGAATGGAGGACAGGAGAAGCTGGGTCACTGTATCTGCCAGACAAAAAGGTATGAAACAGTAAAACTGGTAAAGTTTTCTTGGTCGATGATATCATTTTCTGATGGAAGATAAAAAAAATTATTTTCTTATAATGACTTCGTTAAAAAGATTTTGAGAATTCAGACTGATTCATGACTTGTTATTTGTTACTTTTGTTTAAAGCCCAGCTGACTGCATAGGGTCAAATCAGGGCTAAGACCATCTCAAATCATACAAATGCTTTAACAGAAAAAAAATCCGCAAGAGGAAAAAAAAATCGAGTACACATATCAATGCATTTGTGCATATAATCTAAGATGTCCATGGCGTCAACCACTCGATCCAATTTATCGCACAGGGGATTTAAAAAAACAAGCTGAATACAAATTTAAACATAACTAAGGACAATAAAACATAAAAACAGGCCTAAATCACCTAAAATTGCTTCCACACATCTCACTTCCCTAGAGCCGAAAATGCACTTAATACATTCACTCAATTATCAATTCTAACAGAAAGTACTCAAGACTTTGTCAAACACATACAGGTGACTTGACTGGCAAGACAGAAAATGATAGGAAGAAATGACAGAAAGTAACTATTGTCAAAACATAAGTGACTGACTGGCAAGACAGAAATGATAGAGAATGACAGAAAGTAAACAGGAGAAAGAAACAAAAGAGAGTGACAGAAAAGAGAAATTTCTATCACAGAATTTGCAGAAGATGGGGACACTATTTATACTGAAAGAGGCCCCGGCATCCCTGCTGGGGAATGATTTAGTTAAAAACAGTCTGTAAATTTAGACTGATTCATGACTGAATCATATCAAAATCTAAAAAATGAGAAAGATATGCCACAGAGCCAGCTAAGTCTAAGTTTTCTCCCTGATAACCCCTCTCTAAGAGCACACATTCACTGCACTCACTGGAAGGGTCAGTTCTGGAGCAATGGGTCTGCACCAGAGAGTTGATCAGCACCTCATAGACACGATGTACTGCCAGCTGTATCTCCTGTTGAGTTTGTGATTTGGCCATTTTGATCATGTCCTGAGGAGACAAAAAAAGGGAGATTTTTTTTCATCAAAATTTATTGTAAAACATTTATTTTTAATGTTTACCATTAGTGAACTATGTTCATATTGCAATATTTAACAACTGTCTTGCTTAATTAACACAACACACACACACACACACACACACACACACACACACACACACACACACACACACACACACACACACACACACACACATTCAGGACTGTCAGCTTGGGATAGACTTCCACTCTGCCTCCGCCTAACACCTATCCTTTCTGCTTTTAAATCCAATTTAAAAACCACCTCTTTTCCCAACAATGAATTCTATAACTACTTCTTTCCCTCAGTTTGTGTACCTTTTTTTTAAATATTAAATATTGTAAGGTAGTCTTTGTCGATTACATGTGTACACCTGGCATGTGAATGTGCTGTGACTGGAACTGCAAAATTTGGCACTGTAAAAATATTGTATTATTATTATTATACACAGTTGATTAATGCTCTTGAGTGCTAAGTGTTATACAACATGTCTTTGATGAATCTGATCTTTAAGAGGTGATGAAATATTTAGAATCTTACGTTAATGTGGTGGTGGTGGGGGGAAGATTTGCCAATGTAACTGTACAATTCTGAATGACAAAAAACAAGAATTACAAAGAAATGATCTATCATATAAACTCTAGAGCTTTTCAGATATACAGCTAGATGTTGCTTTTGTCACAGAGAAACTTGCCAGTATGTTATAAATCTTCAACAAAAATTCAAGTAACCTCTGTGCAAAATAGTGGCATTTGCTATTTGTCACCCAAGAGGCTCTTCCGCATCTATTTACATGGCATTTTGAAGGTACATAAACTCATGCTACTTTCCTCAACTATCATTTATCTTTTACTGATGTGTGCCAGACAATGTCCTCAACTCATATCCAGAAAGAAACTGTTCACTCCAAAATAAAAAAAATTACTAGATTTTAACCCGCTTCACATGATGAGCCACGATCGTAGTTTCATTCGTATCTCCCGCTGAAAAGTGTCCGATCTATAAAGCAAATACAAATTAACTGATCAGAGGGCTTCTTTTGCATTGACTCTGCCTTCTTCCTTTCACACGGTCACCATTTTGCTGTTCTTCAGCTGATTTCTACAAGTTTTTGCACAAAAATGAGTGAGACTGGGACTGACTGTGAGATTGACAAGTTGGGACTCTTGTCAGCAGTAACTCAGGCGATGATTATGAGGTAAGTACGGTTTTGTTTTTGGTTCTAAATGAACAAGAGGTTTGATCACATGATGAAGGGTATTTTTAGCACATCAGTCATTGATGGAATGCGGGTTGTCGTTCAGTTTAGTTTGTTTACATTATGCTTCTCATCGTACGTGCATGGATGTGTTTTTTATTTTAACACTCTGTCATTTCACTTTCTCCTGCAAACAGGCATTTATTTTACTTTTATCGTGGAGTTCAGGATTTCTCCTTTCTAAATATATGTACACTTTTCTAGGAAATATTTCAAGAGAGCAGCAAAAATTAAAAACAATTAGTACCCGCTGACAAGTTGGCTCCCATAATTTTACGCCACTGTCTTACAACACACTTTTAATTAAGTATCATGCCAAGGGGGTTAATCGCAACAAACACAGTTCACAGACACCCTGATCTCAGTCTTTATCAAGGGACCTGATAGTGATGAAGCTGGGAGTGTGGGCCAATCTCCTGCAGGTCAGGGGTCAAGCCGACCCCAAAGCAACCAGCCAGGAACTGCAAGTGGGTGGAGTTCAAGAGGGTCGTGGAGGTCAGGGCCGAGCTTTCCGATTCTCCATCCCCGTCTTCCTTGTCTTGAGCTGTGGACAGCAGCTCCACCACTTGGTTCAAAGCATACAGTCGCGACTGAAATCAGAGAGGTCAACAGAATAAATGAATATGAAATGAAACAGTTATCTCTGAAAGTCAGTGATTTCTTTTTGGACTCTTGCTAGCATTCAGACATTGTCCTGGGACCTTCGTCAAGTAGATTATCCTGTAGTGAGGCTTGGCTCAGCTTTCAGTCTGATTGGTCTGTATTTACGTTACGCGAGTATTTGTGTGTTAGTAAATATTTCCTTCTTAGGTATATTTTTCACTGACATCAGTAATATTTCCATTCTCCTTCAAGGATAGAGTTCACTGGTAACATTTCAATTTCTGTCATTAACCATTCCATGATGTAATTATGATAAAGCTCAGAGCTGTTCCTAAACAGACCAGCCTGCAAAAACACACACACACACACACACACACACACACACACACACACACACACACACACACACACACATACACACACACACGCACACACACACACACACACACACACACTCACACATACACTCACACACATAGACACACACACGCTCACACACATACACATACAGACACACACACACTCACACACACACACACACAAACAGACACACACATACACAGACAAGATACACACACACACACACACACATATAAACCCTCACATACACACACACACAGACACACACACACACACACACACACACACACACACGCATGCACACACACACACACATAAACCCTCACACACACACACACACAAACCCTCACACACACACACACACACACACACACACACACACACACACACACACACACACACACACACACACACACACAACACACAAACACACACAAAACACATTCATATATACAACATACATACACACACACACACACACACACACACACACACACACACACACACACACACACACACACAATCACACACACACACACACAAACCCTCACACCCTCACACACACTCACACACACAAACACAAACACACACACACAATCACTCACCTCTGCTCTTTCCTGTTGTACCATCATGGCTCGGGCCAACTCAAGCGTCTCTATTTCATCCAGTCTCCCATTGCGCTGTTCACAGGCCACAAAGCGAGCCACCTCAGCAGCCCAGGGCCCCAAGGACGGGATGGTGGGCCTCGTGTTGTATGCACTGGGGCCGAAGGCAGGCAAGGAGTCCTGCCCCTCTGTGATGGATCTGCCATGCAGTCTTTCCTGCTGCCAACGCAGTCTGCGCAACATCTCCTTCACTTTCTGCAGGGAGTTCAGCTGGGGACCTGGTTTTTAAATGGAGCCAAGAATAACATTTACCTAATGTTTGTATGCTTTATTATAAGAACAATAAAATAATAAATGGAATTTATAAGTGGCTTACTTTCCGTAACAAGTGAAAACCAGTTTTCTGCAAGTTCAGCTGGGGACCTTGTTTGTAAATGGAGCCAAGAACAACATTTTCCCCTGATGTCTGTACGCTTTATTATAAGCACAATAAAACAATTAACAGAATTTATAAGTGGCTTACTTTCCGTAACAAGTGAAAACCAGTTTTCTGCAGGGAGTTCAGCTCGGGACCTGGTTTTTACATGTAGCCAAGAATAACACTTTAAAATTTTTCCCTGACGTTTGTATGCTTTATTATAAGAACAATAAAATAATGAATGGAATTCATACATGGCTTACTTTCTATAACAAGTGAAAACCAGTTTTTCCCTCATGTCTGTATGGTTTATCATAAGAACAATGAAATAATGAATGGAATTTTTACGTGGCTTACTTTCCACAACAAGTGAAAACCAAATCATATTGACATGTTTGGAACAATTAAGAAGGATCTCTCTGTCTCTCTCTCTCTCTCTCTCTCTCTCTCTCACACACACACACACACACACACACACACACACACACACACACACACACACACACACACACACACACACACACACACACACACACACACACACACACACTCACATGCATACACACTCTCATTCTCACACACACTCACTCTCTCTAAACACACACACACCACACACACACACAAAATTCACATAAACACATACAAACACACATAAACTTACCCATTTAAAAAGAAGATAAACACAAAATTTCAATGACATTAAATACTGACTCCTAATTTTGAAAAAAAAAAGAATTTTAAAAAAACCAGCAAACTTTAATTCTGAACACACAGCCTTCCAGTCCTGAAAATTCAGTCTCAGTTTCTCAAAATGCCTTTTCCATGCATGAAATAAACTTCATATGCACTGACGCCATAGATACCATGTGACAGACAAGATTCAAAATGACCTTAGTGTAAGCCCAAAGCTCAATGCCCATAAACCCTATGTGCTGGCAATACAAGAAAGTAAAACACACAAAGTAAGCATTTGAGAGAAGGTCAGACAGTGACAGAAAAACATACAACTTGACTCACTGAGTTGCTGAGCGTTCCATGGGTTTGATGTTGGAGTTGCAATGCCCTCCCGCTCCCGCAGTGGTTGTACTTGTTCATTCTGACCCGGAAGAACACAAGGAATAAACAAAATGATCATATCTCACCTTTGAAATACAAAATGATCATATCTGACCCTAGGTATGTAATGATGTGCATGTGCAGTGAAACCTCATACCACATAGTGAAAACTAGTTGATCTGTTAAACTGTAACTGACCATACAAAGCATGTCACATTTTTTCACAACCTGTTTTCCTTCTCAAATGAATCACAGAACCCTGTACCTGAACGTCTCCTGGTATGTCTGGCAGGGAACCACGGCGCTGTCGTCGACGTGGTGACAACAAACGCCTGTCCAGAGATGCGTGGTCTTTGTTCTCCTCAGACTTCTGCAGCAAACTCACCGTCTCTTCTGCCAATGGACATAACAGTAATAACGTTACTCCTTGTTTACTTTTATGAAATATTTTTGCTTCCCACCCCTCTCTTTTATCAAGGTAATGACTACATTCTGTCATGCCAGAATTATCTTGGCATGTACAGGTATCTAACAAAATCTAAACATGATAAGCTTTCCCTGTTATAAAACAAAGCGAAACTGCTATAACAAAACTGCTATGTGTAGATCAAGCTTTTTTTGGTAATTATATGAAAAGAACAAGAACCCTTGCTACTATAGGTGGCAACCATATATAAGAATTATCACAAGACCATAATCACTGGGATACTAGCACGGGTACAACTCTTGACCAAGTCAAATGATCTGGGACACTATCAAGGGTACACAACTGGCTAAGTCAAACGATCTGGGATTCTAACAGCACAACACCTGACCGAGTCTAAAAATGATCTGGGACACTAACAAAGGTACAACTTTTGTCTGAGTCAAATGATATGGACTACTAACAACAGTACAACAAGTGCCTCAATCAAATAATCTGGGGTACCTAAAAGAGGTGGTCGCACCGCCAGGAGAAGAAAAATGCAGCGCTGTAAAAACCTGCGAGCAACTTCTGCATAGGACAGTTCTTCTCTGTCTCCTTGTAGCGTGCCCTCCTGGTCATCATCATCTAAAAAAGTTTAAAAAAAACATATAAGATCTAAGCCAAACAGAATTCAAAGAAAAGAATTACAAATGCAAAAGCAAACAACACAGAATACCAACTTTCAAACACAAGCAAACTGAATCAGTAACGAAATGTAAATTAAAACAAGCTGTACAAGATACCATAAATCTACAAGTTATATAAACCAATTATAAAGAATAATTGAACACATTCCTATATAAAACATTGTTCAGATTTCTAATTCTAATCTGCATCCAGAAAACATATTCAAGTATCAATTGCCCATTCAAACAATGGGTATCTGCAATACCAGCATTCTCTTTTCTGTCATCTGTGCAAATGTCACTACGACAGCAAATTAACATAAACATACTTTTATATATGTTTTCTTACAATATTTTGCTTTTTATATTACTAATCCATAATGTATAACAATAATTAACATTTAAACAGTCGTGAGTCTTGTCATACTGATGACATGACACAAATCTCGTGAGTCTTGTCATACTGATGACATGACACAAATCCTAAAAGATTTGCATTTCATTTAGTCTGTTTCTCTCCTGTTTTGTGTAACTAAAGTGATAGCTTTTGTAAACCGCTTTTGTACTTAATATAAGTCATGTATATAAGCCATCATACTAACATTTTATGGCAAAGTAATTTCAAAAGTTACAACCCAAAGATCTTTCTGGATAATCTACTCAGAACCGTCCGGTTTTTGCTGATATGATTCTCTAGCAATGGATTACCATTATCCAGCGGAATAACAGTTCTGAAGAATAAACAATAATAAAAGAATATGAAATCACAAGTCACTATACAAGAAAAGCTAGAACTAATGATCTCCCAGACAAAAGTCTGAAAAATACATCATCAAAGTCTCAATTGTTACAGACACTTTTAACACAGTTTATGAAGATATCAATACAAGATTTTTCAGTAATATCCGAGTCAGAATTTCTGTCTACATTAGCAAAATCAACACTATCATGGAATAAAAATATTTTAAAAAAAGAAGAAAAAACACCAGATGAAATACCATCAGAGTCTCGTCTTTCTCTGTCCAAGTCAATGGTTTCAGTGCTGTCGTTGAGTCCCTCTCCCCGAGACTGCACACCAGACAAATGGGCCTCCCCCTCCAGACCTTCCCCCTCCAGAGAGGAAGGTTTAGTATGGGGATCTGGTGAGGGCTGAGCTGTTGGGGTGCTGAAGGGCTGGCGGTATGACACCAGCTTGCTGCGCAGTTTGTACACCTGGTGAAACACCGCCTCCATCTGAGGGCTTAGGCTGGAACATAACAATTCATACAATGGATGAAAGACTTACTTTCATCTGACAAGTGAAAGGGAAGTACAAAAACAATTTGTTTGAAAAACAAAAACTAGAAGATAACAACACCTTAAAACAGTTCTGTTTGATAAACAAATAATGCAAAACTGTTTACATCTACAACCAGTTTTTTTTTAAAGTAACCAATAGAAGGACATTATGGTCACATGATGGTGCAGCCTGGATCTATAGAGTGCCATTCACAAGCAAACAATACAAGGATACTATGGTCACATGGTGGTGAGGTCTGGAGCTATAGAATGCCATTCACAAGCAAACAATACAAGGATACTATGGTCACATGGTGGTGAGGTCTGGAGCTATAGAATGCCATTCACAAGCAAACAATACAAGGATACTATGGTCATGTGTACAAGGATACTATGGTCACATGGTGGTGAGGTCTGGAGTTATAGAGTGCCATTCACAAGCAAACAATACAAGGATACTATGGTCACATGGTGGTGAGGTCTGGATCTATAAAGTGCCATTCACCAGCAAACAATACAAGGATACTATGGTCACATGGTGGTGAGGTCTGGAGCTATAGAGTGCCATTCACAAGCAAACAATACAAGGATACTATGGTCACTTGTACAAGGATACTATGGTCACATGGTGGTGAGGTCTGGATCTATAGAGTGCCATTTACAAGCAAACAATACAAGGATACTATGGTCACTTGTACAAGGATACTATGGTCACATGGCGTTGAGGTCTGGATCTATAGAGTGCCATTCACAAGCAAACAATACAAGGATACTATGGTACATGTACAAGGATACTATGGTCACATGGTGGTGAGGTCTGGATCTATAGAGTGCCATTCACAAGCAAACAATACAAGGATACTATGGTCACTTGTACAAGGATACTATGGTCACATGGTGGTGAGGTCTGGATCTATAGAGTGCCATTTACAAGCAAACAATACAAGGATACTATGGTCACATGTACAAGGATACTATGGTCACACGGTGATGAGGCCTGGAGCTATAGAGTGCCATTCACAAGCAAACAATACAAGGATACTATGGTCACATGGTGGTGAGGTCTGGAGCTATAAAAAGCCATTCACAAGCAAACAATACAAGGATACTATGGTCATGTGTACAAGGATACTATGGTCACATGGTGGTGAGGCCTGGAGCTATAAAAAGCCATTCACCCAAAGAAAAAGGATGCTCATACTAGAGCCCCTCCTTTCTAGATGTAATGATCACTACGGGACTCCTGTCTGACTTGCCAGGTACAAAATCACTTGAATATGGCTTCTCCTACATCACTGTCTGTGACAACACCTTCTTGTGGTATCCTCCGTTTTTATAGAGTTTGTTATGTGGCACGAGTGTGCAACTGGCAGAACAACTGGATGAAAATCAATGCAGTCTGGTCCCCTAAGAGTGCAGTATACATGGACCACTGCTGTGTGGATGTGCACTGTTACCAACAAACCACCCCCAATGTCTGTGTAAGTATGAAGACTGGACATCCCAAAGGCAGGGTGCATTGTTAGTAGGGTGGTTACTCAGTAAAGAAAATCCAATGATAGCATCGGCATCTCACGGAGCAACAAAACTATTTTAACCCTCTAGCGCCGACCACTACAGATATGATAAACCCAAAATCAAGCGCCTGTAGCGCAACTTTAGTGATAACCTGATGCATCCGCCTAAAATATCCAGTTCCAGACAGGCAAGAACAACACTAACACCATGCCACCACACCCTGGTGCCGTGTCTATTATTCCTCACACTTCATTTTCTACACTGACCGCTAGCAGTTACCAGCTTCCTTACAGTCCCCTGTTTTTGAGCCTCTGGTACACAAACATGTGAGTACACATTTATTTTCAATTGGGCTTGATAAATGTACAGTAGTATGTAGATTTCAAGCATATAATAATTTTGTATGAAGCAGATTAATGTTAGTCATAAAAATGACATAAAAACGGTTTATCATATGTGATAAGAACGGCCTTTGTGGAAACTTCAGGAAAAGACAACTCGTCCGTCATTTATCAGAAATGATAAGAGCGGCGTTAAAGGTCGCAAGTGCCCTTTTCTAGCTGTAGAAAAGCTAACTTTGATTGTTGCTTTGAATGATTCCTTTGATTCAGAAATGATTGTTTTAGTGTTTGTCTGTTAGAATGTTGCATATTATATGTAATCTGTAAAGAAAAGTCAGTAAAGTTTGGATCTTTTATCTGTTTTCAGCATGACAATACGAGTTCCAGTGACAAACGTTTGCCGGTTTGTTGCTGGTGATCAGAGTGATTTTGACCCTTCTGACAGCAGTGGAGATGAGTGGAGACCAGGAGATGATTTTGAGGTTTATCAATGATCAGTGGATGGACAGAAAAGAATGCCTGGAGGTCTTGGTCTCGGAGGGGAAGTAGTCGTGAAGATGACACGAGGTCGTCAGAGAGATTTAAACTATAAAGTCTTCGCTGACAACTTCTTTTCCAACTTGCCTCTCATTCAAGCCTTGAAAGCCAAATCCATCTACTTTGTCGGAACCTTTCGAGCCAGCAGGTTCAAAGGCCTCAGCCTGAAGTCTGAGGAGCTGAAGCAGGAAGGAAGGGGAGCCTGTGATGTCGAATGTTGTAGCTGTGCGCTGGTTTGACAACAAGACTATGGACACTGTCTCTACCTATGTGGGTGTGGAACCTCAAAGTGAGGCATCACGATACAACAAAAAGTAGAAGCAGGAAGTCACCATTCCCCAGCCTGGATCATCAAAGAGTACAACAAATTTATGGGTGGGGTGGATCTGCTTGACAGCATCACAAGCCTCTACAAGTAGCAATGCCGTGCAAACCGAAACGCGACGTCAAATTTTTGGTACCAAAAACTGGGGAAAACCGGGGCCGGCCGCAAAACTGGGGGGGTCTTCGGTTCAATCAAGTATTACTACCTCTTTAATCGGTGTTTCATTCTTATTTTTTGTCTTATGTGAATAAGAAATGAATAAAGATTTGAATGATTGCCTTTTTATATACTTAGAGCGAAAATGGAATTAGTTATTTGATGAGAAAGTCGAAAATCCGCGCTTCGGGCGCAATCGCGGCGACGGTATGCGTTTAGAATCGAAGTTTGTTCGGGATGCTTCACTATTTCGGTCGGTACGGCTATATTTGTGAACCAATCACATTGTAATTTTGCAGCCAATGAGAATTAATGTAACAGAATGATATATCCCGATGACACCTATGTGTGCCAGTTTCGAACAGAGATCGACGCTTCCAAAGTTTTGCTTTTTTTCATCGGAAAAGTTTGCAGGCAAGTCGCCATTTTTGGAACTTGTCGTCGGCGGGATTCGATTTTACATGCTTTTTTCTATATATTAGTGTAATATGAAATCAATTTGATTTAAAATACGGCCGTACGCCAACTTTTTACATGAGGATCTGTACCAGATCAACGTCGGAATGTGCCGACGCCAGTAGCCTGAGTAGGCCTACAACGCGAAACAGAACGCTGTGCAAGTTTCAGCTCGGCAAGTTTTGCGCTGTCAAAGACTAGATCTAGCAATCAACAGATCAAGTTCTGTTTTATCTGTAACATTGTATTTTTCAAGAAAAGGACTACTGCGTTTGAACTCGATTCGGAGTTGTTAGCCGAAGCTTGGTTTGTCAACCATTTCCTTCCCGAGGTCATGCTAATTCGCATGTCGCTGTGTAGACTTGCTCACCCCATGACGGGCGAGCTTAGTACTAAAAATACTATGTGATCGACGGGCTTCCCGGGGGGCCGTGGAAAATGGGTTTGCCCAAACAGAGGGGTAACCCGCCTCCTCCAACTCTCTCTCTCTCTCTCTCTCTCACTCAAATTTTAAATGAATGAATAAACAGATCTAAATAATTTTTTTTTTCAAATCAACAAACAATTCTGTGCAAGTCATTGTACTTTCCTTGACATGAATCTCTCTCTCTCTCTCTCTCTCTCAGAAAACAAAAAATGAATAAATAACAAAAAATGAATAAATAAGTAAATAGGCCCCAGTACATTCATATCCAAGTCATTGTTAACAGGCATGATCCTCTCTCTTTCTCTCTCTCTCTCTCTCTGACAACACACACTCACACTAATACACACAGAGATTTAGAATGACACAAAACAAAATCTTCTGTTCATTGTTTATTGTTATATTCTTTATTTAGGTTTTGAAACTGAATAGAAGGCTATGAGTTGTATTATTTGTAAAGTAGGCCATCCATTAGCTTACGTAGTTGTTTCAATTTGTAGTCAGTATCTGGAAAGGATATGCCTATTGTCATTAATTTGTTTTAACGGGAAGATTGCATCTTATTTAATAGTAGCCTATTATTGATTCGTATTAAAGGGCAAGAGTACACTGGAAACACTTAGCAGGATTGCTCTGCTTTGGTGGATTTTTACCAGTAATATGCTAAAAATCAAAGTCGCGAGTTTGGGCTTAATGTTAAAGTAATATTGATGTGGAGACTATGCATTATGGTTTCCTTTCCTTTCCAGTCTCTCAATGAATAGTATATATTATGCAGAAATTCATATATTTCTCTATTGTAGGAGTTAAGTGACCTGTTCCTGAATGGCGAGTGGTCCCATATCCTTCCAGAAGTTTTCTTTGGACGCTGGCTGTGCAAAGTGTTCGGGGACTTGACTCATCCACAGTCAGTCAGTCAGTTTTCTAAACACTGATGAATAAAATAAAAATCAAATGTACTGTGCAAAAATCTTGTCTGATATGTTTTCCTCTGTGTGTGTGTATGTGTATGTGTTGTATGTGTATGTGTGTGTGTTTAGTTTTTAGTAGAATATTGATCAGATGATATTTTTGGATAGCCTGCAGCATAAAAGCATGCAGTAATTTTTAATATTTCAACTATTTAAGTGATTCCAGAAGTCATTGATTCTCAGATTTCCTTTTATATGTACAGAAACTGATGAAATATTACAAATTATTCATAAGACTACTGAAGTAGCGAGTCGTGACTTTTTTGGTTTAATTTGCAGTAATAAGACACTTGAACGATGAGCAAAATGATTTTATATCTATCTCATGAAATGATTATATATCCTTGTTTTGTTTCTAGCTTCATTTTTGTCTGTTATTAATACAATATGGGCAATTATTAATGAAAAACAGATAAAACATGCCAAATATCACATGTTTCCTGTAATAAGACAAAAATGGCTCGTCGCAGAGTTACGATAATGGTTTCATTCAATTCGGCATACAAAAATACATCAACGACCAAAATTTCATGACATTTGATCCTGTCTGTCTCTCACAATTACAAAATGAATGTCATTTCCAGCAAAATCAGCATACCATGCCATTTGATGGGTTTGTTCTGTGACAGCTGGTCCTTCTTTGTCCCACTAAGACGTGGTACCAAAATTTAAGAAATTTTTGATGCTTCAAATTCGAATATCTCGTGAACTAATAGTCCGATCTGAAAAATTTAAACTGCTTTTTACTCAGAACAACAATATCTTCAAAACCATATAAATCTTTTAACTCAAAACCCAATTTCAATTTTTCATGCGGCATTGCTACTACAAGTTCCCGCTAAAGTCGAGGCGTTTCTACATGTACATTTTCTATCACACCATCGCAGCTGCTGTTGTTAACAGCTGGCTGTGGTACAAGAGGCGCTGCACGCTGCTGAACCTCAAGCCAGTAAAGCTCAGCATCTTTCAGAGCCAGATTGCTGATGCCCTGGTGCTGACGAAGAATGCAGTTGGTCACCCGAGTGGCTGTGTGACGTCACCACCTCTAGCCAAGATTGCCAGACAGTCTGTTCCCACCCCTGATGTCCGTCTGGATGGTGTTGCCCACCTGCCCCAATGGAACAGCGCCAGGACATCGTGCAAAAACAGAAACTACCAGAGCCTGACCTATGTCTTCTGCCCAAAGTGCAAAGTGAACCTTTGCTTCAACAAGGACAGAAACTGCTTTGCGGAGTTCCATCTGCTCAAATAACTATGAAATCTAGCACAAAAAACGCTTGAACAGAAATGAACTGCACTGATTAGAAATTTGAAAACAGTTAGCTGAATAAACCTGCAATGAATTGCTGTTCCAGAAACAATTTATCATATATAAGATTGGTCTTGGTACCGCAAAAGCCGCTCTTATCATATATGATAATTTTTCTAACTTTGTCATTTTTTCACTTTAATTAAAAATAACACCGAAAATGTGTTTCTCTGTTGTATCTAATGTTGTTTTTTCATAAAAAATAATTTTCCCTAGTCTAGAAGTACTTTCAGGCTCTAGAGGGTTAAGGCTTCTTTAAGCAACATTCTTATAGCTAGTCCTCATATACTCTGAGAGTTGTAGGACTTTAAGCTCAACAAAACAAAACAGAACCCACAGGCAGACAAGGTGGACCAGGCGGATGAGGATAAATTCTCAATGGCTTGAAGACGGATGAAGATGGACAAAGATGAAAAACATTCCCTTGTGGGTATCTTCGGGAGAAAAGAAGGCTAAGAAGTAAACCCTATAAAAATCTGAAATGGAGCCACCTTAAAGCAGTTGGATGGTGTGTCACACCACCAAACAACTGAGTTTCCTGTGAGGGCAGCTGAAACTCAGCTGAACAAGGCTGGTGCTGATGCTGGTACTGGTGGGAACAGAAAAGAGATGACTGAAATGAAACAAAAATTCAATGACATTTACATACATCGTATTTACAGGAGAAACAAGCAGTACAAACTCACATATCAGATTCCACTTCAGCAAGGGCCAGCAGGTTGCCATGTTTGAGAAGAGCGGCCAGGTAAAAGCGTGTCACTGTGTCCAACATGGTCTCTTCACTCAGCTCACACGTGTCCAGATCTGCAAGAACACACCAGCCACCCATTCATTTCTTTACAATTCTTTAAATGACTTTAGCTTAATCATGTCAGACTGTCCTATAAATTTCTTCTCAATAATTTCCTTCTCCCCGCATTCCCTTGCCAATGCAAAAAAAAGAGAAAAGAGTTTGAAAACATGCACGCAGTTTCTGTTCTTGAATTAACTCACTCGCCACGTAAGATTATGCCCCTTCCCGTTCCCCTGATACGCACCATTTGTATAGGTCATGAGAAAAATCCTCTTACAAATAAATGAAAACAGAGTTTTGAAATTTGGCGGGTCGTGTATTAAAAGACTGGTATACAACATGCTGAAATTTCATCTGTCAAACCCTCATGGTTGCTGAGTAACTGTACAAGTAAAATTACAGAAATTTTCAGGTGAAAAATGCCTTACAAAATACACAGTCAGGTCCATACATCAGTTCCTACAGTCACATTTTGAATGAAATTTCATAAAATCCAACACATACACACTCCACATGCACTGAAGGAAGAGATTGTAATGAACAGCATTGAATTGTTGAGTATTGTTCAGCCATTTACTTTTCTGTCGTCTGCTTCGCTGCGGAGATAGTGGGTCGTGAACTTTGCACTGTTTACACACCAACTGCCTAGTACAGTGACCTCATGGCCTGAAACGAGGCTAAGAATGACCGGACAATCTATTTCTGGCTATTAGTTTTGGTTAACAGAAATACTGAAAGCCCCGCAAATTTTCAAAACTTAAGTCGGACTTCTGCGACATTTGTAGACAAGCATTGTTGAGACATGATCGGGAAATCCCGACGCTCGTAGTGAGAGAGTTAAGGTCTATCTATGATGAACAATAATATTTCAACAAGCTAAACTGAAACTAGATTTGATTTATGAGTTTTCTCAAGAAACCCTCCCTGCTGCTCACATGGTCAACCCTCCAACAGAATTAAGTTTCTCTAAACTAAAATTTTCCCATAGAATTCAACCTCAAAATATATGTGTGTGATTTTTTGGCTACAGCAGATCTATAACCACTTAGGAATGCGAAATTTGGCAAATGTATTCACAAGAGTAAGTATTGTAATATCACTATCTCAGTGTGGAAAGTCATGTCACTGTCTCCAAACTGTCAACAGATACAGCTCATTTTCATGTGAAATTAGATTACAACCTCTGCATATGCAGTTTCAGATACATCCACACGTGTTAAGTAAAAATGAAAACTGAGGCCTATTCAACATGAACCCCCAGCAACATGCTACTACAAGTCACAATGAGTTTTCCACCACTGTCACACAATAACTGTCAGTTGTCACACTATCAGTTTAGAACCATACTCAACATTCTGCATTTGTTTTCATTACTATGTACAACTCTACAGAAAGATATGTATATGCACTGTCTGTCTAGGTATCAGACTGTCTGATTGAGTAAGACATAAGTCTGTGTTAACTCACTCGATGCCATGCAGACATCAGCAACAGCAACTTAGCACATTGATGTCCGCATTTACAGATTATATCTTTGAAAAGTCATGCTGTTGCTGTGATGTATCGTATTCAAAACTACTATACAGAGATGATATCTAGGGTTACCTATAGCCTATTTGCACATCACCAGCTGGCCGTACATGTACTCTTCATTGTGCAATATGGACAGTTTTGAAGTATTTTGGCTTAATGTCACAAAAGATGAATAAAAAGAAAGTTTATTTTAAAAAAAACTAGGCTTCATGTCTTCATAAACAAGATGAAAAGATCAGTGTGTAAGAGCTAGTGCATCACTGCAGGCAAATGCAAATTGTTGCTCAGTGTTGAAGGGTCAAATGTCAATAGCAATGATAATGGATCAGATGGGGCCTGTTTTTGTACTGTGCAATACATGTTAAACAATGCCTCATATCATTATCGCACTACACAAAAACTAAAAGTACACAGTATTAGTTTCTGCAGAGTTCAGAAGGTTAGGTCAACAACCAAATCCCCAAAGTTCAAACAACTAGCTTATTATTTCTATTTCTTTTTAACAATTTATTTCCTATCGTACTGAACCACCAGGTAGATAAAAATTAATGAGGGGGAAAGTCCTGGCATAGAGTGAGTTAAGTCACAAAAGCACCACATGTGAAATGACTGTAGACAAAATGGAATATGAATGATGCTATATATTACTGCGCCATGTTTTGGCTGTGCTGCTCATGGAAAATGTCACTTCTGTGCCAGCAATAAGCCACCTGACAAAAAAAAAAAACCCACACATTCACACAAAGTCTTCACTTGTTACCCCTTTTGCAATCAACTGGACTGCTTTGACATACTGACAGCCTTCTGTTCCTATTATCTTGTGATGTAGCAAATGTTTTCACCAGAAACTGACAGCCTTCAGTTCCTATTATCTTGTGATGCAGCAAATGCTTTCACCAGAAACTGACAGCCTTCAGTTCCTATTATCTTGTGATGCAGCAAATGTTTTCAGCAGACACTGACAGCCTTCTGTTCCTATTATCTTGTGATGCAGCAAATGTTTTCAGCAGACACTGACAGCCTTCTGTTCCTATTATCTTGTGATGCAGCAAATGTTTTCAGCAGACACTGACAGCCTTCTGTTCCTATTATCTTGTGATGCAGCAAATGTTTTCAGCAGACACTGACAGCCTTCTGTTCCTATTATCTTGTGATGCAGCAAATGTTTTCAGCAGACACTGACAGCCTTCTGTTCCTATTATCTTGTGATGCAGCAAATGTTTTCACCAGACACTGACAGCCTTCTGTTCCTATTATCTTGTGATGCAGCAAATGTTTTCAGCAGACACTGACAGCCTTCTGTTCCTATTATCTTGTGATGTAGCAAATGTTTTCACCAGAAACTGACAGCCTTCTGTTCCTATTATCTTGTGATGCAGCAAATGTTTTCAGCAGACACTGACAGCCTTCTGTTCCTATTATCTTGTGATGCAGCAAATGTTTTCATCAGACACTGACAGCCTTCTGTTCCTATTATCTTGTGATGTAGCAAATGTTTTCACCAGAAACTGACAGCCTTCTGTTCCTATTATCTTGTGATGCAGCAAATGTTTTCATCAGACACTGACAGCCTTCTGTTCCTATTATCTTGTGATGCAGCAAATGTTTTCAGCAGACACTGACAGCCTTCTGTTCCTATTATCTTGTGATGTAGCAAATGTTTTCACCAGACACTGACAGCCTTCTGTTCCTATTATCTTGTGATGTAGCAAATGTTTTCACCAGAAACTGACAGCCTTCTGTTCCTATTATCTTGTGATGCAGCAAATGTTTTCACCAGACACTGACAGCCTTCTGTTCCTATTATCTTGTGATGCAGCAAATGTTTTCAGCAGACACTGACAGCCTTCTGTTCCTATTATCTTGTGATGCAGCAAATGTTTTCACCAGACACTGACAGCCTTCTGTTCCTATTATCTTGTGATGCAGCAAATGTTTTCACCAGACACTGACAGCCTTCTGTTCCTATTATCTTGTGATGCAGCAAATGTTTTCAGCAGACACTGACAGCCTTCTGTTCCTATTATCTTGTGATGCAGCAAATGTTTTCACCAGACACTGACAGCCTTCTGTTCCTATTATCTTGTGATGCAGCAAATGTTTTCAGCAGACACTGACAGCCTTCTGTTCCTATTATCTTGTGATGCAGCAAATGTTTTCATCAGACACTGACAGCCTTCTGTTCCTATTATCTTGTGATGTAGCAAATGTTTTCACCAGACACTGACAGCCTTCTGTTCCTATTATCTTGTGATGCAGCAAATGTTTTCAGCAGACACTGACAGCCTTCTGTTCCTATTATCTTGTGATGCAGCAAATGTTTTCAGCAGACACTGACAGCCTTCTGTTCCTATTATCTTGTGATGTAGCAAAAGTTTTCACCAGAAACTGACAGCCTTCTGTTCCTATTATCTTGTGATGCAGCAAATGTTTTCAGCAGACACTGACAGCCTTCTGTTCCTATTATCTTGTGATGTAGCAAAAGTTTTCACCAGAAACTGACAGCCTTCTGTTCCTATTATCTTGTGATGCAGCAAATGTTTTCAGCAGACACTGACAGCCTTCTGTTCCTATTATCTTGTAATGCAGCAAATGTTTTCACCAGACACTGACAGCCTTCTGTTCCTATTATCTTGTGATGCAGCAAATGTTTTCATCAGACACTGACAGCCTTCTGTTCCTATTATCTTGTGATGTAGCAAAAGTTTTCACCAGAAACAGAACAAAATTTGTGAATTATCTTGAGCAGCCTGTGGCAGGCAATGTATGTTAGTCCTATCAACTGCTGAAAAGTCAAACAAAATTTGTAACTGTATGTGGCATTGCTACACTCTCATCTGCTAGTCTATGTTACTAGTGGAACACAAACTTGCTGTCTCTTTCACTAGTTTATTCCACAAGATGACTGTTTATTTCAACATCTTCTAACTCCCCTCTCTCACATTTGATTGCTTTTTGCAAGATTTGATCCTTTCCTTTTGAGAACAGCCTTAGATTCTGTCAACTTGGCAGTATTTGATGGGTAGTCTGAGTGGCCATTATTTCAGCATGCATGCTCAAGTCAAAAATGGAAATGAACACCATCAGTTTCAAGCCTCTTAGTAGAGAATGAAACTGTTCACTACATCATATGGTTATGCTACTATTTCCAGAACCCTGTAGGCTCTCCAAAACAATTGTGATTGCCCACGTTCAAGCAAACAGGAACCAGAAAAAAAAAAAAAAAAAATAAGAATGCGCATTTAATACAACAAGACAAGACAGGCACAAATTTCCTGCCAACTGGCCTTTGTCAAGCATAAGATCACAAACAAACATCAGATACAAAAATTAGGAGAAAATGACTGAAACTTCCCTGCTGCTCTGTCCAATGTGACAAAAGGAATCAAGATTCTGATCCCACACAGTATAAGAGGCATGGTCAGCATGCAATGGAAATTGATTAGCATGTGATGGATGAATAAGGGGATGCAAGGCCATATGAAGAGATGTGCCTGTTTTACCCTCAAGTGATGCGAGACACACTGAACAGAATGCAAGTGGATTAAGCAGCAAGTCCATAAACTTCAAATTTCTCAAACTTGAGTCATGGAGATTTAAAATGTAATTTTCAGTCTCTTCAATTAGTTTAATACTTTTACTTTCGCTTTAAAATTCTTGTAATATTAATGCAAATGTTGTACGCTTAAATTACTCTTTGCATTGCCTACTCGTTTGTAATGCTAATCTGTAAATGATGCTGTTAACACAAAACTGCAATCTGGGAAAAAATCAAATTCTATTAAAAACAACATAAAAAAAAACCCATAATACCCAACTCTACTTGATTTTATTGTTTTCAACAGAGCTTTGTTTCTTTATAATTGTTATTCCTTTATGGACATGCTGCACACACACACACACACACACACACACACACACACACACACACACACACACACACACACACACACACACACACACACACACACACACACACAGCAGTGACTAACCTTGGTCTAAAGCGTAACTCTGCATCATGTTGAGAAGTCTGACTGTGAAAGGGGAGGGAACTCCAAGGCCAAGATCCAGCAGCTTGCAAGTATCTCCTTCCACGTTGAGGTCAATGTCCAGGTGGCGCCGCTCAGAGTAACCCTCCTCCATACTCTCACACACACTGCTAGTGGCTTTCTCTGCAACAATCAGTCTGGACCATAACTTCTTACTCTATTGGCTGCCTTCTCTGCAACAATAAATCTGCACCACAGTCTCTTTCTCTAACATCTATATTACACACACATAAATACATATGCACACTTACTATGACAAGCCCAACAGCCAAGTTTATTAGACATTAAACTTTCAACTGGATAATTAGGGTTTGATCTCTCAGGGTAATGCCTGGTGGATGAAGGGTAAAGATTTTTCCGATCTCCAGGGTCAACATATGCACCAATCTGCTAATGCCTAAACCCCTTCATATGTTTATGTATGTATAACAATAAAAACCCACATTAAAGATCATGTAAGCCGTATGCATAACAATAAATACCCACATTAAAGATCACGTAAGCCATATGCAAAACAACAAAAACCCACATTAAAAATCATGTAAGCTGTATGCATAACAATAAAAACCCACATTAAAGATCATGTAAGCAGTTTTTACTAAGAACATGTGCCTCAAGGACTGGTCTTCTATTCTATATGAAGAAGACAGAAAGTCCACAATCAAGCCATATCTGTGTCAAGGTGGCTAATGGAATAATGAAAACATTCAGCATGTATGCCCACCAAAGCAGAGCACATAAACTGTCCAGCAACAAAACAGCTGCAGAGTGTGGGCCTAACAATATGCTTACACACACTTGAGAAAAACAACATAGCTTGGAACGATTAAAAAAAGATATATAAATATCATACAACAAACTATTATTGAATTGTGTTTACTGTGGTGACTTCCAGTTTCAATGCAAAATACATTATCGCAGAAATATTTTTACTTCAATGAGTTAAATTCTCCTTCATCTGTTGCATGTCTTTGCTACAGCATTCAAGAAGCCTACAATCAATTTGTCTGTTTTTAGTATCAGTACATAAATGACTATAAGCTTACTCAAAAGCCTACAATCAATTTGTCTATGTTTTTTTAGTATCACTAAATGAATGACTATACGTTTGCTCCAAACAAATTGATTTCCATAATTTACTGATAAACATACAACTAAAATCTGTATTCCTATCATCTCAATAACAACTTTAGTCATCTGACAATAAAACAACTACACCACTATGGAGACAAGAATCAACTACATTGCCATGGACTGTTAATGTCAACACAAATAACTGGCAATGCTAATACGCACAACAATTCTCTTTCAAGGAAAAATCACACTACCAACACACACACAAAAAACCCACCTAACTAACTGACAACATACCCAGCTGTTTGACAGAGAGATGCAGACCATTGCTGAAGAGAACAGAGGAGAGCCAGGCATTGCTCTGATTTTCACAGGGCATGATAGGGGGTCCATGCAGCATGCTGCCAATACACAGGCCTACCAGCAGGGCACAAGTACGCTCCAAATCCAGCATCCATGACCATGGTAAGGCCTGGGAATCCTCCTCCCCTCCTTCTGGCAAACACACATGGAAGGATAGGATATCTGTCAGTAAGAGTGAGCTCACTGTAATGATAATGAGTACAGTTACTAATAAGAATTTATTCTAATTCTCACTGTTTAAAGCCCAGTCAACTGTGCAGGCCCATATCAGGGATCTTACCATTTCAAAACATATACAGTATCTGGAAAAGAAAGTAAGTACACATATCAATGCATTCGCACACATAATCTAAGGATATGCCCCCACTCCATCCAATTTGTCACTAGAGGATTTTTTAAAAAAACTGAGTACCAATGTATACATAACTAAGGACACTAAAACATCTATAAAAAAAAAAAAAGCATAAATTATCCTAAATTGCTTCTGCACATCATTTTTCCTTTGAGCAAAAAAATGCACTTAATACATGTATCCAGTTATCGTCTAGGAGAAAGTATGTAACACTTCATTGAACACACACAGGTGAATGGACCAGCAGGGCAGAAAATGATAGGAAGAGATGACAGAAAGCAAAGAAACAAGGCAGAAACAAAGAGAGTGATAGAAAAGAGGAAATTTTTAGCACAGTTTCTGAAAGGTGGGGATACTATTGATACTGAAAGATTCCCTGGCATCCCCATGGGGGAACTAACACAAAATGTAAGACACACAGGTCTACTCAACAAAGCTAAGGAGGTGGTCAAAACACACACACACACACACACATACACACACACACACACACACACACACACACACACACACACACACACACACACACACACACACATATATGCATGCATATGTGCACAAACTACTTTTGACTGAAATTACTTTCACCAGCCCCACAACTACTACTGCTACTACCATGACTATGGCTACTACTATTACCACCAAGACTACTATCACAAATACCACTACCACTATTATCACTATTACTACTACTAACAACTACTCATTGTAATCAGGCTCCCATCACCATTTCCACCGCTACCAGTACCAACCACTTCTTCTATTTCTCCTTCTGCTAATAATGACAATGAGGAGGAGGAGGAGGTGAAGGATGGTGATGATGGTAGTAGTGCTGCTACTGCTGCTGACAATGATATCACATACAATCCTCTACCCGCTCTCTTGCCTACCAACACTCATATTTCCATGAATGCAGTGACTGCCACAGCCTCAACATGAACAGTTTTATTGTTTGAAGTGTCTGTCTCCTACCCTCTGGCTCAAGAATCATCCTCATAGGAATAGGGGCATTTACCCAAGGCTTCGTTGATACAACTGAAAAACCACTACCACTACTCACTGTGACCAGGTTCCAGCTGGGCCATCTCCAGGCGAGGGGTGTAGGGGAGTGCACGGCACAGTGTGTCCAGATAGGGCAGCAAGGCCACCACCTCATGCAGCACAGGCACCACCAGGGGCACGGGAACTATCACCAGGGCTGTCATGATGTGCATCAACATCTCTCCTGCTGGTGACTGCAGCATCAGGTCTGGTGACAAAAAAAAGGGGTATTAATTATTTATACTTTTAATATACCTGCTCTGTTTGTTGTTGTTGTTGTTGTTGTTGTTGTTGTTGTTGTTGTTTCATTTTAGGTTAAGTTTGGTACCATATTGGTCTCTCTCTCTCCTTCTCTGTGAGAAATTCATTCGCCTTAAATTTTCTAACCAAAGCACTTAAATTTAAAGAAGCAACAACTTCTATGTTCAAATCAATTAATCATTGTGTGCTAGTGTTTCTACGCATGCCATTCATGTTGTTTCAGAACATAATTTCATGGCACTCCTGTTGATGAAAATGTTTTTTATGTTATGCTTGGGATGGACCAAACCCTAGAATAAGTTATCTATACTCCATATTTTCCTTCTCTCTCACAATATAAGAATCATACAAGATGTGGTCTCGAGACCCAGGAGGTTGCCCACAGATGTCTTAACCGTGTTACCTGGAGAAAACTAGTGACATCAAGCATGGCTCCTACCGCTAATCCCGGCAAGGGAGACAAGAGAGATGCATGACATTTCTGGATGATGTCGGATGTCAAATTATGTTTTCTACAGACCTTGTTGCATAATGGTCGTAGCAATTCACAGGAGGAAATATATTTGCAACTAATTATCAAACAAGTGTTCTTTTCCCTCTACTACTCTATAACTTGTTTGCTTATTTTTCATTTATGTCCATTTGTGACCTCCCACCACGAAATCAGTCTTAACTTGCAGTCAGTCGAACAGCACTAGGAGCTGAAAAGGTGACTGAGGGTCAATCTGGGGTGTTTTGACTTTTTCTCAAAACTGATTTCTGTAGATTATAATCTATCCCCCTAAGAAATTTTTTTTCTTGAAAAAATATTATTAATCAATTATTAATCAATTTAAAATGGTATTTTAATGCACTGATCGCAGCAGAAAGAACGCAATTTCCTACCAAATGTACCTATTTTTGTCTCTTATTATAAACCGTAACCTGTGCAGTACCCGCACATGTAATATACTGACGGAAAGCTCTTTGGTGCACCTTTCAGAAAAGCCACCAAATAAAGAAATTTAAGGAATATGTGTTGGAGAGCACACAGAAACTTTAGAGGCCGTTTTCTCAAAATGGCCGTCATACAACTTAATAACTTTAAACATACATAACTTCTACATTTTTTTTGAGTACAAGCTTTATTCAAGTACCAAAATAATCAGCAGAATGTAAACTTTCCAGTGATATGTATATCTCAAAATGCCCAAAATGCTAGTTAAGACTGATTTCGTGGTGGGAGGTCACATTTTATCTTATTCTCTTTTCCTCAGATTGATTTTTCTGCTGGAGACTTTTGCGCGAGTTTGTGTGTGCAGACGCATGCATACATGTGTGTGTGTGTGTACATGTGTCTGTGCATGTGCATTTGTGCTTGTTAGTGCAAGTACCAGAGAACAGAAATTAATCTATTTTGAAAAATATAATAAATGAAACTGTTATGGCATATCTTATCATCAACACCACCATCATCATCATTAACATCAACACCAACATCATCGTCGTCATCATCAATATCATTATTACACTCACCCTCCAGTTGGCTGTGGAAATCAGGGCTACCAACACGACTGTCCTTGACAATGATTGTGGCAAGCTTGACAATCTCAGCGCACACTGGTAGCAGCAGCAACAGATGCTGTTGCAGGTGTTTACCCACTGCCTGTACCTGCACACAAGACACATTCCAATACCTATCTGCTGTCGCTTAACCCCTTGACTGCTGTCAACGTGAAAATTAAGGAGCTCACAAAGCCTTCTTTGACATCTACAAACATACAATAAACAGAGGTAATTTGTCACATGTTTTAGCATGATATAAATGGGAGAGAACTACTGACTGACCTTGCAAGTCTCTGAAAGGGTTCATACAAGTGATTGGCTTCCTTTGAATGACCCAGTGAATTTTGTGACTTTTGCAAAAAATTGCAAAATTGGTTCCATTCCTCCAAGAACTGAAACCGGTTTTCAACAAAACAGTGACGCTATCACTATGTCACAACTTACTACAAATATATAAACATAAGTAAGTACACTAAAACATATAAAAACTGGCCTAAGTTAACTAAAATTGCTTCTGTGCATCATATTTCCTAAAAGTCAAAAATGCAGTTCATGCATGTACCCAATTATCAATCCTAAGAAAAAATATGGAAAGATTTCTGGAAAACATACAGAAAGGGCCAGAAAGGCAGAAAATAATAGGAAAGGATGATATGAAACAAAGAAGCAAGGGAGAAACAAAGAGAACGACAGAAAGAGGAAATTTCTGGCACAGAATTTCCAAAAGGTGAGGATACTATTTACACTGAAAAAGCCTTCCCACATGGGATGCTGGTGATGTCATAAGCCATGGGATTTTATCTACCTTACCTTGCACATAAATCCTATATGATAGTGAGGTCATGGGTCATCGGATTTTATGTAACTAATCCTGCAAATAAATGTTTTACTGGTGAGCTCACAGATTTTATCCAACTTAAAGATTCTATGATCTGTATAGACAAGAAGACCCAAAGTTCATTCATGGCACACTCATTTACCATCTGTTCATTCTTGCTGTTGAGACAGTATGCCAGCAGGTGTTTCTGCAGTGACGACAGCAGATTGTGAAGATGGGGAGGAGGGGACGACTCTGCAGGAGTGGACGGTAATGTCCCTTTGTCTGCATTCTTTTCCAGTTCACTGAGAGCCCGCTCCTGAATTACACATAATTCAAATGTACCATTAGTAGTGCTTTGAAAGAAATTGGTAATGAGAATATTGAAGTTTTTCTTAATCCTGCTTCACACCACCAGTACACAAATGAATAAAAGATAATGGACTACATTTTAAGAGAAAATCATATTCTTTTCTTGTACCAGCACACAAATGAAGAAAAGGTAACAGGCTACATTTTAAGACAAAATCATAATCTTTATTTTGTATGCGTGTTCCAATTTGTTTTGGTTGCATGCATGCATACTGTTCTACCCAAAACATGTAGATGGTATACTACTGCACGGTCTATATCCTCCATATTCAATAGGTGTACATATTGCATGTTTTCCTACTTCCATTATCAATCGTACACTGACATGACTTACAGGATCTTTATCGTACGTGTCTGATGTTCTATGTGTGTATATACACAACATGGGTTTAGGCAATGACAGATCTGTACACATGCTGACCTGGGTGATTGGAAAAGTCTCCACCCTTCACCCACCAGGTGGAAGGTTCCTACGTGGGATCACACCCCACATCTTCCAAATGGAAGTCCAACAGCTTACCCACTCGACTCCTGTAGCTGTTGATCTTCTTTATCTGAGGCACATTTCTATTACTAGAAGGGCCTCAGATGATTACACGCACACACATACATGTGCACAAACACATGCACACACATACATGAGCACAAACACATGCACACACACATGTGCACACACACCTGCGCATACACATACATGTGCACACACACACACACTCACACATATACAAGCGCACACACACACACACTTATACTCAGACAACTATCTACATCACAAATCCAAAAATTCACACATTTGTATAACCCTCTCTTAAGCACCTACATAAATCAAATCATCCATTTTATCAAAATTAAAACAACCCCCCACCACCACCACCACCACTCACAGTGTGCGCTGCCAGGTTGCTAAGAATGGTCTTCATGAGCCTCTCAGCCATATCAAGAGTAAGAGTGACGGAG
The DNA here is from genome assembly GCA_030674185.1 of Monoplex corrugatus. Taxonomy (NCBI): domain Eukaryota; kingdom Metazoa; phylum Mollusca; class Gastropoda; order Littorinimorpha; family Ranellidae; genus Monoplex; species Monoplex corrugatus. Next base: position 81,147,893 of record JAPXFY010000016.1, read on the forward strand.
GGCTCCTGCCCTGAATGGGCATCTTCACCGTCCCCTTCACAGCCATCTCCAGCACCGTCTGAGCCACTGATCCCTGATGTTGTCAGTCCTAACACTGTCGCCACATGCTGGTTATCCTGCAGGCTAGTTAGCACTATGCCCAGCTGCATCCGCTGCCAACATGACAAGGAGAAAAATGTAAAGTCTTACTTTGGGAAAATGGAGTCTTACTGCAGATGACATAAAAAAAAAGGACGAGTTCTAGCTGAGGAATGTTCGTGGTGACTAGTTTCATTTAAAATAGAGAGAGAGAGAGAGAGAGAGAGAGAGAGAGTGTGTTTGTCACTTTGCGTATGTGTGTGCGTGCATGCGTGCATGCATGAGCACAGATATTTGTGTATCCTTGTATGCTGTGTGTGCAATTGTGGGTGTCTGTGTCCCTGCACAGGTATGTTTTTCTGAAAGCACTTCCATCTGAAAACTAAAACAAAAATAAGTAACTGAGTGTACACTCTGATTTCATAATACAAACAAGACCGCAGTTCATGCGAACATCATTATTACTACAACAACTAGTGTTATCATTAATGTTACAATCACCATCATCACTGTATCAACATCACTATCATCACTGTAATATGATCATCAACATCATAATCATCACTACACATATTATAGCCATCATCATCATCTAACCTGACCACGAGTAAGACTGTCCCAGCTCCCTGGGCCCTGGGGAAGGAGAGAGTGCAACAGCTCCATGCGTTCTCTCAGAGGTGGAAGCAGCAGACATGCCCCAATGGAGAGAGTGGATGACACCGCCTACACAGTAAATCAAACATTCACATCTAAAATTGTATTTAAAACTGTCTGATGTAATCAATAACTTTGTATGGTCGTGCTTACTTTAGATAGATCTCATACAAAACAATGCAAGTGACTCTCAAACAAAAAGAAGTACTGTATGATACAATAACTAACTTTGTGTAATCAGATCATGTAATTAACTCTTTCTGTGCGTTAAGGGTTTTCAGACCGGACGCAGAGTTCATCTGCGACCTATCTTGGAACAGGGGGTAAGGTCAGTAAAACACTTGTTGATATGTTTATGTTCAACATAGAACAAAAAGGTTGGTATTGGGTTGTGCAGAATTGAATTCTAAACAACATACAGGTAATAACATCATGATAATTTTCATTATGATGTAAAAGAAACAGAACAGGATAGGCGTGGTCTCTTTGCAGAACAAGAAGGCCCTTCACGATCGTCAACACTCGCTTCTTCTGACTCTGCACTTGATGCACTCTCAACAAAGCTATCATCACTGTCATAGGCAGCTATTTCATCATCACTTTTGTCAAAAATTTCTGGAAAAGTGCGACAGTCTGAGCACCAGTGAGCCTATCAGGAAGCCGACTGCCTGACGCCACGGCAACTCAACTTACAAAACTGAAAACGTATCATCAAATGAGGTGCACACACACACACAAAATATGTGGAAAAAACGGCTGTCATTATCTGCTGTCATGCGGTGGTATGTAGTTAAATGGGGAAGAACAGAAAGTAGAAAGTGACGAACCATGCCAAGCCGCTGTGATCGGCTTGGCGGCCATTTTGAAAATCAGCCGAGCCGATCATGGTAGCTCATCGTACAGGAAGAGTTAAGTCATTACCTTCAACTTCAACACTTACACACCAGATAAAATGAACAGTTTCAACACAATTCGCATGTGCCTACTTATGCATGAACAGTGAGGCAAACCACTCTGTGGGTCTACAAATGAGATTACAATTTACAATAACTTGGACAAATCCATGAATCCACTTCCATATTCACTGCTTGAAGCTAGGCAAAGGAAGCAATTCAGCATACTCTCTCAACCTTTGCCATGATCCAGCAATATCTCTTTGAGAGTTCTTTGAAACTGCTGTTTTGGGAAGGAGAGATTTTTTTTTTTATTTTGTTTGTTTGACTGCTTGCTTGGTTGCAAAAAAGTCTTTCAAGTTAGAAGATTAAACAAGAAAAATTTGGTTCAAAAATTTATAACTTTAAAAGATTAATGGGAAATAATTTTCTGAAATTTTTTTTCAGTAAGTTAGAAGATCAAAAGAATTTTTTTTTAAAAAGCACCCTCTATTATCAAAATACTTAACTGATTACCACACAAATCTTGTGTCCACATTCTTGATTATCAAGATATTTCACTAATTAGCACACAAATTTTGTGTAATGATGAGCCAGAGTAGTGAAGATACAACTCATGATCATAAATTTACACATGAGACACCATTTTATTTCTGCTCCTCTGTGTTAAACTAATAATCATATGCAATGAGTCATACAACAGGCTACAGGTCAAAGGTGTTACTACAATCCTTCAACAACAAGCGAGTGCTCAACAAACCTGCTGAATGCTGTCAGGCATGGACGTGTCAATGAGGCGGAACAGCAGATTTCTCAGGGGCTGAGTCTGCTTGCCGAGCACTTCACTGCCAAGCCCACAAGCCAAGGTCAAGGCCATGTGGGATGACAGGAGACGCAGACAGAGCAACACAAAATGCTGGTGTTGACTGGAAAACAAAACAAAACAAAACAAAATGAAAGCATCATGTAGCTGATAAATGTATTTCCAGGTGAAACATTCCATGAACCTGATCATTAACCAGAGTGGCTTAGCACTATTATTATGCCTCCTACCAATAGTTTAACGAAAGTGAAGTACAGCATCAACATCTATGCATTTATCTCTGCATGCATGTTAAATGTTCACGCAAACTGTGCCCGACTGTAACAAGAAAAAGAATGAGGAGAAAGTGCTCAAAAGTTGCTTTCATGTTAATTAACTTAAAAAAATACCACCTTTGTAGCATGGTTGAGAAACAAAATCACAAGATGACAACTCACCTGACAAATGTGTGCACTGATAACAGAAGCATTCTGGCAATCTCACAGACAGGTGAAGGCTGAATGAGTTGATAAGTAATGTAATTATGTATGTAGATGAACACACTGTCCGATGTATAGAACAAGGAACAAACTAATAACATAAAACTTGTAACTTTAAGTTTGAAAAATATCAAGGCATTGCTAGCTCCAGTTTATGTCCAGAACTGTACCTCATGTTCCGGAAACCAATAGTTCTGTACAATATCATAACTCTTCACTCTTGTAGCATGTGTACAAAGCTGTGTTTCATATTAATGGTACCAACAATTTAGCAGAATGTCTACAGCATGACAGCTGCAGCATATGTACAAAGCTGTGTTTCACATTCAGGGTACCAACACTTTAGCAGAGCGTCAAGGCCATGACAGTTGCAGCACATGTACAAAGTTGTGCTTCATGTTCAGCATATAATTACAGATGACTTACTATGTAGAAATGAACGGAGGAGGCGGGTCAGAGACATCAAATCCATCACAGTAACGTTCCAGAAAACTGCACAGGGATGCAAACGTGGCTTCTTGCAGATCCACACAGAACGGACGATGCCACGCAATCACATGCCTGAAAGATGGCAAAGGAAACAGTTGATGAGGTTACCATATCAGGACTGTGACTACTAAGAGTACAATGAGGGCTCCTACCAGACTGGTGTATCGCAAAAGGAATAATGAAGGCAGATACACTCATATGGTCAGAAATCCTCAAAATGTTGAACTGTTGTCTGGAATCATCTGAGGCCTGTTATATCTCAAACTGGTATACAACTCAACAACAATCTGAACACATCAAAATGCACACTGTTCACATCAACATTTATATCACTGTACCTACAATCACACATGCAGACATGCACTCACACACACATACACACACACACACACACACACACATACACACACACACACACACACACACACACACACACACACACACATACACACACACACACACACACACACACACACACACACACACACACACACACACACCACACACACACACACACACACACACACACACACACACACACACACACACACACACACACACACACACATATTCATACACACAAACATGTGCAACCATGTGTGTGTACACATACATACACATAACGATCACTCATATATATATGTATATCCACTCATTTTCAACTAAAAAAAACATGAAAAGCAAACTGTTTTAAAAACAACTGAATATCTGGAGAGAAAAAAAGCATACACATACACACATGTTGCCACAAAACAATCTGAATGTACACAATACAGATTCAACTGGAATTTCCAATTGACATCAATTCCTTCTTGCAGATATATTTAATTTCACAACCTATGCACCTGAAAGTATAGCAATTCCACTCATCTGGACCTAATTTGTTTCGACCTTTTTCAATCCACAAATCTGAGGCTTAGTGTATTGATTGAAGGCTTTCTGTGAGACAAGTTTATACTAAGCAACTAGTTGTGTTTTGCTTCAGTTCTTTAATGATTCATTTGATTCAGTTAATTTTTTTTCTTTGAAGCTAAGATTTATATGTCATTACAATGTAACTAAAACTATTCCAATGATAAGACTGATACAATACTAGTTTAACACTATTGTGACTGGCCCTGCCTCTGCCTGAACTTCCTGCCAGCCTGAGCCTGCCTCCAATAAATTTCCAGTAGTTGTTAAAAAAAACTCACTAGCAGGCCTGAATGACGTCCAATTGTCACCAAAATTTGTGTACTTAATGAAAAATATTCTGAGTTTAGCTGTGCAATTTATAAAGCTATTACTTAAATAGTTTTTAGCTGCCATCCAGTTCTGTACCCACGGCTTTATGGGCCTGATGTTTAGTTACAGGTGGCAGGGGAAGTAACCTAGTCCCCTGAGCCAGATATAAGGCGAACGGCCAGTCCTCTCTGCTGAGCGGCTGGCTGGCGCTAACAGCTTTGTAAACACAGTACCTTTCTCTTTCCATTTACTACAAATTCCTCACCAGAACCAGGATTACGCGCTAATTGCCTTTAGATAGTTCTTGAACTGCACTTTCCAAAGACTCCAAACACGCCATACATTGTGGAAGCCAAACATGCAAAAATGTGGGTAATTTTCTGCATCACTTCAGGGTAGGGCAGGCTAGCATGAATTAACACAGACAAAAAGACCAGTCTTCCAAGCATGCTGTAAGTAACAACTGACTTTTCTCAGTACTAAACACGCACTGTGTGGCTAGCTACATGTGTCAGCCATGCACTGCACTGACCTGTTTATCCTAGCGTTTCGTCTGGGGCGCGGCAGGCTGTGATTAATTACCCCACCCTCCTGGCACTGGGAAGCAAGTGAAGGGCGGCCCATATACATGGCCTTATCACAAATTCCACAGACTGAGAGTGTTTATAGTCATTGAGAAACTGGCACTGTTCACAAAGGGAGGGAGAAATGTACACTATTCCTAGTTGTCTCTACGGTGTGTTTCAAGCCAAGTCATGTCTTATGTTTTTTACTGTTTGTTTTAATTACTGATTTTGTGTGTAGTTCTTTGTTTCTTCCTATCCCTATATAAAAAAAAATAAAATAAAAAACAGTGTATGAATTCTATTCTTTCTCTGCATTTTTCTGACTTTCTCTTCGCCGCTTTGCGGGAGATGACTTTATCATTGGTGACGTGCCTGTGAGGCGTTCTTTCATTATGTAATACAGCTGGCTGTCTTCACTTTTCAGTCCATGCGCCTTGCGTTTTGTTCGATTTACAGCCGCATGACTGCTTTCCCCACCCTGCTCTCCATGCAAACCCATCCCGAATCCCCACTTCTCTATCCAATCAATAGAATGGCACTCAAGGATGTGTTGTTTGGGGGTGATTCTAGTTTCAGGGAAATGTTGCCGAAAGTATGCCATGTAGTCACAAATCGCTTTGTTTATCAACGGCAGTTGACTTGACCGGATTGGGCGTCGATGAGCTATCAAGGTGTGAATGCTTGCAAACAGTCGATATAGTTCTTTGAACTTGGCGCAGATGTCGTCAGCAGTTGTGTGACATGCAGTATCGTCTGTGAGCTCGAATGTTTTCCTTACAATACTGTCACACAGCTCCTCAAAAACAGGTGTTTGCAGAATTTTGTGACAGTGGTTGCCGATGAAGGATCTGCCATGGAATGCTTGTACAACAATTTTGTGTTTGTTCAAAACTGTTTCTAAGTTAGACGTTACTGGTCCGGACAGAAGTGGTAATGCAGTGTTTTCTTCTTGAAGTTCTGTCAGCTCCTCTCCTGCTTCATATAGGTCCCTGAAGATGTTTTCTGTTGTTGATGATGGTTCCCCTTGCTGATAAATTTCCCGAAATGTTGCTTCTGTTGCCTCTTTCTCTAAAGTGGTGATGTTGGTTTGAATTTTGTGGATCTCTGCTTGTTTGCTGACGTGTTGGCGAAACTGATTTGCCTGGCACATATTCTTCTTTGGCGAGTGATTTGGCAATTATGTCATCTAATGTGTTGCACTCTCTCTCTAAGAGATCATGATGTTTTTTCATGATCCCTAGTAAAAGATGCAGGTATGGAGGTGCAACATACGACAGCTGTAGATCCCATATTGGAGGACGAACAACATTGTTGTATGCTTTTGCATGTTGTTTTTTCTCCCCTGTCTTGTGGTAACACCTGAAATCTTTCTTCACCTTCTCTAGACTTCTTTGTGGTACTTGTGGTTGTTCATCTGGAGCCTTTTGTAATTGCTCTTTTGATGCTGTGCACCACAGACATGAATGTATGCAGTTGATGGATCAAAAGGATGCGCCCATAATGCAGTACATTTCTCCGTGGTTTCTTTAGCTGTCTGCAAAGTTTTCTCAGATGGAGATGATGAATTTCTCAGTCTTATCAGCCTTGAGTAACATTTCATGCACAGTGTTGTGGAGTGTGTACTACTAGTGTCATTAGACACAACTATACCGTGAAACCGCTCCAGCTCAAAAGCATAGTTTGTACACAGCTTCGGGGGATCTATGTCACGATTCATTTCACCACAAATTCTACACAAAGAATTAAGTCTAAAAGTATGCTCATTTTCTAAATGTTTTTCTCCCTCCATTGTGACTGTAACGGCGTACACACTAACAGTATCAGGCCCTAGTATCACGTATCCAGAGGCACTGTCAGTACAGAATATACACCTTTTTCCTCCCTCTCTACAGCATCAGCGAAAAAACGCTAGCAAAAAAAAATACTCACATCTTATGAATAAGAAGTCCTACAAGCACACACATGAAAATCACAACTGTAATAAGTCCGGTTACGGAGAGACGACGCTGTACACTTTGGTAAAATCCTGTACACACTAGCGTGGCACAACACATAACACAGAGGGAATTTCCGGCCAGCGGCCTTGTAGCAGCAGGGGAGTGGCACTGATAAGGCTAGCAGACAACAGCTGCTGCCTCTGAAACTAAATAGATTAAGGCAGAGAGGCGCCTGCAAAGCCGTGTACCATATATCACCGAAATGACTTTTAGCGCAGCCCGGCAGTAGGTGAAGCTCTGCCTTCACGACTATAGTCGTGGCCCGTCACGGATGTGTTAAGAGACAAAACCCATACGCTAGGCAGGACCTCAAGACCTGGCCATCTCACAGATTTATGTGCAAGCTTAAGGCTTGCGCCAGATCATTCTCCTTCACATGGCACATGTGACGTTAGTGCATACAGAATTCATTCCAAGTACAGATACGTCATCCTGAGAAACTGAAACTGAAACTGACACAGCAGTCCTAATCATGCATTGCCCAACATAATTAGAATTACTATGAATCCATCACAGCACAACAGCGTTACTTTGCCACATCCAACATGTTTCCCTCACCGTAAAACCCACCTGTCAGATGGCATTGCAGTCCATGCCACACTGTGAGAGGTTCCAGCGGATATCTGTTGAACAGGGACCCCTTCCAGTCCTACCACTTTGCGTGGCCTGGGGATGGGGCTCTGAGAATGACCCTGTCCACACTGTCCCATGGCATTGTTGCCCCAGGCGTACACTTCGTTGTCTGAAATAACCACATGTTTTTTCTTGGTTCAGTTGCTGGTAAGTTGCCGTTTTTACAGCAGAACAAACTGTATCTTAACCCTTTGACTCCCAAACCCTATCCACCAACTGCAAAAACTTAACCCTTTGACTCCTTCACTCCATCATCATCATCAGATGCCCTGCCGCATAGCACTGGCGATCATGGCCCTCCACAGGAATTGATCCCTTGTCGCTGCAAGTACTTCTCCCCACCCTCTCCATCCTCAGCCACCCTGCAAGTCCGTCCAATATTTTCTCCACAGGTCTACCTCATATTCTCTTTCTCTCCAGCTTTTCTGTTGTGACCAGGTGCTCTAATTCCCCTTTCCTCATAAAATGTCCTAGGGTGAGGAAATCAAAGGGTTAAGTGTTTGCTTTGCTGGCATGGTCGACAATGCTGGATACTGGTGGACAGGGTACAGGAGTCAAAGGGTTAACAAAATATTTTTATGGCAACTGCTCTGCCATCAAGAGAGAGAGAGAGAGGAAGTTTTTCTATTCACTGACCACTGTGAATGCGATCGGCAGTGATTATCTCTAATTTTCCAATTATTACACTATCCATCTGTTCAAAGCTTCACCATCAACATTTTCACATACAACCCAAGCAACTCACCATGTGACAATGCCAGGCAGTGGCTGTCCCCACAGGAGATGTCTACAATGCGGATATTCTGCAGGTCTTCAATCAGACGTGGACGAAGGGCAGTGAACTCTGCCACACCACTCTGACCACAGCCCAGACAGGATCCACTGCCCCAGGCATACACCTGTCCAACAGGTATTAAAACCATTAGTAAACATATAATAAACGTCTTCTCCAGCTCGGCGGCTCCATAAAAGATCAGGAAGTTAGCTGTTCTGATGATTTTGTCTAAAAAATATAAACAAATGTATTTCTCAGTCATCTCCATATAATAAACATCTTCTCCAGCTCAACTGCTCCATGAAATATCAGGCAAGTTAACTGTTCCGATCACGGCGCACAAATCCGAGATACTTTAGTTGGCTCTGCCCTGCCGGCTATTAATAGCATGCATTTTTCCCCTTCCCTTCCACTCCCCATGTCCTTTTCACCCGTCCCGCTGCTTGAGCACAAAGACACGCTGCAGAGATAAGACTTTGGTCGACCCTGCCTGGCTAAAAATAGCATTCACTGGCCATGCTGGCTCGCAACTAAAGGGTGTCAGAATGGCTGGGAAAATGCAGCAGTGCATGATGACTTTGTCCTAAAACATAAACAAATGGGTTTCTGAGTCATCTCTCTGACTGAAAATGTATGCTGTCTCTGTTTCCGTAAGTGAACACCTGTTTTCACGCTATCTTCATGTTTCTGCCTTCTGTTTGCTTAAAGGCTGGCAGTCAGTTTGATTCAGAAAATAAACAAGCATAAGCGAAAACAAATTTGTCAAATCTGTTATGCTCAAGTTGTAGCAACAGTATCATATAATAATAATCTGTGTGAGAAAGAAAACACAAACTGTGTCTCCAGTGGTTACTACTCCAATACTCCAAAATCTGCCTTGCTGATCTTTCCATTCCTCTGTGTCTGTGTGTGTGTGTATCTGTGAACATAATAGTGCATGTGTATGAGTTTATGTGTGTGTGTGTGTGTGTGTGTGTGTGTGTGTGTGTGTGTGTGTGTGTGTGTGTGTGTGTGTGTGTGTGTGTGTGTGTGTGTGTGTGTGTGTGTGTGTGTGTGTATGTGTGTATGTGTGTGTGTGTGTGTGAGTGTGAGTGTACATGCATATGCATGCATGTGTGCATGTATATGTGAGTGCATGCATATGAAAAAAATGTGAATTTCTATGTGTGCACATGCAAGCAAGCATTTTCAATAAATATAAACGGCAGAACACATGTGCATGCAATCCAAAATGAACCTGTACACTTCATCTGCGTCTACACATCCCTTTCTCAACATTCACACTGTGTATCACAGCTACTCAGAAGTCTCAAATGACATGATTTCAGCACATACATCAAAACTTAGTTGTCACAGAACAACAAAGAGCAAAAACTACAGTCTGCTTACATACCTGACCAGTGGACGTGAGGGCAAGAGAGGACTGACCACTGCAAGCAACTTTTCGAATGTGCATGCCAGCCAAGGCCTCAATCACACGAGGTTTGTTACACCGGTTCATGTCGCCATGGCCAAGCTTCCCTGGACACAACACACAATCACAGATGTGTCTGACAAACCCTAAACATTCAAAAGCCAGCATTTCATAGTTCAACGAATTCTACTATCTGTACCAATACAAGACTTGAGCGAGAGAAATTTCATATCTGAGAAGAAAATAATACATTTTCCTTTCACAAACAAATACATTTTCACAAAATCAGCACGTGCAGAAATGAACATGCATTCAAATACATTTCATCGCATGAAAACACAGCGCATAAGAGTGAGTGAAATGTACTCTGAAAACTCCATTTGTTGACCAGTCATGAAATTGTGGATTTTTTTACTTTGGACATTAAAGGCAGAAGTCTTTCTAAACGAAGAATTAATTTTCCTCAACATTTCGCATTGTTTCCACTGCCAAAAAGACAGCAACACTCAAAATGTCCAGTTTTTCAATGACTTAAAACAGAAAGAAAATAGGAAATAACTCAATTTTCCCACTAATCCCACTACAAAAAAGGACAGAAGTTAAAACAATGGGGGTGGGGGAAGGGATAACTACAGTATTTCTACAAACAATAAAAATGAAACAACTGCAACAACCACAAAAAACAGCTATCCAAACAGGAATTGACAGAAGTTTACCATTGTCTCCACTGCCAAAGGACCAGACTGTCTTGCCGTCCTGTGATACAGCTACAGTATGCACACTGCCACACGCCACCTGACCCACTTCCCCAATATCCTTCACCAGACGTGGGGTGCTGCATGAGTTCTTGTCTCCATGACCTGGAAAAATAATCACTGCTCAATAATGAAAAAAGACATCCTGATGTTAAGACATTTGTCTGTCTTCCCATCTGCTGTTAAAACCTTGACAAAATATATCATGAAAGGAAAAGATTTATTATCCCCAGTAACCAATTTTAGATTTCTTTAACAAATTAAACTCTGCCCAGTGTCAAACCTGTGATGAGAGTATCAACCCACATTCTCCCTGTCAGCATCACCAGGTTCGGTGTTGGCTGCTGCATATCTGAACACCACCATCTCCCTCCAGGACACTCTGTCTTGACTTTTGTAGACACCAGGACACTCTGTCTTGACTTTTGTAGACAATTTCTTGAATATTTAGGTCACTGATGTTGATTATGTTCTTGATGTATGAGACTGGAGATCAGCCTTTCTTCCTTTATGCCACTGTTTTTCCTTGGAAGATGGTTGCCATGAGGTCCATGTTCTTGTTGCGTGACACATGGCCAATGTTATTTTAGTCTTCTCTTGTTGATGTCTGCTAATACTTTTCTGGTGGTATCAAGTTTTTCCTGGACACTCTCATTAAATCTTCTGTCTGTCCATTTGACACGTAGTAGCCTCCGATAAAATCACAACTCTGCTGCCTCAATTCTTCTGCTATCAGTTTTTCTAAGAATCCAGGCTTCGCAGCCATAAATCATGACTGGCCCAATCAAACATTTTAGAAGTCTAACTTTCAGGCCATTTGATATGCCTCTGTCTTTCCAAATGTTGTTGATTTGGACCATTTTTTGGCTTTGCCATTCAAATTCTTATTTTTACGTCTTTGGAGCAGATTCCATCATCAGTTTTTACAGAGCCAAGATATTTGAAATCCTTAATATTTTCTACACGAACTTTGTTAATTGTGACGTCATGACTGTTTTCAGTGTCTTCGTCTTTGACATGTAGCACTTTTGTTTTCTTGGCGTTCAAGTTTAGACCAGCCTTTTCGTCTGCTGCATCAACCCTGTATAGAATTCTTTTTATGCTGGTAATGTTGTATGCTAACAGCGCAGTATCATCAGCATAGCGCAGGTTTGTAAGACTTTTTTCAACAGACAGTCACACATATATATTATGAAAAAAAAATTTCAAACATCTGCTACTTACCAAGACGTCCATAGTCACCTTCACCCCACGTGTACAGCTCTCCTTCCTCTGTCACAGCTGCACTGTGCCGGTAACCAGCAGATATACACTTGATCTTCTGTAAACCCAACAAGCCAACATTACTTTGTAAAGGAATTACCATGTCTGACCAGTGAAATTATTAAAGACCATGAAGCGAACATCTTCAGTACTGAAAACAAATACAAAACAAACCAAGGTATAAGATATATAATGATCTTGTCACTATGGAGACACTTTGGCAACAGGCAAAATGGCAATTTTATCCATGAAATGTGTATTTCCCACATCTGACTTGCATCCAGTCAAACATTCAGTTTCACCTGTTACAAATGAAAATATACAAAATTATGAATTACCGTTCCCTGGTTCTGTTATCTAGCAGATAAATAAACGACCAAAAGATCAGATTAGGTCCACCCACAACTACAAGGGTGAGTCAAAAAGTAATGCCTTTTTCTTTAGTACAGGAACAATTACCGACACAGGAACATGTATCATACATCAAAATGAAGTTGGTCCTCTGGGAAGTATGTAAGGCTCTACAGAATATATACAGGTAAATGGATGATAGGAAGAGATGACAGAAAGCAAAGAAACAAGGCAGAAACAAAGAGAGTGACAGAAAAGAGGAAAATGGCTAAACTGACGGTTTGATTTGATCTGATTGTAGTAGTGGTTTGATCTGATTTGATTCTGTATATGTGGCTGAACCTGATCTGATCCTTTTTCTTTCATTTATCTATCTGTTTGCATCATCATTGGACAGATCAAATGATCACTGCAAGGTTAAAGCAGATCAAATCTCCATCATAGTCGGGTCAAGACTCACCCTTCCTAGGAAAGGACCAGTGATCAGTTTTGGTGTCTTCACAGTAGAGTTACTGCCATGCCCAAGTTTGCCATAATCCCCTGAAACACAACCAAAACCAATGAAGATGCATACATTTTTATCATCTTGATAATCAGCCTACAAAACAATCCTCTGAATAAGAACTTGTTTTTCAATTTTCTTCTTCACTATCTTAACCTCTGAATAAGAACTTGTTTTTCAATTTTCTTCTATCCTCCTATCTTCACCTCTAATAAAAGCTTACTTTTCTTCTTCTTCTTAAATCTGATAAGAACTTGTTTTTCATTTTTCTTCTTCTATCTTTAAAAAAGAACTTGTTTTTCATTTTTCTTCTTCCTATCTTTAAAATCAAGAACTTGTTTTTCATTTTTTTCTTCTTCTATCTTTAAAACAAGAACTTGTTTTTCATTTTTCTTCTTCCTATCTTTAAAATCAAGAACTTGTTTTCATTTTTCTTCTTCCTATCTTTAAAACAAATGCCTTTATTTAAACAATTATAACAAATTTTAGGCTCAGTGGGACCCCAAAACAAACTTAGTCCATACCTATGACAACATAATCATACGTTCATAACAACCTCTTGTGCCCCAGTTTATGATTATAGCCGATTTATTTATAATTCATCAAAAATCAGCAGCAAGGCTTCTTAACCCTTTCAGTGCCAGAGAAAACGTAAACATGTGCTTCCCCATTGCCGGGGAATTTTGAGGATTCGAGGGTAATAATTAACAAAAAATTCTAGTGCAAAAACTGTAAGAGATACAACAAAGAAACATAAGTGTTTTTTGAAGGAAAATGAACGAGGATTCTGAATCTGTGCTTATTTTTCTCTTAGCTTGATTGCAAAGACCTGTCCAGACATTCCAAAGTGCAAATAATTTTTTTGTGTTGTCTAAAAAGTAAGTTTCCATCTCTACAGATTGATACCCAACACACTCACAAACAAAAAAACAGCTGAAAATGACTTGTTTGTTGTCAATTTACATACATAAATGAAAACAAAACATATGACATCATAAAATGTTCATGAAACGATACTAAACCCATGCAGACAAATAAGTAAGTAACCATCCCATCAATGATAGACCTGGTTTCGGTAAACATAAAAGTGATTGTACTAGACACTGAACAGTCAAACTACATGACAGTCAGTGTACTCAGACACTGAACAATCAAACTACATGACACTCATGAATTGGTTCTCTCTGTTCTTCAGGTTCTGCAATCAAAACAAGAGAAAATAAGCCCAGAATCAGAATCCTTATTCAAATAAGTCAATCAGCTCATGCTCATCAGTCAGAAACAGCTTGAAAAAGCATAGCACACGTCACCAGTTCCCACTTTCAATCCTGGATTTCATAAAAATTGAGGAATGTCTGACTGTTGTCCATTTGGAGGCCAACAGATTTTCAGTGAGCGAAACACTTCGCTGATCGCCACGCCCCCTGCCATGCCGTCAAACTGGGGCACAGCTCCTCTGCACCTCTCCCCCTTCTCATCTTCCCCCCTTCCCACACCACGAACACGTGCGTGACCCATCTCACCATGTACCATCACGTTCACTGCTGTTGGGTCCAAAGTCTGAAGTGTCACGGCCTGCGCGCTCGCCACTCGCACTGACCACGGCAGTCGCGGTCTGACTCGTACTTGTTATCGTCTGCTTGCATCGATTCAGCCAGCAAGCGTTGAATGTCGGCGTGGTCATTGTTACTTTCTCCACCCTCATGTTGAAGCGAATCATCAGATAACAAAATCTCTCATCGTCATCATGCTGTAAAATCATTTGAACGGCCTCTAGAGTCGTGGAAGTCCGCTGACGTGAGACACCGTTCGGCTTGTCGAAGGTTGCGTCGCCATTGTGCTCCACTTCACGTGGTCCAGTTACCAAATCATTAGCGACAATAAAAGTGTCTTCCCTATGACGTATCCTAATTTACATCCTATTTTTATATTGTAGACACATATAGCTCAGTGTGCAGTGTTTCTGTGTGCTGACTGGCTCACACAGTTGTGAACGAAAAATCGGAAAACTCCTGCAACGTCAGCGGACGGCTCTTAGGCAATATAGCAACACCTTTTGTGCAACGTCAGCTGACGGCTTATAGGCACTGAACTGGTTAAGCAATACAAAATAAATATGTAACAGTAAACATGTTTTAATAAATGGTAAGAATTCTTAACAATTCAACTGTCAACATTAAGAAACAGCAAGCAAAACTTTGGCAATCTTTCCACTTCAAAATACTGCACATAGACCTACAAATAGTACTCACCATCTCCCCAAGAGAACACCTCTCCATCCACTGACAATGCCAGTGTGTGTCCATCTGAGCCTTTTGAAGATGATATTTTCTTGATTCCATGCTTGGGTTCAAACACAAGCTTCATGGGAAAAGGTTGGTTGTTGGAGTCGCCGAGACCCAGACGACCATAGCTCCCTTTCCCACAGGCACTGACAGAGGAGTCGTTGTGAATGAGGAATGTGCAAAACTGACCAGCTTCAATCTGAAATTTATGAAAATTCAAGCAATTAAGGTACTAGAACACAAGAGGAGGCAGTAATCTCAACCTACTAAACTGTTTGCTCAATATTATGATGTGTGTGTCTCATCTTCTTGTACAGAAAATGAGACACACACATCTTAGTATTGAGATGGAGATGATTTTCATTCAACTAATATGAAAAACTTTCACAGTCTGTAGTGTTATGTTCTACACGAATCCTCCTGACAACCATCTGCTAAATGGCAAACAGAATGGAACTTGCAAAAGTTAACAATGACAGCTTCCAAAATTCTATGAAAGGAACCCTGCTCTGATGTCATCATCATTACGTGCCCCGCCGCCCTCCACACAAATCTATCCCCTGTTGCCGCAAGTACATCTCCCACCCTCTCTGTCTTCAACCACCCTGCAAAGTCTGTCCAATATTTTCTCCCTGGGTCTACCTGGTGTTCTCTTTTCCTCCAGCTTTCTGCTGTGACCAGATCTTCTAATCCCCTTTCCTCATAATATGTCCTATAAATGTTGCTCGTCTTTTCCTAATCTTCTTTATTAACTCTCTCCGTATGACGGAACGCTATAGCGGTTTTGATAATTAAAATATTTTTCGATGCTTCCCTCGTGACATGGCATGCCAACCGAAGCTACACTGGGCATTGCAGATGTGTCAAGGGTCAAGTGGAAAGTTACTTCATGAGATTCCGTAGCAATACACTTGTCGGGAAACGATTGACTTCGGCACTCCACACGACTGGCTAATCTGTATTCGTGTCGAAAATGGCGCTGCAGGCGAGTACAAGTTTTGCAGCAAAGTAGAT
>JAPXFY010000016.1:81169087-81226587 GCA_030674185.1 Monoplex corrugatus
CCTGCCCAGCTGACCCTCCTGAGTCCCAGACCGTTTCTCCTCACCACGAGCAGCAGCAGAGACATGCAGTGCCAGGTCTACCCATTCCAGCATGAAATGCACAAGCCCCGCTGTGCTGTCAGTGCCAGCATCAGCTCTGCTGCCAGCCGCTGGCCTGCTGCAATCCGACCCTGATGTGGGAGAAGCTGCAAACCTGAAAAAGTCAACAAAAGCTTGTCAGCTATGTGTAATAACTTAACGCAGAAAGCTACAAACTTGAAGTCCGCACAGCAATGCCTACATTCAGTTCAATCTGAAACCTGCAGGGAAATATACACACTTTCTGTTGTTAATCATTCTAAGCTTGAATTTCTGATCTGTCTTTACACAGATTAATGAGCAATCTTAATGCAAAATATAAAAAACTATTAAAAATACTAAAATAAAAGACCACCCCCCCCCCCCCACCCACCCAAAAAAAAAAAAAAAGAAACAATCATAAACAAACTGAAAATATCTCGAATTTTAACAACACTACCTCTGTTGAAATCCAATTCTTAACACCATCAATTTTGTAAACAATGTCAAGACAACAACACTACAATATGTAGACAAAACCTTCCAAATCTATTTTTCTCACTCCAAAAACAGTCCAAATAAAGAAGATAAAAACAAGAAAGTGTATAATCCATCTAAAACAAGTTAAAGTCAATAAAAAAAGAAAAAACACCAGTTTATCCAGTTACTTTTAAGCAAAACTGAGTTTCAGCTTCTTTTCTAAAACATTTTCACTTTCCTTTTAATGTGAGACCTAAATAACAGGACACAGTCAGTGAAACTGACTTCCTATATAACCTGGCCTGTGGTCGAAATTCAATAAAGCTCTATCCCTCAATAGCAAAAATCCTTGCAAATTCATTTCATGAACAGACAGGCAAACTTATTCCACAATCAATTTGACTCATTTTCAAAGGCAGACTAAAAAACAAACATGTCCCTATACATTCCACAGATTAGTTTGATTCATTTTCAAACAGAGAATGAAAAAAACATGCTTCCCACCACTACCCCCAAACCTCTTTCCACCTCCCCCCCCCCCCCCCCCCCCCCCCCCAAATCCAAAAAGGTATAAACATACAATCATAAAATACCTCAAAAACTGTGTGACTTGGTTCAAAGCATCCGTGCTCAGTGGAGTCAGTCGGTTTTCATTGGCAAGGGAGAGAGGTGGTAAAGAAGCCACTGTAGTGATGGCTGTTTGCAGAACCTCATTGGTAAGGGACAGCTGGCCCACCTGTCGAGACAGAGCCCAGTTCTGACGGAACAGCGCAAACATGAGAGACAGACCTGTCTTGACTCCAAGCTCCACCAGAGCATCATTGCCTGACACTGAAGCTGTCCCTGCCCTGTCCCTTCCTGGTGATGTGTTCAATGTTTGTGGGACCAGAGCCTTCTGTGACATGTCCTGTCTGGTGTGGAACTTCTGTGACACGGCATGGTAGATCCTTTGTAAGACAAGCTGTCGTTTTTTCAGCTTCAAAGAGAAGGGTGTGTTGTTGTACACCACAGAAGCCAAGAAGAGCTGACTTGTGTGCAGGGAATTCAAGAGGTGTTCCTGTTCATCAGCAGTCAGAGATTCTGTATCAAAGTCAGCTAGGGCCGGGCCTCCGATGTTGATTGCTTGTGGTGGGAACAGAACCAACTCCTTGTTGTCCAGGAGGCGCTCGTACAGAGTGTTGAGGTCATCAGAGTAGGTGATTGATTCACAGTCCTCTGTTACCCAGCTGCTGTTCAGATGGTCCAGCCACTTCAGCTTGCACTTGCAGGCAGCAGTTTTCTTCTGCCAGCTCACTGCAAGCATAAAAGCTAGGATTTAGTGTGATGTATTAATCGATCACATCCCATTCTATTCCATTTTACATAGTCTACAGCCAAGAAATGTATTGTAGTACATGTCATAGGCATCTACTGGTGCATGCAGATGTTTATGCATATTTAATCATTTTGTATACATGTATGACTCGAGTCACAAGAACGGACTGTATTTATGCAAATCTGCCAATCTGTGTATGTGTTTACCATACTAAACAGTAATACAGGCTACAAACAATAAACATAAGCTGAAATGAACATATTAACCACGTGCAGTTTTAGCTGAGCATTTCAGTGATGTCATTTGTATTGAATTCCATCCTTATTCCTCTTCTCCTAAATAAACATTACCTTTATCATCACTACAATTATTACCATTACAAATAGAACATTCTTTATTTGCCATCATTATCTGCATACATTCCAACTTACTTGTGGTTGTTTTACAGTGGTCTGATCTGGTCTTTATTCATTAGAGTTGACATCCCAGAGCTCAAACTGCGAATAGCTGAAACAAAGATTTTAAATAACAATGTTACACTGATGAAGAAGTCAAACGTATTCCCACTGTCCAGCTGTTTACAATATTTAAAATGTTCAAATATTCAGTATCAGTCTAATTCCAAGGCTACTAAATGTATATCACACTCTTGCATCAAAACAATTAATATATTACATCATCATCATCATCATCAGGTGCCCTGCCGCATGGCATTGGTGACCATGGACTTCCAACCATCTCTATCTCTCGTTGCTCCTAGCATCTCCCCCACCCTCCTCATCCCCAGCCACTCTGCAAGTCTGTCCAGCATTCTCTTCCTGGGTCTACCTGGCGCTCTCTTTAACTATTTGCACACACAATTGCTACATCTTTCTTATCAAATCATTCATTAAACCCAACATAAAAAATGATCAACAGAAGGACGCTGTTGAACACGAAAGCACACTTAATCAGCCATACTCTTAACAATGTTCAAAATCATATCAGTTTTGTCTGTCTTCTCATCAATTCTGCATAAAATGTCCAATTAACCCTTTGACTCCCACACCTTATCCACCAACTGCAAAAGCTTAACCCTTAAACTCCCTCACCCTATCCACCAGCTTAAGGAGGCAGGGTGAGAAAGTCAGAGTTAAGCTTGTGCTTTGCTAGCATGGTTGACAATGCAGGACACTGGTGGACAGGGTGCGGGAGTCAAAGGGTTTAACTTATGTAAGTAATTTTTACATGTACACAGTTTATGTTTGCAACAAGCCCAGAAATGCTAATATCACATGTAATCACCTATAGTGCACAACATGCCTTCTTTCAACATAACAGTCATACTGACACTTGCACTAATTCAGTTACTTGACACTTGACAGCATCAGTACAAAAGTCACAACTGCACAAGAGTTTGGAGTTTGTTCAAAAGAGAGTTATCACACTTGGACAATTCCACAGGCACTCCACCTAAAGCTGCCAGCATTTATCTGTCAGACTCCCCGCATCAGCGCAAAACCCTATGTACTGGTAAAGTCTTGAAACAGGGAAAGGGGGAGAGGGATTTATTAAATGTTAAGCTGTCACCACAACAACAATGGAAACATTAACTCTTTTCCCGCCATGGTCGCAATCAAGCGACTTTCCGTATGACACCATGGTCGCATTTGTGCATCTTGGAGGGGTCATGCTAAACGATAACTTTTCACGCGGGCACAAAGCTTCTGTCAGCTCCACTGGTGAATGCAGGCGACTGTGCTATTTTTAAACTTTACCCAGCGACCTAGTTTTTCAGCAGTAAGGCCGAAGTGTGGCTTTGTTAATTGTCGGAATTTATATATATACTTAGCACTGAGGAGTGCCGTTTCTGGGGAAACTTGGCGGTGAAAGAGTTAAATGGGCAGCAAGCAGACCAGTTTTTAATGCTGCTGACGGGACTAAATTTGAGATATCAGATCTCAAGTTCAGGGATCTATCAAATCAACCAACTGGTTCATTTATGGCAGTAAGAGAGAGGACCATGGGCATGTTAGCTGCTAGACAGTCCACTGCAGCAGTTGTGTTAACTTGGGGAATCAATACGAAGGATGTCCATTGACAGTCATCCGATGATCATCAGCAAACAGCAAATGGCTGCATATTGGAAGATTGTGTGTTCTGACTGCTCATCAAAAGCGTTATCTGATCCAGATTACAGAATCAGACAAAACCCTTTCCAGAGTGCATGTGCACTTGACAGAAAGATAATGAACAAAGGCATGAAGTCACAAGTCATCGTCTCCCCTCCCAGCTCTTCCTGTGAATGACCTGTTCCCTCCAGTTAATTATCTGCCGTCTCTTTTTTGTAAATGTGTCGCTATGTTGTTTTTGTACCCTGTTGAAGACTTAAAGGTCAAAATCAGTATCTCGTCTGCATCTGTAATCATCATTACCTCAAATCTTTAAATGAGTACATTTCTTTTTCATATCAATCTGCATACTAATAATATGAAAATAATCAGCTATCTGGATTTGTTTCAAATGACTCATATGAAAGCCAAGTGATTTCGTCCTCAGAGTTCCAATCTTTTAGTCTCACCCTGCCTGGGAAAGAGCATGTGTAAAACACAACAGCTTATAAAGATTTTTTTTTTCTGATCTGTCACCACCTGGTCAACACACATGCAGACCAGCCGGTCACTGAACCATTCTGTGTCTATACAAATTACCATCATCATGTCCCCTGTCACACTGTGTTGGCAATCATGAACCTCCATATGAATCTATCCTTTGTCACTGCTAGTACTTATCCCACCCGGTCTATCTTCATCCACTGTGCAAGTCTGTCCTATATTTTCTCCCTGGGTCTACCTGTTGCTCTTTTCCCTACCAGCTATCCTGTTGTGACTAGGTGCTCAAGTGTATACAAATGTAAAATATAAAATACACATGTGAAACTAAACAATCATGCAGTGTAAGGTATGTCAGTGTTCAGTGCCTTACAGTAAAACATGAAAATATTCTGCATGCACATCCCAGGAAAAAAAAAACGAGTGACTACATGGTAGAGAAAAAAAAGACAATAATGAACCAGAAACACACAAAAAATATAGAATGAGAACCCAAATTCAATCTAAAAAACAAGACCAGCGCAAATTTTTGGCTGACTGCCTCTGCCAGGCATACATGAAAGCCAGATTAAAATTTCCTGTACAAGGAAACATCACAGAAGTCTTGCTGTTGTTTTCCCCCCTCTAATTTTTGTGTGCTTATTCTTTGTTGAAAGAAAATCTTGCTGATTTTTCTTTAAGTTCTGTGTACAATTTATTCTTTGCCAGTTAGTCAAAAATTTGTGCTAATCTTACTTTTTGTATTAAATGTGCATTCTCAGTTTATTTTTGTGTGCTTCTGGATCCTGTTTGACAGTGATCTTTTATCTACATTTTAAAGGCAATAATGGAAAAGCCATCCATCTACACACCCATCCACCTACACACATCACATGGGATTTGCAGCCACAACATCAAAGATCAAGGTGTAAATGTTAGCATCGGGATCAGTATTACTATTAAGGGAGGAAAAAGGAGGTCATGCTGATGGCACTACTGCACTCTGTGCTTGAGTACTATGTGTGTACATTTGTATATGTACTTGTACTTTATTTTTATATAGGCCTACATGAGTGTGTGTGTTGTTTTGTTTATAATTACACAAATACTGTGTACTGTACAGTACAGTATTGCGCTAGAACTAGGCCTACATCATGATGTCTGCACGTGCAAAACATACAAGACTATTACATGTAATAATAAATATACCTAAATCAGTAAATGCAAATAGGCCTTGGCCCTAGACAAACACGTTATTAATTATATGAATAAATAATAGCCTAATAAAATAAAGATTTCAAAGTACTATCATGTCCAAAACAAGATACAAGGACCCAACATTTCATACTTCTTTCTTCTTACCCAGCATCACTTTGAAAATGGTTCCTGTTCCCACGTCTGGAATGGCAGTTTCCAAGTCAGGATGCTTCCACTTGATTTCCAGTTCCAACTGCCGTTTGTCGGTTTCCAGCTAGCAGACAACTCAAACTCTTAGAGGATAATAAACAATATTTCCTCGCCTTCATCGGTGACTTGTTCTTGGTAGCAGCTGGAAGCAATGATGCTCGTTTGCAGCCCTGACGAGCAGCTCGCGCTTTTTGGTAACAGGGATTACGGCCAATACATTAGTACTGAAAAGAAATTATTTTTGTCGGCCGAGTCTGGAATGATAAATCGCTTGTTTAATAGATTGGCTTCCCTTGTAACCGGCAGACAGAACTGATTGCTTTAGTTGCGCATTCGCTTCTTTCGCTTTTCTGTTAGGCTTACAACGTTAATGAGATGTTTGGAATCAGAACACCTCGCCGAGCTGCGTGCCAAATCAAGTGCACAGAAATGTCTTTGGCAACTTATTACATTTAGACTAGGCAAGTCCGCAGTACTGCGTTACTTGCCGTCACAAAAATCGCCATACGCCGAGCACTGCGACCTTTGATTGATAACACCGGTCTGATTGGAGACATACCATGAGCAATGCCAGCGATCTCACAAAACACGCCCGCTATCTTTGACCACGCCTTACCACGCCCATCACATTGACCATGCCTGGTCTGGCGTAAGACATAAAACTAACTGGCCTGACCCATACTCCGTTGACATTATTGACTGTTAAATAAATAAGCAAACCAATTATTTGTTATTCGTTTATCTAAATTAAATGCAGCGGATAATATGCAATTAGGGTTGGTTTGTTCATTCGTTTGTTGTTGTTGTTTTTATAACTACTGTCTGTAGGCCGCAGGACATCTTCATGCATATCATAAAGTTCTGCAGAAGACCAGGGACTTAGTGTGAGGGAACCGAGTGTAGAAATACACGTCACAAGGAGGCTATCATTTCAACATCTTTATTCAAGCCTTGCATTCTTTCAACTGACTAAAATTTCGATGTCGCTTCAACCAAGTTTTCTTAGTCAACTCCTCTCAGTCATTCAAGCAAAGCAAAACATGCACCATCCATTCAGAATAAGTGTTCACAAATTACCACATCCCTCTATTATGAATAATAAAAGGCATGGACTGTATACAAACAAACAAGGATTTGAAACCACACAAACATAAAAAAAAAATTCATCCAAATAAAACACGTATTTCCCAAAGGGTTTCAAGCATCACACCAATTGTCTGCATATAATCATCATTTAGACATTCCTTTTTTTAAAAAGTCATTTATGATTTTTCACAACCCATTTCTCACTTGTCATGTTCATGTATCCTGCACAAACCCTGGCAGAAATGTCAGTCTGTGCGGGTGGTGAACTTGACAAGTCTGTGCGGGTGGCGAACTTGACACCCGTGTTTTGTGACGTAGGGGTCGGGCCTGGCTGGTTGCGTCATGGCCTCGTTGTCTGCTGGGGCCACAGCCTGTGCTGGCACTGGTGGTTCAGGGACTGCACAGTAAGCACAGGCGGAAAGGTTGAACTCTGACGTGGCTGTCGTCTCAGGAAACGCGGATTGCGCCATAGATGCTGCCGTCAGTCCGCTTGATTTCGTAGGAACGTGGTGTCCTGCCCCGTGCGATGGCTTTGGCAGGCTATCATTTCAACATCTTTATTCAAGCCTCGCATTCTTTAAACTAACTAAAATTTCGATCTCGCTTCAACCAAGTTTTCTTAGTCAACTCCCCTCAGTCATTCAAGCAAAGCAAAACATGCACCATCCATTCAGAATAAATGTTATAATAATATATTTTATTTTACGCAAACTTGACAAATCAATCTAAGCGTTCACAAATTACTACATCAAGAACCTACAACCTAATAGTCTACACATCCATGGATGTCCAGTAAGCGTGACAGACTGAACAGTCTGCCTCAGCAGACTCTCTAGATGTATGTTTTAGGAGGACGATATTAAAGATACCTTTACAGTACCTGGAAAAACAACTAAGAAGCTGGTGATGTCAGTCTTCTTCATGTATTTAGACTATACGATTATCTGTAAATAGTAAGTCTCCTAGGTGGACCTTGCAAAAAAAACTTTTTGGACCTAATAAATTTTCACAACAGCTAGGAAGCTAGTGATGTCAGTCTTCTTCATGTGTTCAGACTATACCATCATCTGTAAAAAGTAAGTCTTTTAAGTGGGACCTTGTAAAGAATATTTTTTTTTTTTTTTTCTTTACTTCATAAATGTTGACAGGCTTAATATTTTCTCATCTGCTTCTGTATGGAGATAGATCCCTTCGGTGGTTATCTTGATATCTAAATGCGTGGTTGGGGGAGGACAACGTGCTAACTGTGAGAAGATACACAAAAAGGGTTGGAGCACTGATGCAACCCTGCTTTGTCCCCACACCGAAAGTCGAATGCTACAGGCATATTCCCCTCATACACATTACAGAATAACTCCCAAAAAAATTTTTAACTTGACAGTACAAAATGAAAGAGACGGTCGTGTTTCCTATTATTTGGGACTCTTCCTGGTTTTTATTTTTGTTGGTGTTGTTTGCGTTTGTTTGTTTATTCGTTTGTTTTATCAGAGGTTTAGATGTCTCTAGAAATGTGAACATACTATGTGAACACTCATTTTCCACATGTTGGATTTGGTCCAGTGCATTCTACTGTCATCCACGTCTGTCTGTAACATTCTAGAATGAAATGATTCACGTGAATGATTCTAAGGCTTCTTACATGTACTTAGACTTTGCTCTATACAAGTTAATTTCGTTGTTGTTTTGTTCTTTGAAAGGCTCGTCGTACTTAGGCAGTTTCTTTGTGCCCACGTTCTTCTCCTCTTTCTTCCCCTCCCCATTTTCCACGTTACCTACAAGGCCACAGAAGGTTGGACAGTTTCCACAATGCTATGATGGTGATAATGATTGATTTCATGATGATAGTTCATCTCAGACCTCAAAGTGCCATTCCATTTCGTTTGTCCTAGGCCTCATAGTGCCATTTCCTTTACTTCAGGTCTCATGATGTCATTTCATCTCAGGCCTCAGAGTGCAATTTATTTTACCTCAGGTCTCATGATGTCATTTATCTCAGGCCTCAAGTGCAATTTCCTTTACCTCAGGTTTCATGATGTCATTATCTCAGGCCTCTTAGTGCCATTTCCTTTACTCAGGTCTCATGATGTCATTTATCTCAGGCCTCAGATTGCAAATTTTCCTTTACCTAGGTTTCATATGTCATTTATCTCAGGCCTCATAGTGCCATTTCCTTTACCTGGGTCTCATGATGTCATCTATCTCAGGCCTCTTAGTGCCATTTTCTTTACCTGGGTCTCATGATGTCATCTATCTCAGGCCTCATAGTGCCATTTCTTTACCTGGGTCTCATGATGTCATCTATCTCAGGCCTCTTAGTGCAATTTTCTTTACCTGGGTCTCATGATGTCATCTATCTCAGGCCGCTTAGTGCCATTTTCTTTAACTGGGTCTCATGATGTCATCTATCTCAGGCCTCTTAGTGCCATTTTCTTTACCTGGGTCTCATGATGTCATCTATCTCAGGCCTCTTAGTGCCATTTTCTTTACCTGGGTCTCATGATGTCCATCTATCTCAGGCCTCTTAGTGCCATTTTCTTTACTGGGTCTCATGATGTCATCTATCTCAGGCCTCATAGTGCAATTTTCTTTACCTCAGGTTTCATGATGTCATCTATCTCAGGCCTCATAGTGCAATTTCCTTAATGTGAAATGTCATACTGCCAATATCCTTTACTTCAGGTCTCATGAAACCATTTCCTTTATATCAGGCCTCATAGTGCCAATCCCTTTATCTCAGAACTAACAATACCATTTCCTTTATATCAGGCCTCATAATACCAATCCCTTTATCTCAGAACTAACAATACCATTTCCTTTATATCAGACCTCATAATGCCAATCCCTTTATCTCAGAACTAACAATACCATTTCCTTTATATCAGGCCTCATAATACCAATCCCTTTATCTCAGAACTAACAATACCATTTCCTTTATATCAGGCCTCATAGGCCAATCCCTTTATCTCAGAACTAACAATACCATTTCCTTTATATCAGACCTCATAATACCAATCCCTTTATCTCAGAACTAACAATACCATTTCCTTTATATCAGGCCTCATAGTGCCAATCCCTTTATCTCAGAACTAACAATACCATTTCCTTTATATCAGGCCTCATAATACCAATCCCTTTATCTCAGAACTAACAATACCATTTCCTTTATATCAGACCTCATAATGCCAATCCCTTTATCTCAGAACTAACAATACCATTTCCTTTATATCAGGCCTCATAGGGCCAATCCCTTTATCTCAGAACTAACAATACCATTTCCTTTATATCAGGCCTAATAGTGCTGTTTACTTTGTATCAAGCCTAATAGCGCCACTTCCTTTATGTCAGCTCTCATCATGCTATTTCCTTTATCTCAGGCCTCATATTGCAATTTCTGCTATCTCAGGTCTCATCGTGCCATTACCTTTGTTTCAGGCCTCATTGTGCCATTTCCTTTACCTAAGACTTCATAATACCATTTCCTTTATCTCAGGCCTCACAGTGCCATTTCCCTCTATCTCAAGTATCACAGTGCCATTTCTTTTATCTCAGCATACACAGTGTTATTTCCTCTATCTCAGGTGTCATAGTACCATTTCCTTTATCTCAGGCCTCATAGTACCGTTTCCTTTTTTTTCAGGCCTCACAGTGTTATTTTCTCTATCTCAGGCATCATTGTACCATTCCTTTATCTCAGTCTTCGTGGTACCGTTTCCTTTATTTTCAGGCCTCACAGTGTTATTTCCTTCATCACAGGCATCATTGTACCATTCCTTTTATCTCAGGCCTCTTAGTAGGCCTACTGTTTCCTTTTTTTTTTCAGGGCCTCACAGTGCCATTTCCTTTATCTCAGGCGTGATAGTTTCCTTTCAAGTAATATCGGAGATTCTACTTCAGTTTCATCTTTCAAATCCCACCTCAAAATTTACCTCTTCAGACAATCTATGTCCAGAATCTTATTTGTTTTTTGTTTGTTTGTTTTTTTCTAAGGATCTTTGCACTCAGGGAGGTTTACCTTTGTGCTCACCTTTTTTTTTCTTTTTTTTTCTCTTTTCGTCCCGTTTTCTACGCCACTTTAATGACCACAGAAGCTGAAGTTTTTATTATGTGATGATGATGATGTCGATGTGGATGATAATCGTGATGCTATGGAGTTCCATCTACGATTGAGACTGCGTGACAGGGTTGTACTCTACGCTTACTATCATAATACATCCTGGCGTCAACCAGGCCCGAGAGATACAGACACCAGCGGTGTTGGTCAGAAGATTTGAGCAACAACCTCAATGACGCATCCACTGTGTGGTTCCAGTCTTCCCAATGAGGCCATAGCACGCCCAACTCTGGGTAGGAGCCGGTTACAGCCGAAAAATCCCACAATGATTTCTTGAAGTTACTGATGGGGATTCGAACCCACAACTTTCCAGTCGGCTGTCCGTTGCGTTAACCACTACACCACAGCAACTGGTTATCTTGGTTATTTTTGTAGCCTGTTCCTATGTCCATTGTATAACTATAAACAGGTCTGTGGTTGTGAATGTGTGTGAGAATATGGTTTTGTACGCGCCTAAATCCACAGGTAAGTGGTATATAAATACAAGTTATTGTTTATCACACCACACACACACGCACAACACACACACACACACACACACACACACACACACACACACACACACACACACACACACAACACACACACATACACACACACATACACACACACACATACACACACACACATACACACACACACATATACATCACACACCACACACACACACACACACACACAACACACACATACACACACACACACACACACACACACACACACACACACACACACCACACAACACACACCACACACACACACCACAACACACACACACACACACACACACACACACACCAACATCATGTGTGTGGTAGTTTCTTGACCCTTTCGCTTCCTCATCTTGTCTATTCAGGTTCCTGCAGAAACAAAACGGATGGATGGAGTTAGGGAGTGAAAGGATTACTCCATCATTTATGACAGTAAATACAGCAGAAAATACAACATTAATTTAACATTAATTTTTTCTTTTATGTCAGAGGATAAAAGTCTGTCAGCATAATTTTTTTCTTCTTTTTTTTTATATTTGTAAAATCTTCTCCTGCTCGTTTTGTTAGTAATGCTGAGTCAACCATCGTATAAATACACATGTACCGAACTTGTGGTAGAATGAGAGTTTTATGGTACATTTGTACTGAATTTGCACTGATTCCACATCCACGCCACATCCATGCCATATCATGTGATCCTGCTATGTCACGTGCTGATGCCATATCATGTGACATGACAAAGCCACGTGCTGAAGTCATATCATGTGACCTGGCTAAACTACGTACTGATGCCCTATCTAGTGACTTGGCTTTCCTTTCTGTCCAAGTTCCATTGTTCTAACTACTTAAACGTATGTATTTTGTTGGCTTGATTCACTTTGCGGAGGGAGTAGATTTGAAGTCAATACAAGAAGTCAGTTGTTTTGATAAAAACATGTAATTATTACCATTTGAAGAAGTCAGCAGTTTTGTCATGTAGTTACAGTCAAGGTATCATTGTTAGGTCTACACTATGACGAAGATTTCTTAGACAGAGCATCATCATCAGGTGCCCTGCCGCATGGCGTTGGCGATCATGGACTTCCATTTGTCTCTATCTCTTGTTGCCCCAAGCATCTCCTCCACCCTCGTCTTCAGCCACTCCACAAGTCCGTCTAGCATTTTCTCCCTGGGTCTACCTGTCGCTCTCTTTCCCTCCAGCTTTCCCGTTGTGACCAGGTGCTCCAAATCCCCCTTCCTCATAAAATGGCTTATAAATGTTGCCTGTCTTTTCCTAATCTTCCTTACGAATGATCTACTTGTGTCTGCCTCCATCAAGACTGTCTGCTATTTAGATAGATAAAAATCAATCAAGTTTTCAAAACAGTTGCAGGACCTATAGATGCAACATAATCGTAAGCTATTAATATGGAGATTGTTTTTACAATGCTTCTGCTACAGGTTGTTGTTATAATGCTCCTGTTGTTGCTACTTCTGTTTTAATGCTTTGTTATGATGCTTGTGTTTGTTGCTGTTGTTGATATTATTGTTGTTACTGATGTTGTTATTGACAGCTCATGTATTCATTCAGGATGACTGACAGCAGTGGACAGAAGTATCCGTTTCCTGGTTTACACTGGATCTATATTTCAATGTTGAAGTTGTCTGCTTTACTTTTATATTTCTAGTTATGAATAAGGAGGT
Organism: Monoplex corrugatus; assembly: GCA_030674185.1. Taxonomy (NCBI): domain Eukaryota; kingdom Metazoa; phylum Mollusca; class Gastropoda; order Littorinimorpha; family Ranellidae; genus Monoplex; species Monoplex corrugatus. The sequence goes on from JAPXFY010000016.1 coordinate 81,182,288, forward strand.
TGTCGCAATTTATGCTACTGCTGTTATTGTTTTGATGGTTTTGGTTTTGTTGTTACTGTCATTGTTATTGCTGTTGTTGTTGGCACGCAAGTATTCATTATATCATGGTGATTAACAGCAGTGGTGACTGGCATCTTTTGTTTTACATTTGATCTAAAACTAAATGTTGTTAATGTTGACTTCTATAATTTGTTGATTTTGATTTTAGTTCAGATGAATTTTGTTTATACCATTGTGATGCTATGTTGGTGACAGCGTAGAGGTTTATTCCATATTGGTTCGCAGCAGACAGCAGATATATCTTTTTTCTTATTTACATTTGTTCAAGAGGTCAGCATTGTTGGAATTGCCCTGATTCTGTTGTTGACAGCACAGGTGTTCATTCAAGATGATTGACAGCAATAGGTAGAAGTATCCTTTTCAGGGTGGCATTGGATCGACAATTCAGTGTTGAAGATGGCTGCCATGCTTTAAGATCCATTGAGGTTATTGTCATTGATGCTATCGCTGCTTTTTTGTTGTTGTTGTTGTTGCCATTGTTATTGTTGTGCCTTCATTTTTGACTTTTAGGTATTTATAAACAAATGATCGACAAGTGGCCAGAGGTGTGCTTTCTCTGTCTTGCATTTTGGAGTTGAAATTAATATTTTGAAAGTTGCTGCTATATAGTGTGCGTGCACCTCCTCCCCCATTTCTTTTATTCTAATTGTTAACATTCTGTTATTACTATTTGTTAGTAGCACACAAGTGTATAATTCAAGACTATTATTTGACAGTATTGGTGTTCTGTGGTACATTTGGTGCAGAAGTCAACCATTGTTCAGATGGGCTACGGTACTGTAATTTCCTGCTATCTGTGTCATCATTTATGTTTCCTGGAAAATTGCACATGAAAAAAGAAGGGGTTGACAGAGGAAGAAATGGACAGACATCACACAGTAGACTACAAAGAAAATTACTGCAGTTGAGGTACTCGCCTACAACTAACAAAGGTGGAGGCAACTAGTGCAACATTTATCAGTACCAAACCCAAACTCTTGAGGGTTACGGATCTCAGATATAAACCCTTTCACTCCTGCACCCTTTCCACCAGCATACTGCTATCAAAGCAAAAAACTTGACCCTTTGAGCCCCTCACATTATCCACTAGCTTCCTGCAGGAAGCTGGTGGATAGGGTGAGGGACTCAAAGGGTTAAGTTTTTGCAGTTGGTGGATAGGTTGTGGGGGTCAAAGGGTTTATATTGAGCTGCTGTTATAACGCTGCTGCTGTAATGATGCTGTTCTTGTCTTTATTGTTGTTGCCTGTTTGCTGTTATTATTGATGCTTTAGTTGCTGATATTGTTGTTGTTGACAGCATAGGTGTATATTTGATAAGATCAGCATTAGTGATCAGAGGGATCTTTGTTCCGTTTTGCATATGTTGAATTCACTATTTTTAAGTTAACGGCTGTATTTTATGAACAGTATTTGTCATTCTGATAATTATTGTGTCATAATGTTGTTTTATGTTTATGGCACGAATGTGTTTACATAACAAGACCATATAACAGCAATGATGTTCTTCTATGTTATATTTAGTATAGAAATTGACATTTCTGAGGCTGATTTCTGTACTTTGTGGAGGCTACTTGTCACTATGATTTAACTGTTGACAATATCATCAGCATGCACATCACTGGTTCCTTAAAATCAAAAGATGGTACAATTGCAATGGAAAAAGACAAAATATTTGACAGATGGAGAGAGTACAGTGAAGGAAGCTATTTTTAAGATCTTTTTGATGATAACACACACACACACACATATATTCCCATATAAATACACACATGATAATGGATACTTTTGCAAGCTATTTAATGAAAAATTGCAAATGCCACAGTGATACACTCAAGCACACATCGTCTAAGTAACGTAATCAAGTAATGTAACCATGTTGAACTATTCAGACAGTAAACATTAAGCAAGGCAAACAAGCCATTCAAATATTCTGCCTTTCATAGATTTTTGGGTATATCTGGTTATCCCTGAGTAAGCTGACCTTAGTGATAGCCTACTCAAGTTGGCAATATCACTTCAGCCAATACATTTCATACATATGACAAGCTGGTAATGTAACCCAATGGTAACTAATGTGACCCAATACTAGGCTTTTTTAACCCAAAACTAGAGATGTATTGCTTCAAATTGACTTTTAAAGGTTACCAGACTTTATCAAAAGAAAAAGCACGAAAGAGCAATATAACTGGCCCAAATGTGGTTCAATTCTGTACCTAAACATTCAAGAAATCTTGATGGAACATTTCCAGTTGCTGCACAGTAATCCAAATCCCTGCCAATATTTCTTGCGCGCACGCACACACGCACCTTTTATCTGAAAAAAGAAAGTCTAGCAACAAACAAACATCAAAAAACAAATAAACAGCAACAGTCATAAACATCATGCATCTTTCATGTTTTAATGAGCTTATGCCATCAAATCTGAATAACCCGGGCTTCATCAAAATGCAACAGTATGGGAAAAGGCAGAAGTAGAACAATTAGCATGATGTAATAGCACAAGTAAATCAAACTTTGAAAAGCAGCCGTCACATTTCTTTACTCTAATTATGAAATTGGTAGAATGAGGCATGGTAAATTAAAATCAACTCAGACAGAAGATTGCAAATCACCTCTTCACAATTATTGTAAACAGCACAATGTTTTAATACAAGCACAGGTGAATAAAGAAAAAGTATATTATCATGGTTCCTTCATGCACACATATAATAAAAAGTCATTGCATTTCCAGATTCTCAAAGCTCTGGAATAAATGATCACCAAAAAACAAAAATAAGTAATTTTCAATCCCCAAAGAATATTGCTTAAATGTCCACAAAACGTTTTTATTTAACACTTAAAACCTTTTCTGAATTTGAAGAATGACATAGCCAAATGACATCCCAAAGTGATGTAATGTGCTGTTATCCACTTCAGTTTATCATTACATGTCCTATACCATAAAAATGGCCATGACATTTCTTTTAGAAATTTAAATATTAATCTTCAACAGTGTAAATGCAGAAATCCTATCTCAGAAAAAGAAAAAATTAATACATAACACACACTTTTAAAAAAAATTGTGTGACCTTCTTGCAGTTTTGGACAACAATATTTTTTTCCATCCTTTTTAAACTACTGATAAAACAGTCTTGTTTTCTCAACAACCTTCCTGCCTATAAGCAGACAGAAAATTTCATGACCAACCTTGTGCAGTGCACACATTCAGGCATTTCTTCCTCAAAAGCAAAATTCAACCAACTAATGTAAGAAACAGTACATATCATATCAATTTGGAAATCAAAAAGTAGGCCTACATAATTTTCAAATGATCACACTTTCAAAGAAATGTCAAACTGAATACTGCAGAGGTCTGCAGACTTTACTCTGTGCTACATGCATGAGAAAATTATGATGATAATAACATGTTAATTTACAACGGAAGAATTTATTACTATTAGGTAAAAACCAGCAGCAGGTAAAAGCCATTTTTTCAAACTTAACATTGCTTGAATGCTGGATATTTTCATGTTACCAAAAGCCAGCCACTGACATGACTTACAAGATAATTAATGTGCATATCTGATACTCTGCATGCGCATATACATGAAGGAGGTTTACCTACTGGCATGTCTGCACACAAATTGACCTGAGAGACTGGAAAAATCTCCACCCTTTACTCACGGGGCTGAAGTGTCTGGGTGGTTTAAACCCAGGATTTTCTGATTGGGAGTATAACATTTACACATTTACATCCCCCTGTCAAACAGCAAGAAATAGGGTGTGAAAAAGGGAAAGGGGGAGGGAGGGAGAGTGAGAGAGAGAGAGAGAAATAAAGAAAGAGAGAGATAGGGAGTGAGCAAGACAGTGATAAAAAGAGAGAGAGAGAGAAAGACAGAAAGAGAGGTGTTCTTGTTCATTTCCTAATTTACCGTTGTGTGCTGTTTACAGTTTGTATATTTCTTAAACTGCTGTATTTGCAGCATAGCTGTGGCTGGAATTGACAAGGAAATCTATTTTCACTATTTCTGCCAAATATATCTGTCCTTGCATTGAAATCAAAACTGTATTCATTTCTGTTATTTGTTTGTCTGTTTATTGTTGTTGTTTCTTTTTCTTGTTTTCTTTTCTTCTCTTTTTTATGACTAAACTCTACAAACTGAACTTTGAAAGATAAAACTAAAAATAACAAACACGAAAAATATAAGCAAAAATTCTCATCAAGTGGAATAAAGGAAAGAGTGATGAACATGAGAGATAAGACAAGGGATTCATTGTGTTGTGCACAGACCTTAAAAAAACTAACACAAAAAACAAACACTGTCACAAAAAAACATTTCCATCAAAAATCAGTCAACATAACACAAAAAACTGTCAAAAGAAAATATTTTCCAACAAATCAGTCAACTCCAAACGCTGATACTCACACAAACGTACACTCACATGCACACAGAGGCGCACGCTCTCTCTCTCATACACACACACACACATGAATACAACACCCTCAGATCCCTGCAAACATACACACACAGCCCATACAAGTGAAGGTCTGCCACTGAAGCTCAAGAGTTATTGGCAACAAGTACACCTCCACCTCCCCCAGATTTGGTTTCAGACTGGGCAGCTTCCTGTCTGCTGTCATCCTCTCCACGTATCCTGATGTTGTGTTCTTCTCTGTACGCATTGATCTCCCTTCCCTTTTTTTCCAGCTGCTTTGTCATTGTCTCCACAAACTGCCCCATCTGCAATGTGTATTGATAATGATGAATAAAATATTATTAACACATAAGAATGCAACAGGATGATGACAATATAAAAGATTGCAATCCAGTTCATAACATTGCTGGCATGTCAATAGAGATGGCAATACTCTTTTTGCCATTTTGTTTTGTGTTCAGGGACGCAATGCATACACAAAAATGTGTTCCAGACAACAATAACAAAAAACAGTTCAGTTCCAATTGTTCAAAAAAATTCTAATAAATCATTTTTCATCAGTTTTAATCTCCAGTGGAAACACTGAAATCACTGCTGCCTTAACCATCTCTCTCCCTTCTTTTTGGACGTCATAACCTCAACAATGGGACTTTCAACGGCTGAAAGAAGAGAACCTCATTACTGCCTGATGCATGATGACACACTGCACTGATTTCCAGTAGCTAAAGTTGTTGGCACTGATTCATATTCCATGTGTCTTTACCTTTATGGCTCCATCTTTGAAAGAAAACAAAGACACTTATTTGCTTCACCATTGTGATTTCATTGAAGCAAGGAGTCTCTCCACCATTGAAGCTGCTTGGCACTATGCATGAACACATAAGGTTTCGTCAGGCTAATTGTAAGCAGAACCAGAATCAGCTATGTGCTCACCCAATCAAAGAACTAGCAAGTTTGCACCATACAAACACTGTATGTAGCACACAAACAATATTTATCATCTGAATTGTGTACGCTGATGTAAAAATGCACCAGAATTATACAGTGTTTTTTTCCCCAATGTTCACAAATCTGAAGAAACATTTCATATATATGTTTGAGCCATCAAAGGATCAACAGTTTCTCATCAATGAGTTAATGATGATGATGATGATGATGATGATGATGAAACTGCTGCTGGAGTGGGACAGTGTCAGGTGTGTATGTAGGTGATGTGTATGGTGGTGGTGTGGTTGGTGATGATGATGATGATGATGATGATGATGATGATGATGATGTGGTGGTGGTGATGATGATGATGTGACGACGACGACGAAACTGTTGCTGGAGTGGGACTGTCAGGTGTGTATATAGGTGATGATGGTGATGATGACGATATGGTGGTGATGATGGTGCTGGTGGTGGTGGTGGTGATGATGATAATGATGATGATGATGATATGATGATGAAATTGCTGCTGGTGTAGAAAACAGTATAAAGTCCTGTTTGTGCTGTGAAACTCGGCCAGAAGACAACTTGCACTGAGGGTTGACAGGGTAAACTTTCATCTTCGGGATTGACAACCCATTGATGGAGAAAACTAATCTCAAAAGTAAAGGTTTGGGACAGGGCTAGGCTTAGACTAGTTAGAGCATATCAATTCACAATGGTGGCTACAAATTATGTCACCACACGCAGCCAGTCACAGGATGCAAGCATGTATATGAAGCTCTATTTAGGTGCATGACTACATTCATGACAAACAGATAAATAAGAGTATAAAATATACATATCAAATGAAAAACACAAGCAACAAAACACACACTGAAATTGAGAATCACACACATACACAAAAAAAACTAATAAAATGAGTAATATAACCTGAGATTTGTTGGAGCTAAGAGTGGGCAGAACGTCAGCCACAGTTCTCTCCACTAAGACTCCTCCCACCATGCGGTAGCAACGCCGATCTGGATTTACATCCTTTAGGGTATCGATCACCAACCTGCCAACATAAATTGTATAAAATCAATACTTCATTTGTAGCTACAATAAATATTCTTGATCACCAACCTGTCTGCATTATGACATTTTAAAAACTGACCGTGATTGCACTGGAAATGTTAAAACTGATTCCATCATTGACTACCCCAAACCACCACCCCCCACCCGCCTTGCTGTCAATCAACAACTAGTATAACTGTAACTTGTGTAAGAATCAGTACCAAGGACACACAAACCAGTGACAAAATATACTAATACAATCAGCCTACACATTATATATATTATCTGCTGATGTTGAGCAATATTACATGAAAATGGCCAATTAATGTCTAGTTTGTTGCAGCCAGCCAGAATATTTCTGTCGCTGATGCACCCCCTGCACCAATTGCCTTGTGACAAAGAGCAGCACTTCAGGCAACAACGAATCAGTGCAATTACTGCAAACCATCAAAAGTATCACTTAGTTAAAGTGGTAGTGGCTGTTGTTTTTTTCCCCACAAATATTTCACCAGTCCCAACAAAGGAAATTGGTATTCTGGTTTCGCAAACGGTATTTTACAACCATTTACTGGCTAATGCTATCAATGAATGATAATATAAATAAAAGAACAAAAAGAAAAAATGTAAATACATACAACTGATATTTACACTAAATCGTATCACACCAGGTAGGCTACTCTAACCAACAGAGCTATCAAGTAATTTCCAACAACAAACACACGGAGCTGAAAAAAAAAATTCTGAAATAAATTTATTTTCATTGTCTTTCTTTGAGAAAAGAAAGAATGGATTGATGCAGTACATCCTGAGTAATTATACTAATGATAACCTTTTAAAACCATTCGTTCTAACCATTTTTTTCAACAACTGTTTAGATGAATGGTTTGACTTTCAAACACTACACTAAAGTTGTGAGGATTAGTTATGTTTTTGTTATCTGAGCTGTGCATTGTTTGTATACACAGTGCTGACCAGGTAAAAGAGTAAAGAAAAATAAATTCCAAGTTGTTCTACTAAAATATAGGCCTATGGTTTAATCACTATAAAAAAAAGTTTGAAATTTTTTCAAGACGGGTTAATTCATTACACTGGGACAATTTCATATATGCGCTCCACCAAAATCTGTCAGCAATTATCTGGCAGACTCCCTAAGCCTGCGCAAAAAAAATATGTGCTGACAAGGTCTTGAAACAACAACTGCAGCTTGCCTCAAGGTTGAACCCAGATCCCTGCATTGTCATTATGGCACTCTAACCAACAGAGCCAATGGGGTCAGTATTAAAAAAAAAAGGTGGCCAAACCGGGAGCTAAACCCACAACTGTCAATGATTAGTCCAAAGCTATGCCTGAAAACTGGGGTGAATACACCTGGAATTAATCAAGCACTGTATCTACATCTTGGTTTTATACATCTCTGATTAGAGTCATGATTACACTTTTTTACTGCTACAGTGTTTCTATTTTGTAAAATGCGAGTATACACATTGTTTTGCCCACAATGCACAGAGGGCATGCTGCTGCCCTGTGGCTGTCTTACATGCTTGATTTTTGGTGGACATGCACACTGGGTGCTTTCATGTTTCCATAAGCTACCAGACATTGACACAACTCACACAGGACCTTCCGCATCAGTATCTGATCCAGACACACCCAAATACAGACTCAGAATGTGTATTCATTTTAACAAAATAAGACAGGCCCAAAGTTGTCAGCAAATTTGCATCTGTCTTGTAGGCTAAATGTCAAACAGGCCGATGCTTTCTGCTTCTGTGTGTGTTTCTGGTTCCTACAAAGCTAAAACGGTGGCAGTCACTTTGATTTGAGAGCTTATTTGATGTTCTGCCTACGTATTGTGATAATGAGGGGGGATAATTGTGATAATGAGGAAACGAAGATAGCCTTAACCTTTGACTCCTGCAGCTGCCCAACAGATCCTTCTTTGTCAACCATGCTGGGAAGAGCAAAAAACTTAACCCTTTGACTCCCTCACCCGATCCACCAGCTTCCTGCAGGAAGCTGGTGGATAGGGTGAGGGAGTCAAAGGGTTAAGTTTTTGCAGTTGGTAGATAGGGTGCAGGTGGCAAAGGGTTAAAGTTGAGTTCCCTTGTTTATTCTAGGAAGTGTCACCCATAATAATGACGTCATCGCTGATAATCGTCATTTCCGCTTCGTTGATCTGGTGGTTGCCAAATAATTTTCCGAAAAGGAGCGACTTTAATCGTATCCTTTTTGGAGGCAACATTTCAGGTAAATGTATAGTATTTTATCGATAAATAAATGGAATCTATAAATAGTTAAGATTAGGAATCATTGCGATGATCGTTGTTATGTAGGCCTAAATATCAATCAGCTCCAAGTCAGCGTTCACCACAATCTAAATTTCTAACATCTAGATCTAAATACATTTTGTCGTAGATCACAAAATATTGAGTTTCATAAAAAAAAACATAAATAGATGAATGGTTTAGAATTATTTCATAAATATTTTGAAGTAGTGACGACCACTGCCATGGCTGTTGCCCTGGAATAAGCCATTCTGTTGATTTGTCGCCATGGCAGTGTGTACGTCGTTGTCAAAGAAATTGCTGGGTGCCTCAAATATAAGCAGATCCTCTTAGGTCTTTGAGGAGATGAGATGATGATGAACGATTAAATCGTTGAGAGTCCGATCCACCGGTTGCCTGCTTTGACAGTTTGAGTCTGGAATGTGTGATGCATTGAGTCTGTCAACTTAGTACTGCTTCTCCGAACTCATAGGGTTCACAAAACCCACCTCATCTGCGCCCCGCAATAATGGCAGGAGGCCTAAGCCTACACACGAAGGGTGTTTAGTCTTGCCCGTAACAGAGTAACTTAAACGTAGGCACATGGCGACATCATGCACTGATCGTGGGACTGATGCAGATCATAATCGGCACACGTTGTCCTGTACATTTCCACACTTCAGCACCACGTGGTAGGATTGGACCCGAGCCTTCTGACTACAAGTCTGACTTCACCTACCTGACTTAACTACGCGCCCATCAATGTTAAACTTAACAAGTTATTACTAGTTGATCTAATACTACAGCGGTGATTAACGTGCTGATTGAAGGGTTCGCAACGCATGACTTGTCGAGACAAATCCGATCTTCGACATCTCAGTCAAAATTAACATAAAATGTCCAACTTACTCGTGTTCTTTCAGGTCCATCTCAACTTCAGCGATTCTTGAAGCAATGCCTCGCTGTTGTTGTCGCAGCTCCTGGAAGCCGGCGACGATTTGTTCATTCGTTTTGCCTTTGCTGGGTTTTCCTGACGACATTTTTCTGACATGAGCTGAAGCGAAATAGACTGTTTAACAAAGAGAGTATGAACATTGCAAAATGAGAACGAACAATTTGAGAAAGATCCGACAACTCCTGCAGGCACTTTGTGGACGTAGTGTAGTGTATTTTAGAGTGGTATTGTGGTGATCACAGACATCCTATATTTTTTATATGTGTGTGTGTGTATGAGTGCTTGTGTGTGTGTGCGTACATGCGTGCGTGCTGTGTGTGTGTGTAAGTGTGTGTGTGTGTTTGTGAACAATGTTAAAAATTGATATTATTGCATATGTCCATGAATACTGAATGATAAACAAGTCTGCATCTTCAGCCACATCACTGAGTATTACTGATATTACTGGTTACTGTTGTGGTTCGTTGTACTCATACACAGAGAGAGAGAGCTCATGCAGAGAAGCACTAACCCAAGGAGGTAGGCCAACACATTGGCAAGAGGCACTAAACATCCGAAGCTATGGAAGAGTGTTCTACTGGATAGAACAATGACTGGGAGTGCACAGCAGATTTTCGAGCTGAGAACGGAAAAAAAGAATTACCCAAGAATTGTCAGCAGAGTGGATTGCTGGACTGTACATAGTACTCCATTCCCACTCATCAGAACAAATGAATCAAGTCTAACTCACTGTTCCGCGTGAAAGTAGAACGGAAAAAGCCCATTTCTGCAAGACTGAAAAGTATGTCAGTCTTGCCAAGAACATGAGGAACTGTAGCTTCCAAGCCAAAGTCCTCACCATAGAGGTTGGAGCAAGAGGGTTGGTAGGCACATCTGCCCATTACTTCATGAAGATAGCTTTCGATTTCTGTGAAGGAGACGACTGGGCCAGAGCACTTAAAGCAACAGTGCTAGCAGCTGAAAGGAGTTCCAACTGGATCTGATCGAGGAGGGCCAAATATGAATGTCATAAGGCTTAAAATGTCCCTACGTGCAGCACGTATCCAATAGCTAAGTGGTTAAGACATCCCTCAAAGGATGACTTGACCTTGAGGTGCCTCAACCACTTTGAAGACGCGAGTTTGAACCCAAGTAGAAGGGGGGGGGGGGGAGAGAAAAGACAACAGCAGAAGGGCATCCAGGAGTCACGACATGCATGTGGCCTAATTCCCATAGAGTGTGAGGAGTTTAGAACCTGGCTTTAGGGATCCTTCTTCTCTGAGGATGTCCAGTTCTCCCCAGAGCTGGCTGCTATTTATGGCAATCAGCTTCAGCATCCTGAAATGACGTCATTAGAGAGAGTCCTATTGTTGTGTTCTGTCTTGTTGATATTGCTTTTCGTGCCATAGTTGTCATAATTATTGTTGTTGTTGTTTACTTTGTTGTGTGCGTTTGCGGTTGCGTTTTGTTATAGGTCATGATCTTCAGTCATCAGCAGATGATGGTTGATTTGAAGCTTCTGGATGAGGTTTTGCATATTGAGTAATTTTGTATGTGTAGATAATGAAAAAGAATGGTAACAGAACACATTCAACACATCTTTCTTTAACCCAGATTTTACTTGGAATGTCATTTTGTACAGACAGACGATGAAGACGAATGTTGACAGAACACATCCTAGTTTGACCCCAGATGTTATTTGGATCTGTTGGAAGTCTCCTTGGGATCTTTCAAGCACTTTCATTATTTGCATAGATTACTCTTACACGTTGTCATGGAGCTGGCCTTTAATTCCATATTATGACTCTAACACTTCCGCCACTCTGCAAGTCTGTTAAATATTTTCTCCCTGGGTCAACCTGGTGCTCTTTTCCCCTCCAGCTTTCCTGTTGTGACTAGGTGCTCTAATTTCTCTAGCCTCGTAAAATGTCTTATAAATGTTGCTTGTCTTTTCCTAATCGTGTTCATTAATATTTATAATGGCTACCTGGTTGAACCTGGCTCTCAGTTATAAAAAAGGCTACTTACTGCGTAGCTTTCATCGGCGATCCATCCGACTTCTTCAACGCAACTGCTGGCTTCAGTGCGCACTTTTTGTTTTTGCCTCTTTCAAGACTATCTCGTTTGTTTTCTTTGCTGTCCATGGAACTCTTAACTCTTAAGAACGAAATCCAAAACAAGTGCGACTGGATTCAATTTTTGCTTTGGAGGATGTCCCAGTACTGCCATCCAACGTAGTGATCTGAAAAAAAAAACGTTGGCAACTGTTCATTGTTTGGTATTTACTAGCAGATGCTTTTAAAGAGACAAATTTAAGACCTTTTGAAAGTGCTGACATTTCGGCTTCAGAGAGTGGCAAGCCCGGTAGAATACGCTGTACAAGAACGTGACACGCAGAGCTAGAGGGATGTGGGGTGGAAGAAGTACTTTCCGGTGTGGGACTGCAGGAAAGGTTGTCCTGAAAAGAAGTTGAAGGTTTACCAGGCGGAGCAGAAGGTATGGTGAATGTTGAAGTAGTAGACGTAAAGGAGGCAGAGGGAACTGCGCCTGTGTTGTTGACCAGGGCTGTGCTGCTGACAGGCGCCAGGAACGGTGAAGGAGTCGTAGTCAGGGCGGTAAGAGTAGTGGAGTGGAAGTGGTGGGCTCCGAGGAAGTGGAGGATAGAACGTCCGCAATGTTGACTCGGGCCACGTTGTTGACTGGAACTTCCAACGGTGATGTATCTGCAACAGGAGCTAGGTTCACAGAGTTAGTCTTGTTCAAGTTAATTAATTTTTGTTTTTTATGGTTTGCATGTGTTTGTGCAATGACGCATTGAGATTGATGGCAAGAAGACTGAAAGCTGGGTTAATTGTTCTGCTAAGTTCAGAGCTGAAGTGTTTTGGGGATTTATCAATGATGGACAATTTTTGTTCTAACTGTTGTATATGGGCTTTCATAATTTATCTGCTGGCTTTTAGCAGAATGTTCTTGGTAGACTGCAACAGTTTTTTTTTTTATTACTTTTGTCAGAAGGGGTGTGGTTAAGTCGAAATCCTTTTGGGATGTGTTTCTGCGTAAGCAGGAATGGAGAAAGTATAGATGACTGTACGTTTTTGTTTTAGTAAAGCAGGTCTTTGTGCAGGATACAGCAAGGGAAAAAAGCAGAGGAGGAAGAAGTTGGAAATCAGAGAGAAGACGAAAATGCAGGTTCGATGTAAAACTTGACGCCGTGTAACAACTGTGACACAAAAACAAGACGTGATACAAAGACACTAGTACAAATAAAATGCAGTCTTAGAGTAATACGAAATCCAAAACAGTGCAACTGCCCGTTCAAGCAAACAGGAACCACAAAAACACGAAAATAGGATCAGAACGCGTATTTAATACAACAAGACAAGACAGGCGCAAATTTTCGGCCAACTGGCCTTTGTCAGGCGTGAATGTAAGATCACAAACAGGACTAAATGAAGTCGCAATGTGTTTGTGAGTAATGGTAAGAAGTGGGGAGAGGGGAGGCAAACATGATGTTAAAGGGGAAATGAGATGAATTCTGCAATTTGAAAAGTGGTCATGCCATATTAATATTGTTTTGTTCTGAATAGGGTCCAGGGCTATAACTATGAGGTAAGGCTGATGTAAATGGATCGTGTCTAGTGCAACGAATCCAGTCTGACCTTGGAATAGGAAGAAAAACATCCTAAACCAACAGCCAAGAGGCTGAAGGGAAAACCGCGGAGTACCCAGAGTAAAAACCCTTAGTCAGAGCGGCTGGGCCTGTCTTGTAAAACGAAATTAGAACAGATGAAACAAGAAAACAAAAGAACAAAAACAAAAACAAAAAACAAAAAAAGAAATGAAAAAAATAGCGGGGGGGGGGGGGGGGGGGGGGGGGGGAGGGGGGGCATATGTGCAGCCGCATAACCAAGACCTCACTGTGATGGGAAATTGGTGATGACATGGTCCATTTCAGGAATTTCAGCAGGATAAGATACGGAAAGGGGGAAAGAAAGTATCATAAATAAAACATGCATGGACTCAAGGGCAAATTAAAAGAAGATTCCATGCATAAATTTATCCAAGCAGTATAAACAAAACCTCTGCGTGAAGTACAAGAAAGTTGATACTTACACATTCAAGCAAACACACACACACACACACACAACAACACACACACACAACCACACACACACACACACACACCACACACACACACACACACACCACAACCACAACCAACACAAACCACAACCACAACACACACACACACACACACACACACACACACACACACACACACACACACACACACACACACACCAAAACACACAGAACCACACACACACACACAGAGGTAAAAGTATAAAAGCACATGAACAAAGAGCCATGTCCGGATAAAAGTACATGAAATGGCATTAACTGAATTCTGTTGAGTAATTCTTTTGGTTTGTCATTGAGACCATGTGGCTTGCCTGTTCCAAGTTTATTCATGAGATGGGGTTCTCTGTCTTTTATGTCTTGGTGCAGATTAGAAGCCACAGACCTGTCACCCGGATGTTGTTGATTGAGTGGTCTGATTGGTTGAAATGATTTGAGATAGTTTTATCTCTTTGATGTCGGATATCAGCCAAGTGTTCTTTGAATCGTGTATCAAGGATACGTCCAGTTTCACCAATATACAGTTGAAAACATTTAGAGCAGCTGATCACGCAGACAATGTTATAGGTTTGACAGTTGAAATGTTTTGTAATTTCATATGAGTTTGGGGCATTTGACTGTGGTGGCTGTGCACACGAAAGGACATGTCCGAACATCTAGGTTTGTTACATGGAAGAATTCCTGGAGGTTGGCTGGTGGGTTTCTGAGACTTGAACGTACCAGCAAGTCACGGAGGTTCGTGTCTCTTTTGTAGACAGTTAAAGGGAGCTGGTAAAAATTTTCAGCCACAGTGGGACCGTATTGTGGAATGTCCAGTTGGACAAGATGATCCTTTTCACACAGTACATAAATGGGTGATAGACTAAACTGAGAACTGGACGATCCTCTGTGGCAGCTTTAGGCTCAGAATGGAGGGCATTTGACCGGGAGACAGAGTTGACTTTTTTCCGGGCTTCATTGATGACACTCATTGGGTAATGTCTACGTAGGAATAATCTGGTCATTTCATCTTGCTTTGTCATAGAAATCATCCTCGTCGGAGAAGAGGGGTCGTAGCCGCAAGAACTGAGAGTAGGAAATGCTGGTTTTGGTGTTGGAAGTGTGAGATGATCGATAGTCCAGTTCAGAATGTGAGCTTGTAGGTTTGAAGTGGATTGTAGTAACCAGTTTTTCAGATTGAAGAGAAACTTCGATGTCCAGAAAACACACGGAAGTGTTTGAAATTTCATACGTGAACTTGACGGATGGGTGAAAAGTCTGAACGTAATGAATGAATTCTAAGAGTTGGTCATGATTGAGGGATGTCACACCAATGCCATCATCAATGTATCTTTTGTATACTTCAGGTTTGGGTTTCTTGTATTGCTGTAGTATTTGTTCTTCTAAGAATCCCATGAACATAGCTGGGGCCCATTTTTGTACCCATTGTGACTCCGCTGATTTGTGAAAATATCTCCTCACCAAATGAGAATGTGTTCATTGTCAGGACTAGTTCTGCAAGTCGGATGAGGGTTGATGTAGACTATGTCTGATAAGGTCGTTTAATCCGTCAGAGTGGGGTATGCTTGTATACAGAGAGGTCACATCCAAAGTGAACAAGTATTTGGGCTTGAAGGTGTGGTCTTTATTTATCATTTTAATCAAATTCAAGTGTGGTTAGTATCTTTGATGAAGGTGGGCAAAGACTGAACTACAGGTTGCAAAATGTGGTCAAGAAACTGAGAAATATTTACAGCTGGGCAGTTGCAAGCTGACACAATAGGACAGCCAGGATTGTTGGCTTTGTGTATTTTGGGAAGTAAATAGAAAAGTGATTGGACTGGAAGTTGTTTAGTGAGTAGTCTGGCAGTTGGAGGCAACTGCTTGGAGGAATTAGATTGTTGATAAGTTTAGATATCTTAGCATGATTGGTCATGTGTGCAGATTTTGTCCATTTTTTTGTAAAAGGCTTGATGATGAACACTTTTCAGTTTCTTGAATGCTGTTTTAGCTTGGCTGATTCTGCTGGCTATTTCTAATGTGCATCTGCCGTCTGGTGAGATGACTATTCCCAGACATTTGAATTTATCAGCTTGTCTCAGTGATTGTTGACATAATCTCTCTCTTTTTTTTTTTATTAACATTTTTTTTTTTTTACTGAATACCGTGCCTTCAGTCTTCTTGCTCTTTAGCTCTAGCTATTATTTCTGCTTTGTATTTCTTTTATATTCACAAAATGTTATAGGTCTTTTTCATTTTCTGCAATAAGAACGGTGTTATCTACGTAACGAAGATTGTTTAACATTTTCCTCCAACCTTTATTCCAAGGCATTCATCTAGGTTTCACATGACGGTCTCACTGTAAAGAGAAAACAAATCTGGTGACAGAACACATCCCTGCCTTACCCCTCTTTTGGTATTTTGGAAAGAGCTTACATAATTTTCTACTCTCATTGCTGCTGTTTATTCCCAATACACGTTCCTTCTTCTTCTTATCATTATTGTCTTTTTTAACGCTGCTCTGACTTCATCTTTCATCATTGGTGGTCCTTCAGTGTTCTTTCTTATGATGTTTTCTGCGTTTCTGCCATCGTCGAAAAAGATCTTTAATGTGCTCTCCAAATCTGTCTAATATTTTTTCTTCGTCCATAATAATCGTACTATCTTTAGATTTGAAGCAATCAGTTGATGAGCACGTCTTTTTCCTCTGGGCAACTTCTTCACTGTGTTTGTACATGGATCTCTTTTACGTCGGTCTTCTATGTCTTTGCACCTTGTTTCCAGCCAAGCTTCCTTAGCTTCATTCCACCTAGTCCTGATACGTTTTGTATTCTTCCTCTTTTCTTTTGCCCTTCTCCGTTCTTCCATCAAGCCTAGAATTTATTTTGTCATCTAGTTCATTTTTTGCTTTTCTTTCAACTCTAGGGGTTTCCTCACACGCTTTATTTATCGAGTTTCTCGAATTTGTCCATTGTTCCTCACCGTCACCAACGTTCTTCAGAGCTCTGAATTTGTTTTGATCATACACATTATATTTTACACGAGATTCATCCGTCTCTAAAATTCCAAGATTTAGTTTGATGTTACTTTTGGTTTGTTTTGTTTTGTCCACGACTGCATGGAATAGAAAAGCAGGAAATAAAAAAAAAAAAAAAGAAAAAAAAAAAAAAAGGCATTTTCCTCGACAGAATAACTTTCTGTTATAAAACGATGAAACAAACATTTGAGGCAAATTGTGTGGGAGGATGGGAGAAAGAAAGGTCAACAAGGGTGACTCTCCCAGTCAAGTCCTTCAAGGAAGGTCACAGTAGGTCCTACTAATACCTGGGGGAAACATCTACAAAACAATGCCCATGACTTATGTTCTCAGGCCTAATTCAGAATAAACGTTTTCTTGTAATGACAAAGTGGGGTTAATAAAACGATGTTGCTTTTCTTCTCCGTCATCTTCTCATTTCAAGTTTCGAAGAAGCGCTCTGCGATGTGGGAGAAAATCGCAGCTGAAAAGACACAGTAAACGAGCAGAGTAACTTCCCTTGTTAAGTTGTCTGCTAACGGGCATCATGGCGGCTGCGGTCAGAACATTGAAGGTTGTTGGTTGATTCAGCACTTCTGTCGTTAAACCATTGACAATTTTAGTGATCGAGATAGTTGTATGGGTTAGGATATCAAGTTAGAATATTTTCAGAGCGATCTATTTTCTTTATCATGGAAATCATGTGTTTTTTTGTGCCAGTTTTTAACTTACCAACTCACTCAACTGATAGATCTAGTAGTTAGTTAGAAAATTAGAAATGGATTTCTAGGTTATTTGATCATTGATGATTTGATCAAATCATGGGTTATTTTGTTTAAAGCCCAACCGACTGCGTAAAGCCACATCAGGGCTATAACAATTTCAATACACACACTTCAAGATGATGAATTCATGAAAATTCTGTTATATCATCAGTGTTACTCGGCCCTCTTTTAGTCTTTAGGTCTTTTGACGAGAAATATTAACACAGATAGAGAACCAACGCACACAGTTTTGCTGGTGGTCATTGTCTCCTTCGGGGAAAAAATTCTAACACAAAATACACTAGTTTTTTGGGGAACAACTCCCCCTCCACCACCACCACCACCCCGCCCTCCAATCATTTCATACTGTTGGAGGAAATATATTTGGTACCGGTATGAGCAAAGATAATCCTTTCCAGACTTTTGTGGTCTCCCCCTCCCCCCCACAATCTTTAACAGCAATAGTAACTGTAAGCCCAATGAAAAGCTGACATTTGTTTTGAGGCATTGTACAATGTTAGGCTTATTTAGTATGAGCTTTATCTTTTAATTTTTTTTAAAGATATCACTGAGGGAATATATATCCTCAAAACAGTGTGCATGACATGATGTGTTTATGCCCAATTTACATCCGATGTTTCTGAGTAATGAGCCTTCTGCTTAATGGAGGAATATTTTTTGCTACATCTACAGTTTACAACTGTTTAATTTTACAAGCATGCTAGTAATGTCATGATTAATTTGTCCATTAATTTCAGTGTTTTCTGTTTCATTGCAGACTGTGTGGCCGCACATTCCTCTGATAAAGTTTCCTATCAGAGGAGAAGGTAATACCCCCCCCCCCCCTAAAGTTGTCTATCAGAGGACAAGGTAATAACCCTCCCCTCAGAGTTGTCTATTGGAAGACAAGGTAATGACCCTCCCCTCAAAGTTGTCTATTGGAAGACAAGGTAATAACCCTCCCCTCAAAGTTGTCTATCAGGGGACAGAGTAATGACCCTCCCCTCAAAGTTGTCTATTGGAAGACAAGGTAATAACCACCCCTCAAAGTTGTCTATTGGAGGACAAGGTAAGGTAGTAGGAAACTCTGGGGAGAGCTAGACAGCAGAAGGTCCTCAGAGGACAAAACCCCCGTCAAGCATGTGTTTTGGCCCTAAACTCCTCCCAGTTTCGTATCAGAGGACAAGGTAATACCCTTCCCTCCAAAGTTGTCTATCAGAGGAAAAGGTAATAACCGTCCAGGTAATAACTCTTCCCCCAAAATGTCTGATTGTAGGGTAAGGTAATAAACCTCCCCCAGTTTCTGATCATAGGACAAGGTAGGCCTGATAATCCTCCCCTCAAAGTTGTGTATCAGACAAGTTAATAACCCTTCTCTGTACTAAAAAGTATCAAACCAATACAAAACAAGAACAAAGTGCAGATTTAAAAATATTTGTGTGTTTTGTTAATGTAGTGTAATGGTATAGTTGTTGTTGTTGAGGTTGTTGTTGTTGTTGTCGTTGTGTTTTGTGTGTGTGTGTGGTGTGTGTGTGTGTGTGTGTACAAGTTCTAAAACACACCTCTGCTTACCTTTACCTCCCAGCTTGTCCATGCTGTAAGTTCCATGCAATGCTATGTGGCTGATGTTTGTTTGAACATGTAGTTGATTGATGTAGCCTACATGTACATGTGTGTGTGTATGTGTGTGTGTATGTGTGTGTGTGTGTGTGTGTGTGTGTGTGTGTGTGTGTGTGTGTGTGTGTGTGTGTGTGTGTGTGATATGTCAGAATGAGTCATGTGAGGCTATCAGAGTATTTTTTAGAGTATTATATGCATATGTGTTGGAAGTGAGAATTTTTTTTTGTATGTGTACTACTCATTAAAAAAATCTGCAATGCTATTGTTTTCTACATATTTCGCATCATGTGCATGCTTTTATAAATCCTTAGCATTTGATATGATTTTGATTAACGCTTTTTTCTTTGTTGTTTAAATTCTGTAAAGTATGAAGTACTTAGGAGGCTTTCCCCCCATTTTTCGTGTTTACGCATAATTGCGTCTCAAATACTGAAATAGTTGGTCCTTTGATCAGGATGATGGTTGTCAATTTTGTTTCCTGCGGTATTGTGCAGTGTCATCATTATTATTGGTTTTACTATTATCTCACTGTGAGTTTATTGTCACACAGGAACATGGAGATTGAGATTATGACATAGCTTGTCTGAAAAGTGTCTGTTCTTTGATATTCCAGTGCCAGGTTTCAACCCTGCAGCTTCTGCTCCAACAGCAAACTCAACTCATCCGACATCCAGTCCACCCGCTACTGTTTCGACCAGCAAGCCCATTGGAGCAACACCTCGGGGTTCCGGTATTGAGAACCTTGATCTCCCCAAGAAATACCAGCGAAAACTGATTGACATTGATGAAATGGAATTTATTGAGGTTAGTATGAGTGATATGTTTTCTCAATCTGTGATTGGTATAGATTGTTATATACATAGTGTAGGGGAAGGTTGTACTGACTTGATTTCTTCCTGTAGCTGAGATGATGTGTAGATGAAAGATCCTTGGGCATTTTGATGCTTTTTGTTGTTTGTTTGCTGCCTCATCAGAGCCAGGAATTTGAAGGACCATGTTATGAGGACCTTTTTATTTTTGTGATAAATGGAAAGAGTGAGGCAGGTGGTGCCAAGATGATTCTTTAACAGTTTACACAATTATGGTATTTTCTGGTCTGCAGCTGCTTCAGAATATGAAAAGAAAATACCGTTTCCCAAGGCTGACTGAATATTTTTTTCAATCAGTAATTGTTCTTCATACAACCATATAGAGTCCACACCCATATGTGATTCTTAACCATTACTTGACCCTGAAATGGGTGACTCACCATGACCATCAAATGATTTATTAAGATGATACATATGTATGAGCTAATAGCGAGTCTTGAATCTGGGAGTTTGATTCAGATTAAAATAGCTTTCAATTTTACAATATATTGAAATATGTTTTAATTTGACAATCATGTGCATAGTTTTTACTCTGGAAATGGTAACGAATGCCTATTGCCTGCGGCATTGTCTAGTTGATTATGAGTTTAGTGGTGAATAATAATGTTTATACTTTGAGTCTTGTTGCACAGAAACTGAGCTTTGAAGGACAGCTTATCTGTTTGTTTTCTAATGTTTCTAGAGCCTGGAAAGAGTCATAGTGGTTTTCTAGACTGCACTAGTTGGTGCTCAAAAGGAAGATTGCTAGAAAATAATTTTGTTCATTTCTTTGTTTATTGTCTTTGATTTATGAAGTAAACTGCATTTTTTGGTACTTTGTTTCAGCGAGGAGGTCCAGCATGAATGAAGACTTTGTGATATGTAGAGTGAGTGGAACCCTGATGCACCATATCCATTATAAGTGAACCCAGTTTCTTTCTCTGCGACTGCAGGCCTACTATATCTAACCATTTAAGCAGTTAAACTGGTTTCGATTTATGTAGGGTTTGGGATAATGGAGTAGGATCCAGCTTATTTAGGATCTAGGACTAGGACAAAGGAATTGTGTGTAGGTGTTCATGCATGGACATGCCTACAATAATTGAAGACACATTTCAACTTTTTTGATAGACTGTATTTGTCATTTGGACCTGCCTTTTATTGCTGCTCAGGTGCACAATCCCAGAAAATGAATGTATGAGATCAGTTATTTATTTGCATTTTCAAAACTGACATTCACTTAATGCTTGAAGGACACTGTATGGAATGTACATTTTTTCATTAATTATAATCTCTTGAAGAACAGTGTGAATGAAGTGAAGACTGTAAACTGTAATGGTCATTGATGTATGTGGTGATGTGAATACTATTTGTGCTGTGTAAATGATGTAAATGTTGGTATGTGGAGTGCATGCTGTAAGCAGGGTTTTTCTGCTCTTTTTCCTTCTAGTAGTATGTTTTTTGTTCATGGACAATAATTGTGAGTATTTATGTTTACAATATACTGAATGTTTTCATGACATTCAAAAGATGGAAATAAAGAGAGAGGAAAATCATCTTTAATCTATTGCTTCTTTGTGTATTGATACCCAGTAAAGTGTAACAGAGGCAAAACCGAAAATGCAAAACTCATTAAACAAAACTAATTAAATAAACAAATTGACAGAATGTATATACAGTGGAAACCATTTATAACAGGACCGGTTATAACAGGAATCCGGATATAACAGGGCTTTTTTCAATCCCCATTTTTTCTTCCTCTTTGTCTCTATTAAAACTTATCGGCAATAACAGGGAGACAAGAGGGCTCGATCGGTTATAGCAGGGATGCCGAGACGGGCTCTGCAGCAGAAAGGCCTAGGCCTAGACTCAGCACGCCACGCAGTAGGCCTAGATCTAGATCTAGGCTAGCCTTGGTATACTGTGTACTGTACACTGAAAGAACGCTTCGCAATGCGAGCGTGATGCGCGCGCAAGCGTGTAGGCCTGAGGCCACTGAGTCAGTGACTGACTGCGCCATCATTCAGTTTGTAAGCTTACTGCACACTTACACCAGACCAGATCTAGGCCTAGATCTACTGTTTATCTTTCCATGATTTACAAAAGTCAAGAGTTAGTTGATCAGTCCTTATTTCCCTTGATATCTGATATAACAGGGATCTGATATAACAGGGATTTTGATTTGGTCCCATCATCCCTGTTATATCAGGTTTCCACTGTATACACAAGACAAGCCCAAACAGAAAACGACAACAAAGAAACCAGCCAATCAAAACTCAATATAAAAAAACACAAAAAAATCAACAAACTAACCAAAAAAAAAAAAAAAAGAGGTCAAGCCATACCACATTATTTCTTTAGCTCGGTAGTTGCTTCCCTTGCAGCCATAGTTTCAATAACCATGACAGAAAATTTGTCATGGTTCAAATTGTATAATATGCCAGATATATGACTTTACTTTTTTAACACTAACAACACAGATCCACATGCCCCTCACTGTGCACCGATGACATTGCAATCATATCACAGTTTCAGTTTCTCAAGATGACGTCTCCGCACTTGGAACAAATTCCATATAGGCCTACTACATGCACTAACGTCACAGGTGCCATGTGTATGATGATCATGGCACAAAGCTTTCAGCCAGCACATAAACTCATGAGCTGGACAAGTCCTGAGGCCCAAACAAGCCTATGTTTTACCTAGTCTGTGTTTTATAGGGCCTACTGGTATTTCATCAGCTGGCATCCAATTTATCACACAGGGGATTTAAAAACATACCTGAATACAAATACAGAATGATAGGAAGAAATGACAAAGCGAAGAAGCAAGGCAGAAACAAAGAGAGTGACAGAAAAGAGGAAATTTCCAGCTCAGAATTTCCAGAAGGTGGGGATACTATCTACATTGAAAGAGTCGGCGGCATCCCCAAGGGGGAGGGTGTTGCTCAGTGCAAATATACTCGCGGTGTGTTCCAAAAAAGTTTAAAGGAAAAATGGCCATTTTTAAGCACAGGTAAGTTCCTGCTCTTAAGATTTTCTCATTTTTGGTCGTTCAATCGATTAATATGGTAGGCCTACATGTTTGACTTAAGTTTGGCTACAACAAAAAAATGGGCATATTCAAGCAATTGAGAAGTCCCTTCTCTAAGATTTTCTAGTTTAAGGTTATCATAACTTATCAACATCACGCAGATGCACACGTATGTCACAGCTATCCACACATGTTGTGCTCCACCACACCTTTATTTTTTGTTGGGTTGCATCTGTGGTAATTTTGTTTCAAATTTGGTACACAACCATCAAGAAATGCTGAAGAACCATTGCCAACACATTTTGTTCATACAGTTTCAGTTTATTCAAGAATGATTCAGTCTGGTAAACATCCATGGAGTTTTTTCAAGGATGATTCAATTTTGTAAACATCTGTAGAGTTTATTCAATGATGATTCAATTTTGTAAACGTCTGTGGAGTTTATTCAAAGATGATTCAGGTTGGTAAACATCTATGGAGTTATTCAAGGATGATTCAGTCTGGTAAAATATCCATGGAGTTTATTCAAGGATGATTCAATTTTGTAAACATCTGTAGAGTTTATTCAATGATGATTCAATTTTGTAAACGTCTATGGAGTTTATTCAAGGATGATCAAATTGGTAAACATCTGTGGTTATTCAAGGATGATTCAGTCTGGTAAACATCTGTGGAGTTTATTTAATGATGATTCAATTTTGTAAACGTCTATGGAGTTTATTCAAGGATGATTCAATTTTGTAAACGTCTATGGAGTTTATTCAAGAATGATTCAGTCTGGTAAACATCTGTGGAGTTTCTTCAAGGATGATTCAGTCTGGTAAACATCCATAGAGTTTATTCAAGGATGATTCAGTTTGGTAAACATCCATGGAGTTTACTCAAGACAGAATCAATTTGATAAATGTTTATTCATGAGGGTTTCAATCTGGTAAAACATCTTTCCACAAATGGTTAAGGAACCATTGTTGACATGTTTAGTGCATATAGTTTGAGAGTTTAATTTGAGTTTCTTTGAAAGAGTTCATCGCACTTAGTTTCATATGGGCTCCACCTATCGGTCATTTTGCAGATTCCTTGAGCCAGCACTAAGCCCTATGTGCCAGCAATGTCTTGAATGGATGGAGGTGGGATGGGTTTAACAGCACCTATCAAATGCTAAGCTGACATCATTAGAAAGACTTAAGTACTAAGATAGGCATCGAGAAGAGAAGTTTTTATTTTGATTGATCTTGAATAAGCGAAGAAATGATGAAAGTAATGGTATTTCAACAGGGCTTAAAACGTTTCATGTCTGGGTGGAATTCCGCGATTTCAGTTTGTCAAAAAACAAACAAACAAAAACAACAACAACAACAACAAAAACGAAAAGAGCAAGGCATCCGTGATCGGCTTGCAAGAGTTTATAGCAACAGCGCACAAGTTACGGCCCCTGATTTGCTCCCAGACCCCCCTAGTTTGTGTTTTTTTCCTCCTGTTTTAAGCCCTGATTTCAAGGTTGCTGATACTCCCACCTATACACCTATCATGTCTCTTCATAAAGTCAGACTGGAGTCAGCAGTCGCTGGTGTAGTGGTTTGCGCAATAGACTACCGATTGGAAGGTTGAGGGTTCAAATCCCCATCCTCTCTTCAAAAATCATTGTGGGATTTTCGGTTCTAACCCAGCGTTGGGCGTGCTACTGGGCTCATTGGGAAGACTGGGACCACACAGTCGAGTCTCATCCATTCACGGATGCGTCATTGAGGGTGTTGCTCATGTCTTTTGACCAGCACCGCAGCTGTCTGTATCTCTCAGGCCTGGTTAACGCCAGGATATATTATGACAGTAAGCGTAGAGTACAGCCCTGTCACACAGTCTCAATCGTAGATGGAACTCCATAGCATCATGATTATCATCCTCATCGACATCATCCTCATAGCATTGTAAAAACTGTACCAACTTCTGTAGCCATTGAGGTGGTGTAGAAAAATGGTAGGGGGGGGGGGGGGGGGGTTACAAGAGTACAAAAGTAACCTCCCTGCGTGCAATGATCCTAAGAAAAAAAAGTCAGACAAGAGTCAAGCTGAACAAGGTCTTTTCTGCTGATTCAGCCAAGCCTGTTCCCTTGGCTGTGGTTTGCTAGAAGTAGGCAGGGAAGGTGGGACTCTTGTTCATCCATTCATGCAATGGTTTCCTAATCAGATGACAAGACATTTGGGTATCTTACAAGTCATAGTTACTCTGGTTATTCACCCATGCTTATTTAAATTTCTTCTCTTTGACATTCACAGCACTGGACAGAAATCCCACTGCATCAAGATCGAGTTATGGCCATGGGAATGCTTTGTTCCAATTAGATTCCCCTTGTCCATTTGAGTTGACAGTTAAACGCCAGCCGATATGAAGGGCCTTACATGCCACCCAACTGAGGTGGTCCACAGGAAGGTTGAACAAGCCGCAGGTGATCTTAACTCAGTCCCTGCACCTCTCACAGTAGGGAGAGGGAGAGATCTCGCTCAGCCCGTGACTGTCCTGAAATCTGTTCACATTCCAGCCCAACTGACCCAGTCCTTGAAGCCAATTCATTCGCTGAAGTTATGGATACTATTGTACTAACAGCATTTTTACTACTATTGACACAGCTGATCCTATTAATGACCTCTCCCTGTCTTTCTGTTTCTCATGCTTAGCTATATAAACTTACCATATTCCTCTCTTGTAAAAGCACCCTCTTTCTCTCTCTGAGTCTTTCTATGTAAATGCAATGAAAAAAATTGTGTGTGTGTTTGTATTGACAAATTGATTGTTCGAAGAAGCACTTACCGCAATCAGCAGCATTGTGGAGGACAAGCCTGTAAGCCTACAGAGCATTGTGGAGGACAAGCCTGCAAGCCTACAGATCACTGCAAGACATGGGTGAAACACTTAAGGTATTATGGATATTATGGAATATAAGTCAGCGTTGATTATAAACAGACTGAAATTGGTCACAGGGAGGAAAATAGAGGAGAGAAGTCAACAATGGAAACATAAATAAATTGTATCAATTAGATATCAATTTGAACTCACTCTTGGTGCATAATTTTTTTTGTTGACTGCGGAGAGAAAAACAAAAATCTGGAAAAAAATACATGTAATCTGAACATGTTTACTTGTAGTTGTACCCCCTTACTTTTGTAGCGTGAACATGCATGATGCACCAAGCGTCCAAGTTATGTCTTAGTACACAAGTTACATACTGCTTTGTGGCTGGGGAAAGCCACTAGTCTGAACATCTGTGTTGATAGTAGTACAAAGTATGTGCTATTAGTACTTAACATACATGGTTCCAATTTGCTGAGTTCCCTTAGCTACATTATTCTATTGACTACAGGTTGTGCACCTTGGAGACCTGCAAATCTGAATATGGCCTAGCATAAGAATCACACTGTTCAATGGGATTTTAGGGGAGGAATCTTGTGTGGGTCAATTCTTATAAAAAGAGAATGACAGTCATCAATTGGTCCCTGGCAGTCATTCTCTCCCTTTCAAAAAAAAAAAAAAAAAAAAAAAGGGGGGGGGGGGGTGATGGATTGAGGGAAGGGACAATTAACAAATGTGCTAAGTGGATGAAGCATGGGACAAGAATTATCCGTTGGAATTAATACACATGGCCAACTGAAACACATTCTCAAGTAACAGAAAAATCAAACACAACACAAATACGTCATTGTAATATTTTTTTTTATTTTGGTTTATTCTTCTTTTTGACATAATGGCCACCTGCTGACTTTGCAGATCATACAATGGCACCATGGAAACACAGGCTGCTTCCTTTAGTATTTTACTTTATTTCTCATTCAAGCAACTAAGAACTGGATTCTTTCTGCTTGTGGAAAAAGTCTGACTCCCTTTTCTCATATTCAATTTCTGCACACATCAATTTCATTCTTTACTCTTTCATTCAAACTACTTTGTTTAATAAAATAAAAGTGTCTTTAACAGGCTCCATGTCAGAACTGAAAGTTAATTATTTCTGCTCTGTACCATGTCCAGAATTTTCAAAATGAAGTTTATTTCAGTGGCACACCACTCTACATTTATCCCAACACACACCACACACACACACACACACACACACACACACACACACACACACACACAAACAGCATGGAATGCAACTGTTCCAACTTAAATTCAAACTTGTCTGAACTTATCTTCAAACTGTAAGACAATATTTAATACAGAGTAACAACAGACAATAATGACTACATGGAAACAGAGTAGGCTACTTGTAACATAGGCAGATTGCAAATCACGTACTCCCACAACGAATGTGTTAAGAGGCAGCAGCTGTATTTCAAATGCACATTTGATTATGTGTGACATTGCAACTGCCCTTTCAAATCTTTTATTACAAAAAATTAAGAAACATGAACTAGGAGGAATAAAAATCAAATGACAGTTACACTTCTGTCTTATACAGAGAACAAAAACGAGCACAAATCAGAGACAGCCACCCTTGCGGATATTTGCAATCTTTACTGTTTTTGTGATTTTGCATGGCTGTTACTTAAAAACTAACTACTCCAGCTTACTGTCCTGCAGTTGACTGTACTTAATATTAGTAATAATAATATCAACAAGAACCTGCAGACACAAACACAAGAGGCTTAATTACTTGAAGTGGATATTAATTATCATTATTATCACTCTTCTTTGTACGATATCAACAAGACCCTGCAGACACAAGTGGCCTAATTACTGAACTTGAGGCTGATTATTAATTATCATCATTATCATTATTATTGCAATCCTTCTTCTTCTAATTATTATCATCATTATTAAAGAAGGCCAATTATCATATCTGAAGTTCCGCAGACAGTGTAGAGTTATATCAGGACTATAGCTATCTCAAAACACACATACACAAAAAACCTTGTTGACCCTTGAAGAAAAAATATGTAGGCCTACACAAGCAGTGCACTTGTGCATGTTGACCATTCTACCCAAGTCATCATCAGGGTCTTAAGGAAAAAAAGAAAGAAAGAAACATACACAAATCATAAACATAATTAAGGACGCTAAAACATAAAAACTGGCCGAAATTACCTAAAACTACTTCTGGCCTTCTGCATGTCAAATTTCCTTTAGTGGAAAAAAAAAAAATGCAGATGATAAATGTACCAATTATCAATCCTAGTAATAGAAAGTATGTAAGGCTATTGAACACATACGGGTGAATGGACTACCAAGGCAAAAAATGATAGGCTGAGATGACATAATGCAAAGGAGCAAGCCAGAAACAAAGAGAATGACAGAAAAGAGGAAAATTCAAGCTTAAATAATACTCTTGTGGTTATACAGTAACAGTTGCCTCAATACTTGTACTGAAATAGAAAATTTACTTGATTTTTAACAAATTTTTAATAATGATGGAACATATTACTTAAAATAGTTGAATGTCATTACATAAACCTGCCCAGAAATTCCTATTTAAAGACTTCAACTAAAAAAAAAAAGTCAACTCAAGACTAGGCATTCATGACTCATCATTGATACTTAACATGTCAGCAGCTGAACTGACAAATCTTTACTGTTACCAACATGTGTACAAATCAATACATTTACAACCAATGTCCTGTTAATAAAGAAACATTCTTCCTTTCCTACATAAACAGTGATAAAAACCACCAATGCAACAAATCAACAGAAATAAAATTTTGTATCAAATTTGACATTATAGGGTTTGATTTCCACAAATCTGACAATTTGGAGTTTGGTTATTATCTTTCTTTTTTTTCTTGGCTGGTCTTCATCACCGAGTTCGTGATGTATGACTTTATGATTTATGTAAGTATCTTGCGTGTACCCATCAGTTAACACAATACACATTAACCCTTTGACTCCCACAGCCTGTCCATCAGATCCTGAATTAATTACCAACCAAGCTAGAGAAGCAAAATCTTAATCCTTTGACTCCCTCAACCTATCCACCAGGTTCCTGCAGGAACCTGGTGGATAGGTTGAGGGAGTCAAAGGTTAAATCTTTGCAGTATGTGGATAGGTTGTGGGAGTCAAAGGGTTAATCTTAGGCACACACAAGCTGAGAAAGTCTCACCATGACATCTAACTGATCATAGGGTATTGAACACATAGACTGGACAGGATTTTGATTTGGTTTTGAGCACGTCCTTAGTCCGCATGATTATGGCTAGCGGACAGACAATGGTGACTGTTCTTGTGCAGCTTTGCGTCATGAACAAAATGGATTTGGGTTGACTATGTTCAAAAGCATACAGGTATCCAAAGACCACATGTGCTTCTAGTGACCACTGGATGCAGACACAGACTGACACAGAGCACTTGGGCTGAAGTAGAGAACGCCATGCTTGCAGGACATTTGTGTGTATGTGAGGAGATGTGTGTAGTGACCATCATTCGGCCACTTAGTCAAACTAACATGCAGAAGAAGAGGGAAAAAAAACCCTAAATGCTAAGATACTAGCAAACTGAAAGACCCCAATACAGATACACAGTTCCACGGTTTTCCTGAGCAACTGATTTTCTCAGCCTTGGCTGAACTGATGTAGGGATGACAGTGGTGGCACCAGCTGAAAGATGCCATGTCAGCTGATGGGTAAGAGATCCTGGATTTCAGAAGCCACTGAAAGAATCCTGGATCAGTGATAACACAAGGAATTTAACAGCAGAAGGAACGAACCCCACCAGAAAAGACACGTTTACTCCTCTGACTAGGAAAAGAACACTGACGATCACAAAGAGATGAAGTGTAAGCGCTCAGAAAGACAAAAGGGAAGGGCTGGACAAAGGAGCTGAAGATGTGGAAGAAGCTACCTTACGTAACGTCATGTGAGCTGAATGTCACATTGCAAAGAAGGTATCTGGTACAATGGTGACAGACTCTGGACTGATGAAGGCAAAAGATGGAACGTTACCACTGAAGACTAAAGATGAGCTTGCAAGAGAGGCTGAACATTTCATTTGTAAATGGGTATAAGGGCATAACAGTGGAGACGCCCAAGGGTGCAGGGGACTGTACTGTCACTTGGATGTGCAGACTTCAACCTTGTGGAACTCCAGTGTTGTCCCAGAGGATTGGAAGAATGGCGAGGTGATCAGCATCCCCCCAAATGAAACCTTTCAGAATGTAACAACTGCTGTGGTGCAGTGGTTAATGCAATGGACTACTGACTGGCAGGTTGTGAGTTCGAATCCCCATCAGTATATCATCGTGGTTTTTTTCAGCTGTAACCGGCTCCTCCCCAGAGTTGGGCATGTTATGGGCTCATTGGGAAGACTGGGACCACACAGTCGAGTCTCATCCACTTCATGGATGTGTCACTGAGGGTGTAGCTCAAATCTTCTGACCAGCACCACAGGTGTCTGTTTCTCTCGGGCCTGGTTGACGCCAGGATATATTATGATAGTAAGCATAGAGTTACAGCCCTGTCATGCCGTCTCAATCCCAGATGAACTCCATAGCATCATGATTATCATCCTCATTGACATCCTCATCATCATCACATTGTAAAAAAACAAAAACGAAAAAAAATGTGCCAGTTTCTGTGGCCATTAAAGTGGTGTAGAAAATGAGACCAAAAAAACAAAACCAAAACAAAACCAAAAAAAAACACTGGGGAGGAACTACCTGCAGCTGATCCCAGGAAAAGTCTTCTGCTAGGTCATTAACTGACTGTGTGACACAGCAGACAATGAGTGGCGATAAGAGAAAACAGGCTTTTGTCCTAGACATCCTTTATAGATGAGATCTTTACCCTACGACAGATCACTAAAAAGTGGGAGGAATTCCAAACACTTTTCCCTATCAGTTTCAGTTTCTCAAGATATCTCTGTGCTAGGACCGAATTCCATATGCACTAATGTTACAGGTGCCATGTGTATGGTGATCATGGCACAAGCCTTGAGCCCGTAAGTAAACCCATGGACTGGCCAGGTCCTGAGGTCCTACCTAGCCTATGTTTTACCTAGTCTAGATATTTCTTTTATACTATTATCTCACTATCAGCTTCACAGACTTCACTAAGCCTATGACAGCGTCCATGCACCATTATTCTGAAAGATCTTGAAGTCCTATGGCATTCCACAGAAAGTTGTATCAGCAATAGAGCAAGTCTACAACATCTATAACAACTTCATCGACTGACCTGGACAGAAGATGGCTACAGCATCTTGATCAAAGTACTAGAGCCTCATTGGCATCAGACAAGGCGCTGTTCTCTCCCTTCTTCTCTTCACAACTGCCGGTGACTGGGTGCTGCAGCTGATGAAATAGCTGCCATGACAAGTAACCATGAAGATCATCAGTTGCTAGCGGCTGACATTAACAGCTATGCAAGACATCCTGGCCCAATCATCAGATCCAGAAAGACCATGAACATGTAGACCACAGAAGTGCCAACAGAGGTCTTCACTGACCAGAAGAATGTTCAGGAAGTGTAGAACTTCATGCACCTCGGCAGTTCCAGCAGCAGCACTAATGGCCTTGACAGCAGGAAATTTACCCTTGGATTTCAACTGAGGTTCTAAAATTCGACTGTGATATCAACACTGCTCCACGGATGTGAAACCTGGCATCTTAAGATCACCCAGGAGAAGAAACTGGACACTTTAACATTAGATACCAATGAAATTGTTGGCATGAAACGGAACACCTTCTTGTCAAATGAAAAGGTCAGGATCACAAGCTCCTCATCTCAACCATCATTTGCAGACAGCACCTGTGCTGGCAAGGGTATACATCTATCTGGACCTGCAAGACAAGCCATTAAATGGACGTCAACAGGCCAGAGAAAGACTTGGCTGCCCAGGATGAGCTGGCAATGGAGTAACTGGACTTCTAGGTGGTCAATGGAAGATGGAATGACACCAACCGCATGACTGAGAACCATGCACGGCTTAGTGCCTTAACTGTCTTTTGTGTTGCGTGAAGCAAGAGCAACCAGGTCTAAGACACACAAGCTTTATCAATAGACTTTTCACTGGACATCATCAAACTGTGTTTGGTGAAATGGCGGTAATCATTCAGGAAGATGTAAAGCTGACAAAAATACACCCCCAAATATGAACATTATTTATAAAGGTATCTCTTTTCATCATGAAAAAACAAATGGACAACCAAACAACAAACTACTACAGTGAGGATACTGTAAACAGGATAAATAATAATAATATAAAAAAAAAAGCAAAAAACAGAGAAGGATAAAGAGAAATAATGACAATAAAGATATCAAAAACAAGCAAAGTTTTTTTTCTTCTATGGGTGGTCAAATCACAAGCACTGGCAGTGATGTCAGCCATATTATGACACTTCATGGTGTTAGAGAATGCTGGACCAAGAAAGATAAAATAAATTTAATAATATTGAAAGAATGATGTGCATGCGAGGAATACTGGGGGGGGGGGGGGGGGGGGGGGGTCAAAATAAAGAAAAAAACCCACTAACAAAAATATACTTTCCTGAACTTTGAAAACTACTGCAAAGAAAATGTGTAGACTGTTTTCATAGCTCACGAATGAAACAAATAGGCCAAAATATTCTCTTCTGAGTATGCAGTTCAGATCCGGATCCAACTTTGTATTAATTTGTTTGATACAAAAACATGATACACAAGCTTTTACTGCTAACTAAATACTGGTAACAAAAACATGATACACAAGCTTTTACTGCTTACTAAATACTGGTAACAAAAACATGATACACAAGCTTTTACTGCTTACTAAATACTGGTAAGTTTACCCAGTCCTAGAGAAGTCAGTTAACTAAATCTTTGGACATGATCAGAAGTACACTTTGACGATAATACCAATCTCTTCAGAATCACAGGAAAGAAGGCAACTGGTAAAAACTTTCTGATGATAATCTGTTGAATTTCCTAGACAGGCTGCACCTTTGAGTCATCATTAACAGCACACTTTACTTCATTCACACAATGATTTGCTCAGAAAGACCAAGTAATACAGACCACTGTCTTTTGTATGAACTAAACAATCACAACTGATTATATCACCAGACACTTGTACACAACTGGCAACACACTGGAACCAATTCAAATCACGGGTCTTGCTGCATGCTTCCTCACAGGTCATCTGCATCATCACAACTCCAGCAGTTAGTCCTTGAGGCCCAAATCACCCAGTTCCACTTCAATCACATTAACTATATCATCCACATAACATTTTGCCACTTCACACAAATCAAAACAGTAACAATCCGTCTCCTTTTTCAAGACTCCAGCCTCACACATAATGTCAGCAATTTCCTGCATGACATTTTTGTTGGTGATTGTATTTATCTTTGCCTGAATTGTCATCAAGCTTCCAAGAGTGTAGCCATTGTCAGCTCTATCTGACATCTGCCACACATGACCATTTAGTTGGGGAGATGGGCCGACTCCATTTATTTGCTCTTGTTCTTGGACAGGAGAGGGAGCAGCGGGAATGATGGCAGTTTCTGTCTCCATCTTCTCCTCTTCAGGTTCTGAGGACATGTCTATGGGCTGAACATTCTTGGCTTTGTCCTCATCTTCACTGTCTGATGACAGAGAAATTGATGATGAGATCTCACCCTCCTCCTCTGAGCTCTCTTTCTCGACTTTGTGAGTCTTAGAGGCAATGACTTGCCTGTTGGTTTTCTCCACTGGGGGAGGAGGAGGAGGAGGAGGAGGGTGAGAGACTACTGGAGGTGAGGGTGGCCGTGCTGCTGATGGTTCTACAACTGGATCTGAGTTTTTTGTGCCAAGGGCCTTCTTTGGCTTTGTCACTGGCTCTGGAACTGAAGTTTTCTTCTTATCTGAATGTTCCGTTCGACTTTCAGTTTTATCCACTTTCTTTTTCATATCTTTCTCTTTGTGTTTAGGACCAGCAGTCTGGGAATCTCTTCCAGATTCTTTACTTTTAACTGAAGAAGAAGTTTTCTTGTTCTTCTTACTTGGAATGGACGCGCTCGGTGAAGACACTTTCACTGCGGACCCTGAATGATGACTGGACTTCAGGGGTAGTTTGGAAAGGGGAGGAGACAAGGACGGGGGACGAGGGGAGCTGCTACCTTTAGACTTGAGCTGTGGTTTTTCCTTGCTGTCAGTGTCATTCTTCATTTCTGCCATCAGGGAATCAATGTCAGGTCCCTTCAGGTAATCATCATCATCATCGTCAGTGAACTTCAGACTAGACTCTGTGGATATAACCGAACTGCTAGAGCTTGAGCTCGCACTTCGACGTACCTTTTTAATTGAAGACTTTCCGGTCATTTCCTTTTTGCGCTTGTGTTTCGAAGAGATTGAGGGAGATTTCTTAGCGGTTTTTTTAGAACCAATGTAACTTTTATTTTCAGATTCCCCAGGTGTCTGTGGGGTAGAAGGTTTTGAATCTTCCTTTTTGTGATGCAAAACAGGTTTTGAAGATTCATGTTTTTTTGATTTGCTGTTAAAGTGTTCACGAGAGGATGGCCCGCCTGATTCACTTTTAGAACTTTTATAGTACTTGGAAGAGGATGATGAAGTCTCTTCTATTTTCCTCTTAGTCCCTCCTAAACCTTCCGATGGTGTGTGTGCTAATGACTGCTTGCTACCACTGCTGTCTTGTTCATTACTTGACCTGTCCTTATCTCTGTGAGATTTTTTTGGTGCTTCCTTAGAATTGTCTTTCTTATTTGAGCTTTTGCTACTTGAAGTGTCCTTACTGGCACCTTCAGAAGTTTCTTTAATAGAGCTTCTGCTTCTGCTATGTGTGTCTTTGTTTGTACTTTTAGTGGATGGGACAGATTTGGATGCTGACGTTGAGCTGCTCTCTTTATAAGTGGACATTTTTGATTTGTCTTTATGAGTGGACGAGGATGACTTTCGTGGCACAGACGGATCTTTTTCTTTGTCCTTTTGACTAGATGACCAGAAGTCTCTGTGCCTGTCAGCCTCTTTGTCTCTTCTGTCCCCCACGGAAGAGTCTCTATCTCTGTGGCTTGACGCGGATTCCTTTGTGTCCCTGTGGCTATGACTATTTGTGGGGTCCTTGGAGTCTCTGTGACTGGGCACAGTACCCTTTGATTCCTTGTGGCTGTGACTGCTCGCTGAATCCTTGCTCTCCTTGTCCTTGTGACTGCTTGTGGAGTCCTTGTCCCTGTGACTGCTTGTGGGGTCCTTTCCGTCCTTGTAACCATGGCTGGACACAGATTCCTTTGTCTCTTTCTGGCTAGAGGACGTACTGCTGTTACTGATGTCTTTGCCACCATGGCTGTAAGGACGATAACTGGTCGTATCTCCTTTTTCAGGCTGCGAAGAAATGGATGTGGAAGGGGAGGGCTTCCCTTTGCTGCCCTTGTCTCGGTCTTTGTCCTGAAATGCAAGCAACCAAAGCAGTCAAAACGCCATATATTTCTTTGGGAACAAAACAGTATCATCAATAATATCTTAATTTGTGGACTGTAACTAAGCGCTATTGATTATGACCCCTCCTACCTTACCCAGTCTTCTAACAGTAACCAATCCCTGTTCATTCCAATATCCAATCAATTCAAGACTTGATAAACACACATGGCCATTTAGCTGGGGGGGCTGACTCCATTCATTTGCTCTTGTTCTTGGACAGGAGAGGGAGCAGCTGGAAGGATGGCAGTTTCTGCCTCCATCTTCTCCTTTTCTGGTATTGATTATGACCCCTCCTACCTTTCCCAGTCTTCAACAGTTACCATTCAAATATCTAATCAACTCAAGACTTGATAAACACATGCACATGAAAACCCACAATAGCTTAAGCAGTGGAAATATCAGGGCTCCCATTGAGGAAAAGCAAAAATCTCTGGAAATCAGGGGGGGGGGGAGGAGGACTTGCCCACCTGGAAAATTTTGAAAATTTATGTTTAAAATGGTGCAACCTGACACATATCTGAGCTTAATTTATAGGCTTTTTTTAAAATATTTTTTTTTGATGAATTTTTTTTTCGCGGATTCTCACTGTTTTAGCGAAAATCTGCGAATTCGCAGAAAAGTGGGAGCCCTGAATACTGAAAGAATGCTATGTTTCTGGTTCTGTGAACCAAATCATGGGTCATGCCCTTTCAAATTTTCTTATTTACCAGGAGCAACTGTAGTTCAAATGTTACAAAGATCGATTGTATAAAAACTGAAAATATAAACAGAGAAATCCCCTCAGAGATGTGTGGGAGGGAAATATTGGTGTGTGTGTGTGTGTGTGTGTGTGTGTGTGTGTGTGTGTGTGTTATATATACACACACACATATACATATATATGTATATATGTTTAGGAGATGTATGCTGGCTATTATTGTTGTCTACAGCCCAGCTGACTGTGTAGAGCCATATCAGGGCTATAGCCATTTCAAAACGTACACAATACTTCAAAAGAAGAAAGAAAAAGGGAAAAGAAAAAGGGAAAAGAAAATTAAGTACACATATCACTGCTTTCGCGCACATAACCTAAGGAAATGCCCCTGGTGTTGACCACTCCGTCCAATCTATTGCACAGGGGATTTAAAAAAACATACCTGAAAACAAATTTACATATAACCAAGGATATTAAAACGTATATAAAAACAGGTCTAAATGACCTGAAATTGCTTATGCATATCTCATTTCTTTAACCCTTTCACATTTGCACTGCTAGATGTAAAGCTAGCTCCTAGTATTTGCATTCAAATGTAGCACAGCGTCAGTACAAAGTCTTTCAGTAGTGAAGGGAAAGTTCCTTGCATCCCAGAATGCTTGTACTATTTTTAGAACATTCAACGCGAGACTGACCAAGATTCTAACCACATGCGCGATAAGACAGCAAGGCCAGTAGTGATGGAAATTCCCCACACATGTGCCGGAAAAGGTCGGGCGATCTCAACCGCTACGAACGGATCGGCACATTCTTCCGCAGGGCGCTTACCGGCTTTGTGAACAGCTAAGGGCTAGAGCCAAAAATGCAGTTAATACAT
This sequence comes from Monoplex corrugatus, assembly GCA_030674185.1. Classification (NCBI taxonomy): domain Eukaryota; kingdom Metazoa; phylum Mollusca; class Gastropoda; order Littorinimorpha; family Ranellidae; genus Monoplex; species Monoplex corrugatus. Next base: position 81,219,280 of record JAPXFY010000016.1, read on the forward strand.
GTACCCATTATCAATCCTAGGAGATTGTATGCAAGACTTTATCAATCACATACATGTGAACAGACCAGCAAGGCAGAAAATGATAGGAAGAAATGACAGAAAGCAAGGGAATAAGGGAGGAACAAAGACAGTGACAGAGAAGAGGAAATTTGTAGCACAGAATTTCCGGAAGGTGGGGATACTATTTATACTGAAAGAGCCCCCGGCGTCCCTATAAGGAAATATAAGCTGCTGTATGTAATTGTATTCATATTTATCAACGCTCATTTGTCCTTGGGTGTGGTGTGTATATGTGCATTCAGATGTATTCAGCTGCATGTATTTATATATAATCAATGCTCGTTTATCCTTGGGTGTAGTATGTACATATATTTAGGAGATGTATGCAGCTGCATGTATTTATATATATCAATGCTCATATATCGTATGGTTGCTTTAGTCAGTATTCTTTTTAAAAACATTATTTATTATGGAGTGTGTGAATATATGTGTGTGAATATATATATGTGTGTGTTCGTTCGTTCTTTGATTTAACGTCTTTTCACTATAAGTGATATTAGATGGGGGAGGGGGGGAGGAATAAATAAAATAAAATGTAGATCGATAGTTAAGCGGGTTGGATTGGGGCAGAGGGGAGATAGAGTAAAAAGACATAAATAGGTGGGGGAACAGGAAAATGGAACGAAAACTTAACTCTAACAATATGTGTGTGTGTGTGTATGTGCGTGTGCACGCACGCGCGGATATGCTTGTGTGAATTAAGCATTTGTTCAAATTATGTTCTTGTCTAGGAAAATGCCTTTTTTTTAACCCTTTGACTCCTGCATCCTATCCACCAACTGCAAAAACTTGACCCTTTGATTTCCTCACCCTTTCCACCAGCTTCCTGCAGGAAGCTGGTGGAAAGGGTGAGGGAATCAAAGGGTCAAGTTTTTGCTTTGCTAGCTTGGTTGGCAATACAGGATGCTGATGGACAGGGTGTGGGAGTCAAAGGGTTAAACACTTTCCACATTTTAAACAACTAAAGTTTTTGCTTTGCTAGCTTGGTTGGCAATACAGGATGCTGATGGACAGGGTGTGGGAATCAAAGGGTTAAACACTTTCCACATTTTAAACAACTAAGTGTATACTGGGGAGAGGGGGGGGGAGTGTGGTTGCAAAAATGCATTTCACACACACACACTCTCATACTTCTCTCTCTCCATGACCCTTTGATCTTGACTTAACCCTTTGATTCCCGCACCCTTGCCACCAGCATCCTGCATTGCCAACCATGCTAGCAAAGCAAAAATTTAACCCTTTGATTCCCTCACACTATCCATCAGCTTCCAGTAGGAAGCTGGTGGATGGGGTGAGGGAGTCAAAGGAATAAGTTTTTGCAGTTGGTGGATAGGGTGCGGGAGTCAAAGGGTTAATCAAGGAAACGCCTGTAGTCAAATAACACGACATCCCCTAAAACATTAAACCACGTTCAAAATAAACGTCACACCCAACCTACGCCATAAAAACCTAGAAATCATGTGTCAAACATGGACGGCTCAGAAATTCAAGAACCATGCCACTTCTAATAATGAGTTTATCACATGACTGAAATTGTTCCGGGCCTCAAAGGGCATAGGTTCAAGTGGAAAATAAATCTCCCCTATCACTGATCACAAGAGAGCTCCACATACAAGAACAAAACATTACAACAGTTCATTTATTCCCACTAAATCTGACAATAACTGACATTTGAAAACTAACAGCATCTGATAGCATGTGATATATTTTTTATGCTATGACTGTAAGAGGCAATATATTGTGAATCATGTTCTGCCTTGCAGATGCTCCTGATGCTGGTCAGTAACATCACTTTGCCTTCAATCCAGACAACAAAAACTGCGGTTCCTGATATCTTTAAGTCCTTTTCTTCTAGCTGTGAATAGGATTAATTTCACACACACACACACACACACACATATACATACACACACAGAGACTGATCCCAGTATACTCCCATCACAAGCCAAGAGAACAGGGAGGGATAATCCAGGGATAATTATCAAAGTTCTACCTTAACCCTTAGCTGTTCACAAGGCCCGTAACCGCCCTGCGGAAAAAATGTGCTGATCCGTTCATAGCGGTCGAGATCGCCCTACCTTTTCCGGCACACGTGTGGGGAATTTCCATCACTACTGGCCTTGCTGTCTTATCGCACATGTGGTTAGAATCTTGGTCAGTCCCGCGTTGAATGTTCTAGAAATAGTACGAGCATTTTGGGATGCAAGGAACTTTCCATTCACTAGGCCTACTGAAAGACTTAGTTACTGATGCTGTGGTACGTGCTTTCATTCACAACTGTGAGTGTGGGAAAGATGGCGAGTTTCAGCGAAGACGAATTTGTGGATTACACTGAAGCAGAGTTGCAGGAATTTTTTAGAGAAATAGATCGTTTAGAAATTGAAGAAGAAGATGAAGAAGAAAAGGAAGATGTAAGAGTCGGATGTTGAAGTAGGTGGTGATGGTGAAGATGGAAATGACAGTGACATAGACGACGATGTACCGCTGGCTGCACTGGTGCAGGCATGGCGACTGGTGACACGTGGCAGTGAAGTCAGGGAATTTTCACAAGTTGTTGGGCCTAAACATTCGCTGCCCGCTGATGCGAAACCAATAGACTATTTTTTTTTGTTTCTGCCACTAGAATTTTTTGTCAGTGCTGCTGAAGAGACCAACAACTACGCTGGTCAGAAGATTGCGGCAAAGGGGCAACCTGACCCACTTTGGAAAGAGACGACAGCTGATGAAATCAGGGCATACCTGTCTATTCTCATCATGATGGGGCTAAAACATCAGTCCCGTCTATGGTGCTACTGGTCAACTTTCTGTCCGGGACTGTTTCCGGGACTATCATGCGCTAAACACCACGACACAGGCTACAACCAGCGCTTGTGACACAACTGGTGACACTGCCACTGACAATGACGGTGACAATCACAGTGACGATGACAACAACATCTCACCATCATCACAGTAGCTGCAAAGTTGCTGTATAGGCACATATGTGTAAATAGTGTATAGGGAATGAAATCTGTAGACGAACATGTACCAAATATCTTTGGAAAACACTTCTGTTTCTTTCTGTTTATGTTCATTTTGGTGACATCGTGACAATTCTTTTCTGACATTTGTGTTGTGCCTGTGTATTGGATACTATACTGGAGGAGCAGAGACAGCGTCGGGTAGGACAGGTGTTGTGTGTACAACTAACAAATGTTGTTTTTAGACAATAGAGCTTGTTTGTATGCTAACCATTGTATTGTCACCATAAAAATACCTCTGTCTGTGACATCTTTGGTGACAGGGACACGCACACTAGACCCAGGACACACAAAACCACATGCAAATCAAACTATGGACACTTGTGTATATGTGTGCAAAAAATCTTTCTTCTGTACTTTCAAACAAGTGAATGGCAGTATGTTTATCAGCATGACTGTACTCGGATGAAAAAATGTCAGAAAAATGCGAATACTAGGAGCTAGCTTTACATCTAGCAGTGCGAATGCGAAAGGGTTAATCAATCATTCCTACTGTTTACCTGTACAAGGTAAACTAGAATCCTATCCTGTTGATGTATACTCCTCTCACAAGCAAGTGAACAGAGATAATTCATTACTAAAGTTCTATTTTACTAACAATCCCTTCCTTGTTAACCGTACACCTGTATACAGGTAAACTAGAACCTTATCCTGCGGTTACCTTCTGTTTTATTTTCTTGGGACTGTCGAGGGCAGAAGTTTGGACAGGAGGCCCGAAGAGGTCAGTGAATGTCTGGGATCCTCCTCCTGCCGATGTCATGGCAGCACCGTTTTCCAGAATCTGACAACACAGCAACAAAAGCAATCAGTTGGTTCAATACGGTATATACACAAAATGAGGATCATAAACAGGACAAAGAAGAGGAGAAAAAAAAAACGAGCAACTGATGGCTCACAGTACAACTACAAACAATACAGGTGTCAGTCACAATACTATCATCATCAAATAAGTTTTGACAGAGACAGCAGAGCTGCCAAAAGCTACACTTTTGGCATAGCATGTTACACCTCTGTTGATATGCTACACTGCTACATTTTGTGACAAAACAATATGTGGAAAAACAAAACAAAAGCAAACAATAATTCACAGACTTAGTGGCAGATTAAACATAACCAAGCAACATACATCTTTACACTGTAAACTTACTTTGTCAGCAGCAGCAGCAACAACAACAAAAAGCAGACTTCAGTAGGAAGTGGAGGAAAAAGAAGAAGAAGAAAAAGCATCAAGACAGCTGTGATTTTGCCACTTTTATCGACTGGTTTTGTTGCTGGCCATTTTGAACATCTTTAGATCAAGTCAAAACCAAGCAATATTAAAGCAAAGTTTGGTCGTCTGAGTTTGCCAATATGGCATGTGTGAAGTGGTGACATTATGTGTAACTGTAAGTGCTATGCCTCAATTTCGAATGCAACACTTAAAATGTCAAAATGCAGAACTTTGTGCTTTCTTGGCCTTGGCAGTTCAGAGAGGAGAGAGAGAGGAGAGGAGAGAGAGAGAGAGGAGAGAGAGAGAGAGAGAGAGAGAGAGAGAGAGAGAGAGAGAGAGGAGAGAGAGAGAGAGAAGAAGAGAGAGAGAAGGGGGTGGGGTGGACAAAGACATTTGTTATTTTGTGTATGTCTACAGGTGTCATGTGCATGTATGTATTTGCACACTTGTGTCTGTGTATGCATGCTTCATCCAATATTTGGAAAAAAAGGACTTGAAAGGGAAAGAAAAGAAGGCCCCCCCCCCCCCCTCCCCAAGATATGCAACGATTCATCACATATATACAAGGAAGCCAAGTCCAATAAAGAGCACATGCACGCGCGTACACACACACACAGAGCATAGCACAGTACAGCATGGCAAAACATGGCACAGCACACATACACACTCATGCAAGCAGGCGCACACACACACACACACAACACACACACAACACACACACACACACACACACACATAGCAATATCTCTGACACATCACAGCCACTTAAACCAGTACAACACCAAGACAGTTGACATTCGAGCCGTGAGAACCCGAAAGCTGGATGAAGAACATCATCAAAACACAGAAACACAGACAGAATATCAATCTGACGAATCAGTTTCATCAATATGAACCTGGCCAAGACCCAAAGGGCACCATCAAATTGCCACATGCACTACACTGTTTAGCAGGTGTATCATCTTCTGCCTTGATGCCACCACTAAGCCATCTACTTCCCTGATGACAATGGGAAGAGAGGACAAGGAAATCACCTGAGGGCAAAGCCTGCTCCATAGAGCCAGCTTCTTACCATCTGAATTCAACACACACTGTAACACATGACTATCATATGAATAAAACACAATGTAACACAAAGACTATCATTTGAATAAAACATGCACTGTAACACATTTAATGAAACATACACCATAACACCAGACTATCATTTAAATATAACACTCTATTACAAAAGACTATCATTTGAATAAAACACACACACAATACAAGACTATCATTTGAATAAAACACACACAATACAAGACTATCATTTGAATAAAACACATGCTACAATTAGACTACCATTTAAAAAAAAATACACACCTTCTAGAATACAAGACTATAAAAAAAACTTTATCCACATAGCTACAGAAACTCTATGATTTATCCACATAACCACAGAAAACCCCTTATCCACATAGCCACAGAAAACCCCTTATCCACATAGCTACAGAAAACCCTTTATCCACATAACCACAGAAAACCCCTTATCCACATAGCCACAGAAAACCCCTTATCCACATAGCCACAGAAAACCCTTTATCCACATAGCTACAGAAAACCCTTTATCCACATAGCCACAGAAAACCCTTTATCCATATAGCTACAGAAAACCCTTTATCCACATAGCTACAGAAAACCCTTTATCCACATAGCTACAGAAAACCCTTTATCCACGTAGCCACAGAAAACCCCTTATCCACATAGCCACAGAAAACCCTTTATCCACATAGCCACAGAAAACCCTTTATCCACATAGCCACAGAAAACCCTTTATCCACATAGCTACAGAAAACCCTTTATCCACATAGCCACAGAAAACCCTTTATCCACATAGCCACAGAAAACCCTTTATCCACATAGCCACAGAAAACCCTTTATCCACATAGCCACAGAAAACCCCTTATCCACACAGCCACAGAAAACCCCTTATCCACATAGCCACAGAAAACCCCTTATCCACATAGTACAGAAAACCCTTTATCCACATAGCTACAGAAAACCCTTTATCCACATAGCTACAGAAAACTCTTTATCCACATAGCCACAGAAAACCCTTTATCCACATAGCCACAGAAAACCCTTTATCCACATAGCTACAGAAAACCCTTTATCCACATTGCCACAGAAAACCCTTTATCCACACTGCCACAGAAAACCCTTTATCCACATAGCCACAGAAAACCCTTTATCCACATAGCTACAGAAAACCCTTTATCCACATGCCAGAGAAAACCCTTTATCCACATAGCCACAGAAAACCCTTTATCCACATAGCTACAGAAAACCCTTTATCCACATAGCTACAGAAAACCCTTTATCCACATAGCCACAGAAAACCCTTTATCCACATAGCCACAGAAAACTCTTTATCCACATAGCCACAGAAAACCCTTTATCCACATACCTACAGAAAACCCTTTATCCACATACCTACAGAAAACCCTTTATCCACATTGCCACAGAAAACCCTTTATCCACATAGCCACAGAAACCCTTTATCCACATACCTACAGAAAACCCTTCATCCACATCGCCACAGAAAACAATTTATCCACATAGCCACAGAAAACCCTTTATCCACATAGGCACAGAAAACAATTTATCCACATCGCCACAGAAAACCCTTTATCCACATAGCTACCCGGACAGGGTTGTCGAACTCAGTCCTTCTGGTTGTATGTCTGGTGTTCTAACAACTTGGATATAACGTCTGTTATTGGAGCGTACAGAAAATGGTAGATTACTACAACCTCTTACATGACACTGACAGTGACAATGCATAATACAGTGACTTTTCTCTCATACCTCCTCCCCATGTTAATTCTGTGCAATAACAACTTTTCTCTCATACCCCTCCCCATGTTAATTCTGTGAAATAACAGTCAAGTGATGGTGTTTTAAATGCTGAAGAAAATGATAATAGGTGAAGAACATATTATGACATCTAGTTGGAAGTTAACCCTTTGACTCTCGCAC
>JAPXFY010000016.1:81229087-81271587 GCA_030674185.1 Monoplex corrugatus
ACACACACACACTCTCACACACAATCTGTAGACGTCATATGCTCTTAGACTCACTAGACTTACATTCTCTCTTACAACAACTGACACTGCTAAAAATAAAAAACAACAACAAAAAAACAAAAAAACAAACAGACTACATCACGCCAGCAGAATACACAAATTAAACAGAAAATCCAGATTCTGTACTTTTTAAGGTCACTGTGATCTTGAAAAACTTTCCCTGAAATAGAATCTGCACGCACAGAGAACAATAAAACTGTCACAATACCGACACTGAAAGTACAGTTCAGACACCCTCCTCAAAATGTACACGTTTTAAGGTTTGTGTGACCTTGACATAAGACTTTTTTCCCTCTAAACTTAAGCTTTCGCAACTCCTCAACAGTTCAACCGTTTAAAAGGGAGATTTTGAACCTCCTCCAACACAAAACAAACAACCCCACCCAGCATATCACTCTTTTTCACTCTAACTAGTTAGTCTAAGACACCACTTTTTAAAAAAAAAACAACACTTCTAAAGAATTCTAGAGTCCTTGTTTATAAATACAAATGTTCATAGTTAGTCTAAGATACCACATTTCTGAAGATTTCCTAAAGAACTAAGTCCTTGTTTATAAATACAAATGTTTATGGTTAGTCTAAGATACCACATTTCTGAAGATTTCCTAAAGAAACTAGAGTCCTTGTTTATAAATACAAATGTTTATGGTTAGTCTAAGATACCACATTTCTGAAGATTTCCTAAAGAACTAGAGTCCTTGTTTAAAATACAGATGTTTATAGTTAGTTTAGATACCAATTTTGAAGATTTCCTAAAGAACTAGAGTCCTTGTTTATAAATACAGATGTTTATAGTTAGTCTAAGATACCATGTTTTTGGAAGATTTCCTAAAGAATCTAGGAGTCCTTGGTTTATAAATACTAAATGTTTATTGCTAGTTTAAGATACCACATTTCTGAAGACTTCCTAAAAAATCTAGAGTCCTTGTTTTATAAATAGAAATTTATAAACAACTCCACAGTTTTCATATTTGTTGAGTTCACACACAAATCATAAACTGACAGGATTAACACTTTCAGAAACAAAATGTAAAGCATATCAAAAGTATTTCTTTTACAAACACCAGGTAATACCATTACAAGTATAGTAATACCCATAAAATCCACAAATGATCTCTGGGGACATCAAAGGGGAAAAATTCCGCAAAGTTCAGAAAAGGTGTCACTATACATGCAAACCACATCAACAAGACTGTGATCATGTGCACAGCTCAAACAGTGAGGCCCCTGCTGATGGAATTATCACAGCATCCATGGTGACCTTTCTGAGTGAAATTTACTCCTAGTTTCAATCATGGCAACTTAGACAACTTCTAACAGAAACACCCAAGAAACCAATACCACTAAAAAGCCAGGAATGACCTTACCAGAAAAAAAAAATTGAACAGGGAAAAAAATCTTGCTGACATACTTCCTTACTCTCATTCTTATAGTCTGTACTTATACACTGTGTGTGTGTGTGTGTGTGTGTTGTGTGTGTGTGTGTGTTGTGTGTGTGTGTTTGTGTGTGTGTGTGTGTGTGTGTGTGTGTGCGTGCGTGCGTGTGCTGGTGCGTGCGTGCGTGCTGTGCGCGTTTGCAGAGGTCCCCTCTAAATGACTTTCTGAAGAGTTTCAAACGCTATTATGAAATTTTTCTGTTTTGTTTCTTGTTATTTTTAATTATTCAATTACTGTTAATCCATCAACAATTCAACGTCAGAGAGAACATAAAATTAGCAGAGATAATATTCTTGATAAACAAGCCTCAAACCATATTTAGAGCATTTTTTTCACTGTGGTGTGTGTGTGTGTGTGTGTGTGTGTGTGTGTGTGTGTGTGTGTGTGGTGTGTGTGTGCGTGCGTGTGTGTGTGTGTGCATGTTTAAACAAAGAAAAGAAAAGAAAATTAAGTACACGTATCAATGCATTCACGCACATAATCTAAGGACATGCCCCTGGCGCTGACAACTATGTCCAATTTATCATACAGGGGATTTTAAAAACACACCTGACTACAAATTCAAGCATACCTCAGGACACAAAAACACACATATATATAAACAGGTATACTATAAATTACCTAGAATTGCTTCCGCATATCTCACCTCCCTGGATTAAAAAATGCACTTACATGTACCCAATTATCAATCGAAAGAAAAAGTACATAAGACTTTATTGAACACATACAGGTGAATGGACCATTAAGGCAGAAAATGATAGGAAAAAATGACAGAAAGCAAACGAACAAGGCAGAAACAAAGAGAGTGACAGAAAAGAGGAAATTTCTAGCACAGTATTTCCAGAAGGTGGGGATGCTATCTATACTGAAAGAGCCCCTGGCATACCCATGGGGGGGAGGGGAGGGCTCCAGGTAAGAGCCCAAAAATCTCATAGTGATTTTGAAAAGACTGATGAGGATTTGATCCCACAAGCTTCTAGTTGGTAGTCTGTTGCACTAACCACTACATCACAGCGATGTATTTATAAATACATTTTTTTCTAAACATTATGTTCAACAATATCTTTCTCCCCTATTGTGGAAAGATTAAACTAATCTGAGCAAGAAAGATTGACTTTTCCTAATGAAAGCACATGTTGTTTCAGGCCTTCAAATCAGTGAATAAACTGTGAACAGAGTCTCAGAAGCCCAAAGCCAACACGACAGAGTTGCAAACTGAAAAACATTGGAAAAGAGCATATGAAAAAAGGTGACTGCACTGGAGATTAACTTTCCATGGCAACAGTACAGACGGTACGGGAATTCACCTGGCTGTGAATGACCGAAATTAATTTTAAAAAAAATCTATTGGCTATTGGCTTGTACAAGGTTTATTCCTGCAAAATCAATATATGGGCATATTCGTTAGATTAATAATTGAACAGCTATACAGTTTGAAGGGATTAACTGTCTGCATTATAAGGCCGTCTTTTCTCTGACTTACCCAAGGGTAAATGTCTCTCACCCATTATAGTACATTTCATGACGTCATGTGAATTACCCACCTGGTCAACGAGGGGAGAGAGAGAGGAGAGAGAGAGAGAGAGAGGAGAGGAGAGAGAGAGAGGATGAGAGAGAGGAGAGAGAGGAGAGAGAGAGAGAGAGAGGGAGAGAGAGAAAGAGAGAGAGAGAGAGAGAGTGTGTGAGGTGATGTAGTGTGGTATCTGTATATGTGTGTCTGTGTGTATCTGTCTGTGTCTGAGTGGTGTGTGTGTGATATGAGTGAGAGAGACGTGAGTTGTGTGTGTGTGTGTGTGAATGCAGTGCAGTGTGTGCGTTGTGTGTGTGTGCATATGCGTGCATGTGGTGCTGGTTGTGGTGTGTGCATGTGAGTGCGTGCATAAGCAGTGGTGTGTGTGTGTGTGGTGTGCTGTGTGTGTGTGTGTGTGTGTGTGTGTGTGTGTGTGTGTGTGTGTGTGTGTGTGTGCGCGCGCGCATGCATAAGTGTGTGTGTGTGTGTGCACATGCGTGAGCATGCACGCACAAGCACACATACAAAAGATCAGACTGTTACTGTCAGCTAAGGTGACTGAGCGCCAAGCTGACAACACAAGGATACTGGGTTCAACACCCACACAAACCACTGTTTTCTCTTTTCAGTCTGTCAGCTTTGTTGTTCACAGTGGCCGATATAATGATAATGCAGGGTTCATGGGTTTGATTATCTGTTGGGCCACATTTTGTTTGCTTCTGTTGCTGTTTACATCAACATGTTGGTAACGCAGGGGTCATGGGTTCCACACTGAGGGGAGGGTGAAGCAAAGTGTTTAGTGGCCTACATACTCCTTTTTTTGTATTTATTTATTTATCTATTTACATATATACTTATCATTTATTTACTTATTTACTTATATACTTGCTTACTTACCTGCGTACTTACTTACTAACATGCATACCTATCTGTTTCCTGTTTTCTTTCCTTTCGCTGCGATACTCCTGAAGGGAGGTTTAGCGATTACAGAACATAACAGAACAGAACAGAACGACAGACTGGCAGGGTTATGATTTAGAAAATAATGTCTTCGCCAAGTTGATAGACAGCTGAGACTTTGTGCATTGACGAGGTGGGAGTGGGGGTGGGGGTGTGGGGGGAGTACTTTCTGTCGTGTGAGACAAGTTTATACAGAATAGCTAGTTGTGTTGTGATTCAGACCTTTCGTTATTTATTTACTTAATTCATATATATATGTTCCTTTTTCTGAAGACAAGCTACACAGATACACATGTCGTTTACATGTCACCAACATTATTCCAATGATAGGCTGATACAATACCAGTACAAAATATAGACTAGGTAAAACATAGGCTAGGTAGGGCCTCAGGACCTGGCCAGCTATGATAGGCTGATACAATACCAGTACAAAATATAGACTAGGTAAAAACATAGGCTAGGTAGGGCCTCAGGACCAGGCCAGCTATGATAGGCTGATACAATACCAGTACAAAATATAGACTAGGTAAAACATAGGCTAGGTAGGGCCTCAGGACCAGGCCAGCTATGATAGGCTGATACAATACCAGTACAAAATATAGACTAGTAAAACACAGGCTAGGTAGGGCCTCATGACCTGGCAGCTATGATAGGCTGATACAATACCAGTACAAAATATAGACTAGGTAAAACACAGGCTAGGTAGGGCCTCAGGACCAGGCCAGCTATGATAGGCTGATACAATACCAGTACAAAATATAGACTAGGTAAAACATAGGCTAGGTAGGGCCTCAGGACCAGGCCAGCTATGATAGGCTGATACAATACCAGTACAAAATATAGACTAGGTAAAACACAGGCTAGGTAGGACCTCAGGACCTGGCCAGCTCGTGGGTTTATGTGCAGCTTAACGCTTGTGCCATGATTACCATACCCATGGCACCTGTGACATTAGTGCATATGGAATTCGTTCCGAAAGTGGAGACACAGTCTTGACAAAGTGAAACTGAAATTGAAGTTTAGTGGCCCTGTGTTGGCTCCGTTGGGTTGACAGTCATGCTGATACATACAGGAGGTTGTAGATTTGAACCTCGAGCTGGCCAGGGGTTTATATCCCAGCCAGCACCATGAAAAAGGCCTGTTTGCTGCAATATTAACCTTTTAACTCCTGCACCCTATCCACCTGCTGCAAACATTTAACCTTTTGACCCCCTTACCCTATCCATCAGCTGCAAAAACTTAACCTTTCGATTCGTGCACCCTATCCACAAGCTTCTTGCAGGAAGTTGGTGGATAGGTTGAGAGAGTCAACACACTAAGTTTTTGCTTTGCTATCACTAATGATGATGCAGGATGCTAGTGGATAGGGTGAGGGAGATCAAAGTGCAAAGTTTCTGCTTTGCTTGCTATCACTGATGACGATATAGGATGCTAGTGGATAGGGTGAGAGAGTTAAAGCGCTAAGTTTCTGCTTTGCTATCACTGATGACGATGCAGGATGTAGTGGATAGGGTGAGGGAGTCAAAGAGCTAAGTTTCTGCTTTGCTATCACTGATGACGATGCAGGATGTTAGTGGATAGGGTGAGGGAGTCAAAGAGCTAAGTTTCTGCTTTGCTATCACTGATGACGATGCAGGATGTTAGTGGACAGGGTGAGGGAGTCAAAGGGCTGAGGTTCCAATAATTCTGGTGATGCTGAGTTAAGTGTTTCACAGATCCCCCCCCCCACCCCCATCCGCTTCCACTTTCATAGTTTCTAGATCTTGCCAGTGCCTAGAGATTTGCACTGGTTAGAGGGAACTGCCAGATAACCGCTGACTGAGACTGAGTGCAAAGCACACAGAACTCAGAAGACTGAGTGCAATGAATTCCTCTTGAACTAACACACACACACACACACACACACACACACACACACACACACACACATACACACACACACAGTCAGTCACAACTCTGAAGACAGAACAATGGAAAATTTTCTGCCAGACAGACAAATCATGAATACTATTAGTCTTAATACGCCAAACTACTTTTGTAGATTTCCTCATTAGTGTTACTCTTAGCATCCAAAGAGAGCACCCTACAGACTCAGACAAATAAATACCTGCAGCTGATAGAAACTGTAATCAACTGTCGCAGCTGAGGGTCATTAGCCAGAGGCAACAATAAGCTAAAAGCCTCTTTTGTGCTAGCCTTGAGCTAATGTTCCCAAGAAAGTTAGTCTCTCCATTCTCTTGCCATTTTCCCAAATGTGCTGTCTAAAAGCAATGTTTTCTTGCACCGATAATCTTCGATTTTTTCCTTTAATACACACACATAAATACCCCCGCCCCTTCCGCAACGCGCACACACACATATACGCACGCATGCGCACAGACATACACACAAAATCACTTTAATCATATATTCGTGAACATATGTTCATTCATATAAACATGCACACACATGCATGCACATGCACATACACAATGTACATGTGGTGGTTGTGTGTGTGAGTGTGGTGTGAGTGTGAGTTGTGAGTGTGTGTGTGGTGTGTGTGTGTGTGTGTGTGTGTGTGTGTGGTGTGAACTTGTGGGCATTTGCACATGACTGCTTATTGATAAAAGTGATGGCTTGCAAACTTTCAAAAGATTCAGGTTTCTCCCAAAGACATGAAATCTTTCTTCACCATTTCATTTTCCATCAGAACTGTCTGATATCTTAATACCACCAATGTAAACCAGAAAAACACATAAAACAGAACCAGAATGCTAAAAAAAAAAAAGAAGCAAATTTTGAACTGGCCTTTGTCAAGCACATGCGCACACACGCACGCACGCACACGCCACACACACACACAAAAGTAATAAATGAACGACGTTCAGCCAGAAAAAAAAAAAAGTACAGAATCCTGCTGAACATCATTGTTAGGGAAGTTCTCTACTGTTTTTTTCTGTTGAGTGTTGTGCATTTGTTCTTTGCTGTGTTGTTCTGTGCATGCTTGACGACTGGCAACAAAAAATTGCAGGTCTTGTTTTGGTATATCAAATCGGCGTTCTAATCCTATCTTTTGTCTTCTGGTTCCTATCTGCATGAACGCTGGCAGTCACTTTGAATCTGATACCATGAATATAACTGATCATCATATTCATGAAGCAGAGCCTGGAATTGCTAAGAAAAAAAAAAGAGGAAACTTCTAGGGGGGTCCGGGGGCATGCTCCCCCGGAAGATTTTTAAAATCGAGACTAAAATCTGTGCATTCTGGAGACAAATTTAAAGGCATCTAACACACTGAAAATCACAATGAATATCAGTCAAAAGAGTATTTAATAAACATTGAGCACAAGATCAGGATGCATGCTCCACCGATCAGCTGTTTTTTTCTTTTCTTATTTTTTAAGTATGGTCGTCGATTTTTATTTAACGCGAAAAATATTTTTTTGCGCGATTTCGATTTTGATTTCCGCGGAAATCCTCGTTTCCGCGACGAATTCCAGGCTCTGATGAAGAAATCATCTCTGTACGAACACTTCATTAAAAAAAAAAAACATCACCTGTGACTGTATCATCATTGCACTACTGCTCTGCCTATTCATCCCACAAATTCCACAAATGCTAACTGATGTTTGTATTCATTAAAAAAACAATCTGCCTACACTTTATACATCACGCTATATTACTAACATTATTACCGTGCAGAAATGTAAGGATAAGAGACTAAGAAATAACACAAGTTCATTAATTCTTCATGTTAATTGTATTCTGAACTTTGACACCACTTAGTATCTGCATGACTTTTGAAGTATTCTTCATTTGTAATTATAGACGGCCTACTTTTATTGACAGCCTACTTTGATGAAAAAACATTTTTTTGATGGCATAATCATAATTTCAAAGACGTAATGTTTTCTGGAAGTATTTTTCAATCTAAAACAGAACAATGTAATTCTAAATGGAAAAACAATCCAGATTGTCCTGGGGTATGTTCATTAATTTTTTTTTCTTCATTTAACATCTTTTCATGGTAAGTGATATTTGATATGACATGTGTGAGTGTGAGTGTGAGAGTGTGAGAGTGAGTGAGTGAGTGAGTGAGTGAGTGTGTGTGTATGTGTGTGTGTGTGTGTGTGTGTGTGTGTGTGTGTGTGTGTGTGTGTGTGTGTGTGTGTGTGTGTGTGTGTGTGAGCATGCACGCGCGTGTGTATGTATGTGCGCATGTATGAGAAAGCAAGAATGTGGGGTGTGTGTGTGTGTGTGTGTGTGTGTGTGTGTGTGTGTGTGTGTGTGTGTGTGTGTGTGTGTGTGTGTGTGTTTGAGTGTGTGTGTTTGTACGTGTGTGTATATGTGTTTGATTGAGTCTGAGTATGTTTGTGTGATGTGGGCTGTGTATGTGTATGTGTGTGTGTGTGTGTGTGTGTGTGTGTGTGTGTTGTATGTGTGTGTATGTGTGTGCATGCACGCGTGTGTGTATGCATCTGCATGTGTATGAGAAAGCGAGAATGTGGTAAGTGTGGTGTGTGTGTTGTGTGTGTGTGTGTGTGTGTGTGTGTGTGTGTGTGTGTGTGTGTGTGTGTGTGTGTGTGTGGTGTGTGTGGTGTGTGTGTGTGTGTGTGTGTGTGTTGGTATGCGCGCGTGCGTGTGTGCATGTGTGTAAGGGGGAGGGGGGAGGAGAGAAAGAGTGTAAGGATTCACAGCAAATCAATGAAACAAAAGGAGTTAACAGCAGATCTCTTATCTTGAACAAAGATCAATGTCATTAAATAGCAAGCACAATCAGTGACAAAAGAGAGAGAGAGAGAGAGAGAGAGAGAGAGAGGGAGGGAGGGAGGGAGAGAGGGGGGGAGAGACAGAGATAGGGACAGAGAAACTCAGAGAGAGAGAGAGAGAGCGAGAGGAGAGAGAGAGAGAGAGAGAGAGAGAGAGAGAGAGAGAGAGAGAGAAGAGAGAGAGAGAGAGAGAGAGAGAGAGACAGTATTCTCTCTTTCTCACACACACACACACGCATGCACACAGCAGTACTCTCTTTCTTTCACACATACATACATGTGCGTGCATTCATACACACACACACACAGAAAGATAGTGTTCTTGGTGATGTAGAGGAGTACAAGCAGTGTTCAAATGAAGTTCAAAACAGTAAACACAACCGCAAGCACACAGGTATATGTACAAATAAAACAAAAACGTTAACACAACCACTGACAAAACTTTTTTGTAACTAATCAATCTTTTCAATCAACAGAAAATAACCTTCACCATACAACAGTGACACAGAACAAGAACAACTCCCCCAAAAAACAACAACAACAAACAAACAAACACAAAAAACCAAAAACAAAAAACTCTAAACAAAACAAAACAAACAAAAAACAGAGAAAACAAAAACAAACCAACAAACACACAAACAAACAAACCAACAACAACAAAAATCCACCAACGTAAACCAATTCTGACAAAGTCATCTTTCACAAAGTGAAAAGACAAGATTATAACTTACTTACCTTTGGAACAGCGACAAACCGGATCAATACCATCCAGTAGACATCCAAATATCACTGACTGTCTCACATACACACACACACCCACACCCACACCCACCACCACCACCACCACCACCACCACCACCAAACTCTCTTCCTTCCTTGAACTCAGATCACCTTTGTTGCATGCCAGTTACTCTAATTCAAGTCATCTTTCCTGTAAACCAAACTAATTTTCACTTTCCAAGTTTTATCTAACAAAGTGATTCTTTTACATCCGCATAAATCAAGCAGTCATCTTTTCGATACTCCAAACTTGGTTTTTCATTTTCAAGTTTTACTTATAAGAAAAGTCCTTCAGGTGTGCATCAGGTAGGTTTTTATAAGTACGAAAGTCTTCCACACTACCGTTTTCACTTAACTGTTCTGGAACACCATGTGAGCAACGCATCTGCCACCTGCAACGCCAGGCTACCGCCTTTGCTCTCCAACTATTGACTTGTAACAAAACCACTGTGTTTACCTATCACCAGCAACAGCATGCAGGTAAAAGCCAGCCCCCATGCTTCAGCCGTGCTGAGCTGACAGACAAAAGACTGAGGGAAGACCTCCAATCTCAAACACCAACAATCAATACTATTCCCCTACAGCTGGAAAGATCAATAGCCATCACACACACACACATACTGCACACAAACCCAAACAAGCACAGTGACAGATTTAAGACTTTTTGAACTGTTAAATTAAATTAAATACGCATGCAAATAGTGAACGAGATCATAATTGATCTATTTCAGGCCCATGAAATGTTGAAATTTATAAATGAGAGAGAGAGAGAGAGAGAGAGAGAGAGAGAGAGAGAGAGAGAGAGAGAGAGAGAGAGAGAGAGAGAGAGAGAGAGAGAGAGAGACGACAGAGAGCAAACAATAGGAATAAAACTGAAAGAAAACACACACACCACACACACACATGTACGCATGCACGCACACACACACACGTATTCGCACACACACACAACACACACACAAAAGCCCCAAACAAAATGAAACAAACATCAACGAAATAAAACATGAAGTGAGTGACTTAAAAAAAGAGTTGCTCACAGGTCTCACTTTAACCCCACAAATACAAACACTAAACAGAACAAAACAAGAAAGACTAGAAAACCAATCAACAAAGTTCTTTCTGTGAAGCTGCGGCAAGACTCACAGTCACATGACCAAGGAAACCACAAATAACAAAGTGCTGAACCCTAGATGGATGGATCAATAAAATCTTTCCCACCCATGTGATTTATTCACAAGGCTGTCTACTCATCGCATGTAAATTTTCTCTCTCCAGTTTCCCGTTTTCTCTCATGTTCTGTGGCAACACGATATTCTGGCAGTGTAGCAGTGACTAGCACCACTAGCACTGTTCTTCGAACAGTTTCAACACTACGTTCTTTGACTGGTTTCAATAAAACTGCTGTGAGAATGGTCACTGCAACGTCATAGACAAACGCATCAAGGTTGCTGACGGTTGTTAAAATACAAGGAAAATAATTAAATAATAATATAATAAATAGCTTTTGCATAGCGCTATTCTCAGTTCGACTCACTATGCTGTTACATAGATAATCTCACTCACATACCAATAACATTTTTCAATCACACAAACAAAAACAAACAATCAAAGAAAAAAAAAAAGGGGGGGGGGGGGATACTTATGAAAATGCCTGCAGAAACAAATGTGTTTTGAGTCTTCTTTTGAAATTAAAATCTGATTGAAGAAAAAATCAAGAACAAAAAGGACTTGAATGAAAATCCAACTGAAGAAAAATCAAGATGGTCAAAACATACTAACGTTAATAACAGTCTTTTCCTTTGCAAAAGTATGATACTGAAAAGAGACTATCTAAATCAATTGGTAAGTTTGTTTTTTTTAATTTTAAAAACAGCATTCTTCTGATTAATGGCATATAACAGCAATCACCCAGCATACATTTTACCTGAAAGAAACTACACTGTGAGACATAAATTATACAATTAGAATACATGGAAGAACTGTAAGTTATCAATTCATGCTCTTGAATTCAAGTGCAGTGATAAGAATCAAAACTAAGTTGCAACCAAGCTGCAAGTTCTTAAGTGGTACAACTCTAGCCAAATCTATGATTATCTCTAAATGAAGCTTTCTGGTTACAATTTTACTCTTATTGTCTGTTAGGGGTTTAAAGTCTGGCCAAAGCTTTGCACTATGCGAATTTTCAAAGAGGGGGTCAGGTCAGTAAAATGATGATAACTTTTTTTGTATTTAACCTACATCAAGCATTTTGGTATGCCCATGTTTAGAATAAAATTGTGCATCTTGTGAATAATGTTACATTGATATTATTATCATATTGAGATAATTAGAAATGCTAATTACAGATACACATTTTACAGCGCAGAAAAAGAACAGTTGTATGGTTGATACTCACAGCTCTATAGCTCACTAGGTAATCATTGTACATCCAAACTCAAAGAAAAAAAGATGTTCCTTGACATCCTAGCAATAAGTTCACCACCACAAAAAATGTCATTGTTGCTTTATTTTGATGCTTTTAGTTTTCACCTCTAATTGACTTCACGTCACATCCCCGAAAATGACAAAAAAACCAGACACTTTAGCTGTTACACATGTCACAACTTGTCGCGTGAGTTGTCTTTTCTATACTGGCTGCAAATTTTCTAGTATAGAATCCTCATTTGATGCAAAAACAAGCAAAAACCACTAAAAAAAATTAAAAGTGTGTGCTCATCTGTGGACTTTTCACTGATCATGTGATGTCAGGTGAGTTTCAGAAAGTCATCATTTCTTTGAAGAAGGCCCTGCTGAAGTGTCACCACCATCCAAAGAAATCAACTCATCATTTTGAGTGTCAGAAAACTCTAATTACTGTCACTGATGATATTATTGCTATTACTATCGTCCAGTGTTTCTTGAAACAATTTTATCGCCTGCTCAGCAGTCAGTCTCATAGAGGCCGCCCATCTGATGCCATGGCAAATCAAAACAGCACAAGATGCAAAAAAACAAACAAACCCCAACTTCAAACTACTTCACCAACACAGAAAAGCGTGAAATGAAAGTGGAAGTATGTATTGCCGTAAAGCAAGCCGTAAAGCTGGCTGATGTCGGAAAAGAGTGACTGTCGTGATCAAGATGTCCGGTAACTGAAAAAGCCGACACAGTCGGCTCACCCTCCATTCAGGTTGGGCGGAAAGCTGACTCAGTCGGCTTGCCGGACAATAAGAGTTAATTTCTCTGTCTGAATGAAGCTTTCTTGTCTTTTATTAATCATCATAGTTTAAAGCCCAACCAACTGTGCAAAGCCAAATCTGAGCTATAATCACCTCAAAACACACACAGCCACTTAATGACCCTGAAAACAAAACTGGGAAAAATTTTTTTTATTTAAGTACACATATCAATGTATTCATACACAAAACTAAGGACATGGCCCTGGCATTGAGCATTTCACCCATTTAGCTTTAAAGGTCTCATTGTAAAGATAATTTATCATTTAAAGCCAAGACTCTTTGCTGAAACACCTTTGTAATATTTTCAGTTAGTACAACTATTACAACTGTTTTAAATTGCTGCGCATAGTTTTCAATTGGTGTCTCACCCAAGTCACGAGAAAACCTCTGACCCAAATAACAGAGATATGCTTATAAATAGATCCGTCCTGCTCACAAGACAGAAATGCACTTGGATTTATTCTGCTCACAAATTTCAATCACATGACAGAGAACTGCATATATATAAGCATTCATTTTGTTTATAACACAGAGAAATGCTTGGAGGCTCACTTTCTTCACAAAACAAAACGGCATATGGCACCCATAAATCAGACTCATTTTGCTCACAAGACAAAAGAGAAATGCTTGTGGACTCAGTTTACTCGCAAGACACTAAGCAAGCTTCATCTTTAACCCTGATCCCCTCCTAACAAGTGACGACAAACCCCCAGAACGGACTGTCAAGCAGCAGCAATGAAACTTCCTTTTTTGTGCATGTTTTACTCACTTTACCTTCAAAATCAGTTGTCTGCAAGAAACCTTTCAACACTGAATTTTTGAAGTCTAACATTATTATCAGTATTTAAATCCCAGCTGATTGCTCACAGCCACATCAGTGCTACAATCACACCTAACGAAACGCACACACCAACATTTTATACATCAATGACCCTGGGGAAAAACTGGAAAAAAAAAAAAAGTACGCATATTACCACATTCATGCAAATAATCTAAGGACATGCCCTGGCCTTGGCATTCCGCCCAATTTATTACCAGGATGGGTAACGTGGGGAATGCCAAACATGTTGACATATTTTTAACCCCTTGACTCCTACACCTTGTCCCCAGCATCCTGCATTGTCAGTCATGCTAGCAAAGCAAAAACTCAACCCTCTGACTCCCCTCACCCTATCCACCAGCTTCCTGTATGAAGCTGGTGGATAGGGTGAGGGAGTCAAAGGGATGAGTTTTCGTTGTTGGTGGATAGGGTGTAGAAGTCAAAGGATTATTTAAAACATTTGGTTCTTTCTGAAACATGTTTTTTAAAAGAACAGTTCACAGACATTATCATCATAACACTGACTTGAGTGCAAAGACTCTGTAAACATCTCCACGCAATTGCAAAAAGTGAATAATGTGCATTCAGCAGAATGGCAATGTGCAAGAAGAAAGGTGGTCAGCAAATAGTGACCAAAGCGTTTTCAGCAGAACTAACATCATGAGAGAACAAACCTACAAACAGTAACTAATGTGCCTTCAGCAGAACCAAACTGTTAGAAAGCAAAGTGGTTACTATGTGGAATTACTGGATCACAGAAAACTGAGGCTTCTTCTGTGTCTGAATCAGTGAATGCCCTGCAACTTTTAGCTGGCAGCAATCATGTTAGTGAACACACACACACACACTCACACATGCATGCACACACACACACACTGCATGCACGCACGCATGCACACCACACACAACACACACACACACACACACACAACACACACACACACACACACACACACACACACACACACACACACACTCTCTCTCTCTCTCTCACATAATATTAGAATGAATCCTATGTGAAAGAAACACATAAACACTCAACCATTTATTTCCAACTTTCATGGAAAGAAGTTGGGCATACTAAGCCAATGTAGTGTACATATTTGCACAGATTCAATTAGAAGTCCTAAGTACGTATTTGCAGAGATTCATTTATAAGTCCTCACCGGATTAACTTGATATTGAATTTTAACAGAAGTAATCAAGTCTCACAGACCTTGGAAGCGAAAATTGAACTTTTCTCTTAAATGCAAAGTTCATTTTAAATGAAATGGTTAAAACATTACCAATTTTTCTCTTGTCTGACATCATGTGCTCTTAGTTTTGTTTCTGGGTAAGAACATGTGACCTGGTGAAGGGATGCAAAGTGGAAATGATTGAGAAACGCAGCATGTTAAATTTCTACCACCAAAATGTCAGTTGTGATAATCAGATATGAAAAGAGTGCACAGAAGATTTGTTCCATTTTTGAAAAATATGTCTGCTAAATGTCTTAATCAATAGGTTTGTCTTGTCAGTGACACGCTTTTATTTCATGAAATTAAAACTTTGGATTGTTTCCAATAAAGCAGAAAGCAGTGGTGTTTAAGTTTGATGGTATGTCTCCCAGATACAGCGAATCACATTCAATCCAATTCAATTTTAGATTTGACTCAAACTTGACCAAACATAGGTGCACGCATGCTCTGGGGACTAAAATGTTGGCAAATGTATAGTTTGTTTCACACATTTCACATGATGATGATGATATATATTTCTAGTAGCAGTGAAGTACAGAAAAGAATTGAGCATATCTCTACCTCCACTTCATCACATTTCCACACCTGGTGTGTAAGAAACCTCTGCAGTCAATCTCACAAAAGACACATCAACCTCACCAACACAACCCAAGTGACTAAATCCAGCAAATTTGCCAAGAAAAGGCTGTTTGCTGGGAAAAAAGCTCTCATTAGTTTCCATCAATGATCTATTATGTCAAAATTCTCCAATTATGAAACACAAGCATATCTGTCAGGAGAACAAATGTTCATTCACAAGCTCTCCAGACTACAAGTTGTACAACTGCTCGGAATCATCCAAAAACTCAAGTTCAACATCTGATCCTTGTTTTCACTTCAGTCTTTTCATTCATTGAAACAAAGATATGGGCATGATAAATGTACATCAACTATTCTTTTTCCAGATATGTTTGCCTAACATGAACAACTATATACTTAAATAGACTTTAAAACAACTGTGAATGCTACATCTATTATCCTATTTATAAAAATTCGAAATTACCATTGCTCATCTTGATAAAAAAAAATTTTTTCAAATGAAATACAAACCTACTTTCAATGTATGCTAACTTTTGTAGGGAGAAAAACCCACCCTCCCCCAAGTCAATTCCTCCCATCTCATCCCTGTATATCTACAATACATATAGCAACGCATAATGTGTCGTTTGACATTAGGAACCGTACATTCCTCATTCTTTGCACAGACACTTTTGAACAGCCCATTTTGCTGATATGCTCAATCCAAAGGTGATGATGAATTCAGTCAGGAAATGCCCTGTTAACTTGATGGCCTATTTCAATACTGGGACTTTGGTCTTGTACTGGGTCACCATAGATGTCTGTTATGATCCCTAATAAAAAATGAAAGCTATATGTTAAATTCACTGCTGGCTAAAACTGTCTTTTTTTAAGACAATGAAAATTAAGTGCTTTTTCTGATGTGTCAACAAACTGTTTTATCATGTATACTGGTTTTTGTTACGTTTTATGTTTTCAAACAAAATCCATTCAAAATGTGTCTGTGTGAGTGGAGATGGTGTGGAAAATGAAAATGAATACAATAAAGTAAACAATACCTTATAAATACAGAGATTTGGCAGAACAAATTCACAGACAGTGAATTTACTATCTTAGTGATATGATAAACTCTAGTATCTGTGGAAAACATTGATGAGTAAAACTGAAGTTACCGATTCAGCACGATACATGCCAACTGACTTACAATTAAAAATGTTTGTTTATTATTATTCCCTATTAGTTTTTCATATTAAAAATGTCTGCCTCTCAGTCTCAAATTCACACAGTAACTAAGTATTCAAAGGCAAAAATGGAAGACATATATATGTAAAACTGATATCTTCATGAAACAGCCACCAATGTAAGTTTCTTTCACAATTTAAAGCGAAGACTGTGCTTCACCTGTGAATGAGTACGACGCAGTTCAACACTGACAAACTGAAAGTGAAATATCCTCAATATCCACATGACTACCACCTTTCACAGTTCATGATTCACACTTAAGTTTCAGTTTCAGTTTCTCAAGATGTCTCTGCACTCGGAATGAATTCCATATGCACTAATGTCATACAGAAGATCCAGAATGATCATCATGGCACAAGCCTTCAGCCTGCACATAAACCCATGGCCTGGCCAGGTCCTGAGGTCCTCGCTAGCCTATGGGTAAAAATGGCCCACTTGAGGATTGAACCCATGACACAGGTTCATTAGCACAGTGCTCTAATTAACTGAGCTAACAGGGCCACTGATTCACACTGAACTCATTGGCAACATGCTTCAGCACTGTGACATTATACAGTAACTTGGTGAAGCTAAAGCTTCGGCGGATATCAAAATTTTTGTTATGGTGCTAAGGAACCATTTCTCTTTTCCGCAGTAGCCTATTTTCCCCTGCACCACTAATCGAACAGAAATCGTCATTTTCGCGTCGATTCCAACAAAGGATCAGAGGTCAACTTTGTGGAAACAGCAGTGTATAGTGCACCATTTGACTTCAAACTGGTTCCTATGGCTTATGGAACTTCATTGTGCTGTGAAAACATCTAATTCCTTCCTGTGGATTAGCTGATACATACATACACCTTACCAAGATAAGCCTGTGTACTGTTCAAAATGTTTTGTTTTTGTGTTTTGTGTATACAACTTAAAAATACACAAAAAAATAAATGGAGGCTTTCATAAAAAAGCAGTAAGTAAATCTACAAAGTACACATAATAAACTTCAAAATGATATATAATATGTCTGGTTTTATAATTTTGTGCAAGTCTGCAGAATTTTTAAAATATGGCCAAAATAGTGTCACAGCACAGCAATGACCGTGTCTCCATTGAGTTAAGCACTTTAGTTATTAAATACACATCATCTATGGTTAAAATTTAACAGGATGACAACTGAAAAATGATTAAGTGAGAAGCAACCTGACTGTAATTTGGAGAACCCTGCAAAAACTCTTATTAATAATGACAGCCAACAGCAGACAATAGTGGAAGAGAGACAACCATTTTTGGAACTACCAAACCTTCCAACACCATACGCAGCCAGCTGGTCACCCCCAAGGACAAAACCAGCAAACTCGACAAAGCTGGCATTATATACAGAATAGACTGCCAGGACTGTAACCAACATTATGTCGGTGAAACTGAACGCCCCCTTCAGAAGAGACTAACAGAACACAAGAGGGACTCTTCTCCAGTAGGAGCTCACCTACACGCCGAAAAACATCAATTCAGTGCGGACAATGTCAACATCCTGGACAGAGAAAATAAGTGGTTCCAGCGAGGAGTCAAGGAGGCCATCTACATCGCAGCCACCAACCCCCGCTCAACAGGGACCGGGGCCGTTACACCCTGCCCCCGGTGTACCATTCTCTGATTCGATCTCGTGAACTGGGTTCATCCCATGTTCGCGAGATCTGAGTAGAGATTCACGCAGACAGCATTAGAGCGCTGACGAAGATGGCGAGAACGCCATCGAAAGCTACGGAACTGTGAGTAGCGATTTTTACACTGTTGGGAGACCTTGTTCTTCAGAATTGGTAGCATTAAGCTAATAATTCATTAATATTTACACTGATGTTGACAGTAACATGAACTGTGAAATCATTAATGTTGAAATCATGTGCAATTAGATTCACTAAGTTATCATAACCAATCATGTTGTATAGCCCAATTTTCATTTCTTATGCCAAATAAATGTTTTCCGAGTTCTGAGTTCTACACACACTCTCTTCCTCCACCTCTCTCACACACACACACAAAACAAAAATAGTGGAAGAGAGACAACCATTTTTGGAACTACCAGTGCCAGCATGAGTTTCTTCCCTTTAATGAAGCAGACCTCTAACCAGCTACTCCGGTCATGATCACTCATGTGAAATTCACTTACACCCAATTCATAGGAAAACCTCCAATAGAAACGTTTCAAGACTTTAGGCTTTGGCTTCTTGCCATCCACAAATAAATTTATATACAATGCTGACAAAAATATGGTTATTATATTACCACCATCCATCCACACACAACATTAAAGTCAATGGTATATTATCTGTCAATGAGACCATTATACCCAAAACAAACAAAAACAATCTCAGGCAGCTGTGAATTCTTGCCCAATTCTTATGGCAAATATTGGACAATTCATTATACAAATGGCTTAAAATCACATATGCACACATAGGCCTTCTAACCAATCTTTTAAAGCATCCATATCAGAGAGAGAGAGAGAGAGAGAGAGAGAAAGAGAGAGAGAGAGAGAGAGAGAGAGAGAGAGAGAGAGAGAGAGAGAGAGAGAGAGAGAGAGAGAGAGAGAAAGACAGACAGACATAGACAGAGAGACTTCGGCCTTCAGATGATTTAATCATTTAGGTCACTGCCCTCATAGAGAGGAGTGAAAAAGAGACAGTGAGAGATAGACACAGAGAGACAGAGACAAAGAAAGGCAGAGAGTGAAAGAGAGAAAATTATTACTAACTACTGCTTAAAGCCCAGTCAACAGTGCAGAGCCATATCAGGACTATATATATATATATATATACAACACTTCATTAACTCTGGAGGATAAGAGAGAGAGAGAGAGAGAGAGAGAGAGAGAGAGAGAGAGAGAGAGAGAGAGAGAGAGAGAGAGAGAGAGAGAGAGAGAGAGAGAGAGAGAGAGAGAGAGTCACAAATAGCCTCCTCCCTCCAAATCACATCCACCTACAAAGAGAAAGTTGGCAGACATTTTCTGTTCATAAACACTGTAACAGTCCAGAAACCAGCACACACAGCCAACTCTTAATCCAAAGATACAAACCTGTAGATCCTGGTTAGAAAACAAGAGGAAACTTCAAACCGATTAAGTCATTGAAAACACTGTCTTTTCTTTGAATGTGAGGTGCTTGCTTTGTCAGTAAAAGGTCAAAAACAGTGAGTAAGGCAGACTTCTGCACAGAAAATTCACTCTTGCGTGTGACTTGTCTGTTGAACAGTACTGTAATTCTTCAGTTCAATTGGTTTTTAAGTTTTGCTTTCGACAGCATTTACAATTCTGTCAACACTTTTAAAATTGGTCAATGATCTCTTTCAAGCAATTAGAAATACTTTTCATATTTAAAAAATGAGAACCAACATGGCTGCCAGGTAAGACAAAGGTGTCCAGACTGTACCGTTACGACTCATGCCTACTGACTGACCATGCAGAACATGGAGCATAAGGGCCTGCTCTTTGAAGGACCTGATAAGCACTTCTGGACAGTCACCTAAGCTGGTTCCAAACCACCAAAATTAAAAACAAATTCCTCTCATTACAGTGTCTTCCTCATAGGTATGTATATATCTATTTCATTTTGTATTTCAAACAAGACAAGTTATTCTGTTGAGTAACAAGTCTATCTCTGTTGGCTAGTTTTTGTCATTCTGTTTGTGCTTACTAGTGCATGGGAAATAACTCTACTTTCTGGTCTTGGGGTTGTAAAAATAAATGTCTATATATTACTCTGCTTGCAGAAAAGTGAGTTACACAATGGCAGGCTTGCTCAGTCAGTCTTACAATGACATATTGCTGATACTATCTCATACCTGTTGACATTCTAAGACATCAAATTATCATTTCATTTAAATTTTATTAATATTCAGGGTGGTTAGGGTAAGGGGAGAGGGGGGGGGGGGGATCAATATGGCATAAATTTGCCAGACCAAAGAACTTTCCTGGTGTCTGTCATGGCATATACTACATTTAAACAATTCTGACCCAAAGCTGTGAGATATTGCAGTAAAAAAAAATGTGGCTGAAGTTCATCAATTACACTAAGATTAATCAAAACATGGTTAGTAACAACAGTGATGGTGTTTTGTAAAACTATAAACTGCTCATCCTACCCTTGTGCAGGTTCTACTCGAGTACTGCAACTGAAATTCAAGCACACTAAATGTAATGAAATAATGTTCAGTTTATATAACGTAAGTCAAGACAGAAAACTGTTCTACAACATTCAGACTGTAGTGGACAGTAAATTAACAAGCAACATCAAAGAAGTGTTTTGTTTCTTTCTAATAATCAATTAAACTGTAACAAATTACATCGGATTAGAGGGTTCTGTGAACAGTTACAACACAAAATGAAATCATTCAACACTTCAGAAGGCAAGATTTGTTAACCCTTTCACTCCCTCACCCAATCTGCCAGCATCCTGCATTGTAGGGCCATGACAGCCAAGCAAAAACTTAACTCTTTCACTCCCTCACCCTATCCACCAACTTCTTGCAGGAAAACCAAAACAACAAAGAATTTCCAGAAGGTGGTGATGTTTATACTGAAAGAACCCCCAGCATCCTCATAGGGAATATTTCTGAGTGTTTGTGTTTAAAAAGAATATGCACACAATCATATGTAATAATACTGTTCAGAGAGACTGCGCATACAGTTAAGTACTATAGTATTCTAACTAATCAATTAACAAATGACACCCTTTAAGTTCACAAAATTTACAAATCATACTCACAGCTCCAGCCTTCAGCAGTTTCTGCTTGAATTCATCTGTTGGATTTCGAAACTTCAACTTTTCACGGCGACACACGTTGACTGCTGGAGCGTTGAGGGCATTCAAAAAGAGGTCATACTCGAACTTGATTCTTTTACTACGACCATCCTTGAAGCAGACCTCAATCTGCATTGTAAATCCAGCATAACCGCTCTCCGACAACTCATAGGGTGGTTCCGTTACCACTGATAACAAAAACAATCCAATGAAATGCATTATTTCATTTTCACAAAATTTTAGAGCAAATTCTTTTTAATCAAATAATGCCTAGTTTATCTGAGTTTCTATATTGTTACTTCTCCCATTTTTGCAAATGATGAGGAAATCATTACATTTTTTCTCTATAAATCAGGCAAACCAATCATATTTTATTACAACTACAAGCAAAGATGAAGGAAGGGAATACACAAAAACAAAAGAAGACAAAAATAAAGAACAAGTCACTGCAAACTGTTACACATCTATCATAATTCCAATAAAAATAAAATCCCACCAGTTTAAATTACTGTTAAGGTGAATTATAGTTTATACTTTACAGAAAAGTAACCTCGAGATCTCATCTATGCAATTAGATTTGTACAGGTTCAACAAGTACCAGTATGGATCACAGCAGATTATTGTTATTGATACTCTTGTTTACAGCCCAGCCCACTACGTAGAGCCATATCAAACCTATAAGCAGTTTCAAGACATACTACTTCAAGGAAAAAAAAAAAAAGAAAAGAAAATTTAGTACACATACCAATGTATTTGTGCACGTAATCTAAGGACATGCCCCTTGCACCGACCGCTACATCCAATTTATCGCACAAGGGATATAAAAAACATACCTGAGTACAAATTTAAACACAACTAAGGACACTAAAAGTAGTAAAACATATAGATTAAAAACAGGTCCAAATTACCTAAAACTGCTTACGCATATCACAGCAGGTAGATTTGGGTGAAACAGGTAATTAATGTTATGGACTGTCCAAGATGGATACGAATAAATTCTTCTCAAAAACAAAATTCCAACAAGAATTCCACGGTCACAGCACTATTCCGTAGGTGGGACCACTCTACCTATATCATTACATGGTCTGTTCTTGCATCTCCCCCATCCCCCTTCACTCCTCACCCACCCTACACATACAAAAATCAACAGAAAGCCTCACCTCTCCTGCTGGGTTTAAAGGTCTCATGCAATCGGAAGAGCACCTTCTCCACAAAATGGTGTATGTCAGCACCATCTTGTCCACGAACAAACACTGTCCAGTCATGGGTGAAATTGGCAGGTGACACTGACTTGGTCTTGGGTTTGAAGTCAGCCCGGTGACCAAGCTCTAACTTTATCATATAAACATCCTGTAAAGACAAGCAACAAGAAGACTGTAAGAGGTTCTGCTAGTATTTACTTCTATTGCTAGCTACGTGAAAGATTCTGCCATTTCTTAACAATGTATGAAGTTCTGCTGACTTCTACTTGCAGAACAACAGGCAAGGCTCACAATTTTCCACCAGAACATAATCCTCTCCATCATGATGGGTAATTACATATATGCCACATAATGTGGTTGTAATATATTTCTAAATTTGCGTCATTTACAAGAATGGGTGAAGGAGAAAAGATAAGTCGGAGAATGGTATGTGGATGAACAGAACCAATCACATAAAAAACAGGTTCAATGAAAGTTAACATTGTTTATAATTTAGCTCAAGAACAAAGGCGACTTCAATTTCAGCAATAAATATATGATTAAAACAACAATCACCACCCCCAAACAATTCATAAAATCAATTCAAACATCAAGAATACTAAAATTCAAAAGTAAAACTGATTAATTCATAAAGCAAGCTATTTCAACACAATGTTGCAATTGAAACTGAAATTAAACCAAACAAAAGATATTCACTTCCTTCATCAATGTTGATAAAACAAACAAAAAATGGCATAGCACATCTTTTGAAACACACACACACAACACACACACACACAACACACACTATCTATATATAGACAGACAGATATACACACACGCACACACATACACACAAAACACAAACAGCTTCTGAAGACAATAATGAATTTTTACATCCTTGAAAAGTGATGACAGGCTTATCAATTCTTCCTAAATATATTAACCACCTCTTTTCTCTGCCAAAAGTAAATTTCACCTGTCCTAAGATGAAACATTTTAGCTGCCACAATGCCAGAGCATCTTATACATGAGAAATTTGGAAAACACATGCTTTATATAGTTTACTGTAGTTGATAAGGAGCCCAAAGACTGAAAGAGACTGGAAGAGCAATTAAATGACATAACAATCCTTTCTTGACAAAACAGAGGTGAGGGAGGATTAACATTTCTGTTACTGTATTCAAATACATTCCGCAGCACACAACACAATCAATTTAATGATGGAATAGAACCCTCCCCCTAGTCCTCAGAACAAAACAAAACAAAAACAAAAACAAACAAAAACACTTCAAAGAAAATTCAACAACCACCACCCCTCACTTTCATATTGTAGAACTGTCAGAAAATGGATCAAAACTGGTATGGGCATCTACAGCGCTTTTCTGCTGTTAACTTCAAATTCAATAGAAAATAAGAGGTCGTCTAACTACAAAGTCATGTTTTATGTTGCAGAGATTTAAGTGGGGGTCCAGTTCACCTGCCACATGGTTGGAGTGTCCTGAGCTCCTGCTGTTTGATATGTTTTTGCTGGTTTTGAATGTGTATGTGGTGCTCAATTTTTGCAAGTTTCTTTGAAACGTTTAAGCCTTTACTACTGATCATTTCTTGTGCCTTTCCATCTACTGTTTTTTCGGCTTTGGTGCATATTTTTTTTTTTTTTCTTCTTATCTTATTTCATTTTATTTCAATTCATTAATTAATAGGCCTACATTAATTAGCTAACTAACTGACTAACTAAACTAACTAACTAACTAAAATTTCCCACTTTCCAAGCTCAACCTGAAAGCTCAATTGGACTTGAAGGCTACATGAACATATGAATCTACACGACAACTGCACTCTTCCTACTTGTTTCACTGGGCGGTAATGGTGAGCACCTATTAAGTAATCAACAACCTCCATGCATTTCTTAGGGTACAAATGCACTGAGATCTTCCTCCATCTGTTCAACTGTTACATACTCTGTCTTCCTTCAAGATCAGCTCGAAGACAGACATGGTGCTTTGGTCAATGATGAGAGTATGCACTTTGGTTTGATTCTAGTATCAAGATTTGGTGTCTTTCTATATTATCATCATCATTATTTTGTCAATAAAACTGGGGCAGTAACAATTTGCTCATGAATAAGGATCAAATCCCTGATAATGATATACATGAAGAATAAGGGTAACTGGCCAGTTCCCAACCTCTCTTTCATTGCAAAAGTGATTGAAAAAAATGGCTCTTGCTCTGCTTCAGCCCACAGAACAGGTCAAAGCACAGAAACAGCATAATTAATTTAAGGTCCCCGGTAATCTCCTCACTACTCCTGACAATAACAACCTATCAGTTTTATACCTCCTTGACCTGTCGGCAGCGAATCTGATATAACAGACTACAACATTCTTCTTTCTCAGTTTGAATTTTTACGATATCTCTAATAGTTGTGTATTTTAGGATTTAAATCTAATATAAGTGAACCAGAAAAAACACCAAAAAGAATAAGAACGCATATTTAATACAACAAAACAAGACAGGCCAGGCGCAAATTTTCAGCCAAATAGCCTTTGTCAAGTGGAAGATCACAAACAAACATACACCAGATACAAAATTTAGGAGAAAAAGACTGAAACTTCCCTGCTGCTCCGTCTAGTGTGAGAAAAGGAATAATCCGAATATTTATTGAACATGGGCAGTCACACTTGTTTTGAATTTCGAATTAATCCAAGTGAGATATCTGGTTTTTGTTTTGTTTTTTGTGCATGACACAATGTATTGCTTAATGTCTGAATGATTCCAAACAGACGAAGACAAAAGGGAAAAAAGCCCACACAATATGAACAACTCTGCCTGCCATACACTTGACATTATTCCAGTATATTCCAATTTTCTGTTGAGTATTATATCTTCCCCGCTAAGACTTTCATTATTTTTCTTTCAGCCATGGTTTGGCATTATTTGTGGATTAAATGTCTGTTTTCTTGTAACACACACACACACAACACACCACACACACACACACACACACACACACACACACACACACAACACACACACTGTTTACTAATTTTTGCATTATTTAAAATAAAAAAAAAACTATAACAAACAAACACCCATCCACCCGATTAAATAACAACAACACACAAAAACAACCCCCAATAAAAACACACAAAAAGTTACAATTACTATTTATTACTATTCTTCAAGGTTCTACTAAAAAACCTTTGACTCCTGCACCCTATTCACCAACTGCAAAAACATAAACCTTTCATTCCCTTACCCTAGCTTCCGACAGGAAGCTGGCAGCCAGTATGAGAGAGCCAAAGGGTTAAGTTTTTAATGGACAAAGTGAAGCAGTAAAGAAGTTTTGCTTTGCTAACATGGTTGACAATGCAGAATGCTGGTGGGTAGAGGTGGAAGTCAAAGGGTTAACACTTTTTATTACTTTTAACAAGATACCAAGAGGAAGTTCATATAAGCCATGAAGAATCATTTAGGCCTATAAAAGACTTGAAAGTTCAAGACATGTGCAAGACATGAGCGTATTATTATTCTTTT
This sequence comes from Monoplex corrugatus, assembly GCA_030674185.1. NCBI lineage: Eukaryota > Metazoa > Mollusca > Gastropoda > Littorinimorpha > Ranellidae > Monoplex > Monoplex corrugatus. The sequence continues at coordinate 81,255,152 of JAPXFY010000016.1, forward strand.
CCATTTAATATCATTCTTGTCTATCGCTATTCCCCATACTCATCTGGACTCACTGCACATTATACAGATTACAAGACACATAATTTAATCAACAGAAGCAGTGAGATATATCACACACACACACACACGCATATATCAGAATATAATATCTACCCATAAACACAATACATTTATAATGAGATATGTAAACCTGCACAAAATTGTAACCATATTTCAGTTTATATAATTTCATAAATATATAAATTTATTGTCATTTTCATAGTTTTCTTTACCTACTTAAATTTGTTTTACAATTAACATAAATGCAAAAATTACACTCACTGACTTACTTAGAATGGTGCACTACAAAAAATGTCAGAAGACATTACAAGAAATCTCAAAAGATGTTATTTCTTTCTTCACATGTTTCTGCATATTTTATTTCATGCAGAGTTTAGTATGGAATTTCAATTCATCTCCCTTGATTCTTTGTCAAAACAAGTCATTTCTTTCTTCAGATGTTGCTGCACAGATAATTCTATAAAGCTTAAAACAGTAAGTGACTATTCATCATCATCATCAAGTGCCTTGCCACATGGCATTGGCGATCATGGCCTTCCATCTGTTTCTACCCCTTGTTGCCTCAAGCACCTCTTCCACCCTCTTTGTTTTCAGCCACTCAAAGACTATAGGTCTACACAAGCAGAACAAAGAGGTCAATCAGAGGTGTACATTTGGAAGTGGTTACAACGGATAAATAATACCAGTAATACACTTGTAGCATAATATATTCATTATGTATGAAATTCTTTGATTAACTGGCAATCAGTAGTAGTAGTAGTAGTAGTATAGTAGCAGGGACTGGCTTTCAGTTTCAATGGCCTAGGCCTTGCGGCCTATTTACGTCCCCTCTTTCTCAACTATTTCTAATGCAGGTGTAAAAATGCGCATTTTCTTTTTGTTTGCATAAGCCTAATCAGGTCTTTAATCATTAAAATCGATGAAAAGTTCTTTGAATTTTGGAATTTCGTCCAAAAAATTCTTGAATTTGTTAGTATTTTGTGCAAATTTTATGTTAGTTGGGAGTTTATTCCACAAAGGGGCTACTCGATGTGAAAAAGAAAATTTTCTTGTGTTAGTACAACAGTGCTGAATAAATATCTTTCCTTCCTTGTTTCTTGTGATATTACATTGTGAAACAGAAAAGAGTGAGTCAACACAAATATTATCAACTCCATTAAATATCTTATATGTTTGAATAAGGTCACCTCTTGTCCTGCCTTTAAGTGAGTGTAATTTCAAATACTTCAATTGTTCTGCATAAGATTTATCTTTGCATTCTTTTAATAGCTTTGTTGCACGTCTTTGTACTCTTTCTATTTGCGCTGTCTTTTCAAGGATGGACACCATATTGCATTTGCATATTCCAAATGTGGTCTAACAAAAGATTTATATAGTTTTAGAAATATATCCTTATCTAATTCTAAGTAAGAAAAGCTTCTCCTAATAACTCCCAACATTTGATTTGCTTTATTAACTATTTTACCAATATGTAAATCGAAGGACAACATGCTGTCGAAAGTTACTCCCAAGTCCTTTTCCTCTTTTAGGATTTTTATCTGCTTTATGCTGTCATTTTGTCTCATATAATATGTGTTCTTGGTTGGCTTTACCACTATGCAGAACACCACATTTAGAAATATTGAAATATAGATTCCATACATCTGATCCAATCTTGGAGTTTATATATCATTTTGTAAACACGCGAATTGAGATGTGTTGTCATATAGTTTTGTATCATCTGCAAATATTTTGCAGGTGCTATTTAGTGATATTGGCAAGTCATTTATAAACACTGTGAATAGTACTGGGCCCAGGATACTACCCTGAGGTATTCCACTTAAAACCTTAGCTTTATTAGATCTTTCACCACCTACTCTCACATGCTGTACTCGATCTTTCAAAAAACCTTGTATCCAGTTTAATAGTTTGCCAGATATACCATAAGCAGACAATTTGACTAGTAACCTTTCATGGGGAACAGTATCAAAGGCCTTCTTAAAATCTAAATATATAACATCAACATTATGACCATCATCTATTCTTTTTGTCATATCTTCTACTACTTCAAGTAATTGCGTTACGCAAGATCGCTTTTTATGAAACCCGTGTTGACATTTTGCATACAATTCATTATCTGTAAAGTGAGTTACTATGAATCTCTAATTATGCTTTCAGACACATTACATATCACACAAGTCAGGCTGATTGGTCTATAGTTTCCTGGATCTGCTTTAGAACCCTTTTTAAACAAGGTTGTTACTTCAGCTGTCTTCCAATCTTGTGGTAGGGTACCTGATTCTAATGTCTTGTTGAACAAAGAACATAGTGGAACTGATATTTCATCACCTAGTTCTTTTAAAACTTTTGAAGGAATACGGTCAGGTCCCTGTGCTTTATTTGGGTTTAAGTTAACTAATTTATCACTCACTGCCTTTGGGGTAATTCTTACCTCTGACAAGGATACACCATTTGAATATGCACATTCAGCCAGTAAGGGTATATTTGTTACATCTTCATATGTAAAAACACTAGCAAAGAAGTCATTTAGAGTTTCTGCTTTTTCCTTATCATTTATGGCCAAGGATCCATCTGGTTTAATTAGAGCACCTATATCTGTATTGATTTTTAACTTATTTTGGACATACTTCCAAAATAATTTAGGATTATCTTTACTATCTTTAGCAACCTTTTTTTCATATTCCCTTTTTGTTACCTTTAACAGTTTTGTGCATTTATTTCTTACCCGTATGTAATTCATAAAATTCACTCCTGATTTAGTACTCAAGTATCATTTAAATAATTTGTACTTCTTTTTAATGCTTCTCATAGTTTTTTTATTCATCCAGATTGGGGTATATTTCTTCCTAGCATTTTTCCTTATTTTGGGGATACACTTCTCCATTCCTTCATGTATATGAGTATTCTTTATATACTTCCAGAGTTTCCTCTATGTCCATATCTGATATAACCTTCCAATCATGTTCAACTATATGTTATACTTCTTAATTTAGAGTAGTCCCCCCGATTCAATTTATAAATAAATTCTACTTGATCTGTAACTTTAAGCTTTTCCAAATTTAATTGAAATGATAAGATGTCATGGTCACTTTTATTACCCACTGGATCGAGATGTACAACTTCTGAAATAAATGTGTCATCGTTAACTAAAACCCAGTCATCAAGAGTTGGGTTTTGCCCTGGTCTTCTTCTTGTTGGTTTAGTCACCTTTTGAATTAAGAATGAATCCTGCACCTGTCTCATGATCTCATTTCCTTTATCCCGGACCATTTTCCATCCCAGTGAACATTAGGATAATTGAAATCGCCCATAATGAATATCTTATCATATTTGAACATTTTGTCTGATTTTAAGACTTCAAATAGTTTATTATTATTCTCTACCGTACTGGTGTTAGGATTTCTATACACACATCCAATCAATACGTTACCATTTTTTATAGTTATACACACAATCAAAAGTACTCCACACACTTTATATTTCATCATAATTCATCACACTCTCGAGCATTCATATTTTTATCGACATATACAGCTACATCTCGTTGGTGATCCCTATTAATGAACATGTCAAAATTAGGAATGCGAAACTCTTTCTCACGAAAATTTTGTAAATTCTTAGGTATTAATTCAGTTAATGCAATTACACTTGGATGAATATTATCAATCCTAGAAAATAACTCTTCTTTTTTATTCAAGAAAGCATCAACATTAGAATATAAACCTGGAAAAAATCTGAACTTTTGTTATTTACACTATGTACATGTTTGCCTTGTAGTCAATTGCCAGAAGAACCGTTCTAGGGGTGGCCTCAGCGCCCTCGACAGAGTGTGATTGGGTTTTTGAGCCTGGTTTAAGTGTCACTATTTTCCAGTTTCTAATAGCCAAGTTTAGTTCACCTGCCTCAGTTCTCCTTTGTTTCTCTTCTCTCAATGTTTTTGTTTGTCTGCTGGTTTTTCATGAGGTCGTGGTTTACATAAATTAAATCTTTGTATCTCTGGGAGATTTATCTTTGTTCAGTTGGGGAGCTTTTTTCATAATTTCTTTCTTCTTTTCCTCCCTTCTCACTGTCACCCTGAGCATTCTTGGTCTATGACCCCCTTCTTTCCCCAGCCTTATGGGTTCTACCAGGTCATCTTCTTCCAGATCCACTATCTTCCTTATCACCATTTTAGCAGTCTCCAGGTCATCTTTCCTTTTTTCTTCATTGTCCGTTTTTTTGCTCTCTTTTAGATTGACGATAACCAGATTCTTTTTTCTTTTTTCTATCTCTAGTCTTTCCTCCATCATCTCCTCCAGTTTTCTGTCCACCACCTCCTCAATCCTCTCTTCCAGCTTTTTCCCATGTTTTTTTCCCATCCTCTCTATCCTGACACTAAGGGAGTGCACTAATGGAATAAGTCCAGAAGTTTGTCCAGTCTAGCATCCTGCTTTGACTGGAGTTCTTTTTGTTCATCCATACAGGGCTGGCAGACCCACTGCAGGTTTGTCTGTAACGGGTCGGAAAGAGTATCGAAAATATCTCCAGTCAGGCCAGTGCACCTAAAATGGCTCCAGTTCTTGCATACGAAGCACTCAATGCAGTCTTCTTCTTCTTCTACTGCATTGTCGCAGTAGGTGCACTGCCACGCAGACATAGATTTAATCTGCCTAGGCTAGACCTCTTCTCAAATGTGCCAGTAGGCCTAGAGGAAGTACTGGTGTTCGACTCACCCAATTGGCAGTCAAATTTCTTGTTGAGCTGACCGATTTTCGGTCACTGGCATTATTAGAACTACCATTTTTTTCACAACTTTCTTTCTTTCCATGCTCAGAACATCAATAAAATGCAAAATAAGATGAAAACTTTATATTACCTTACCTTGAAACACTTCACTGACCACAGTAACAAGATTTAGAAAAGTGCTCAGAACACAGGAAAAAACGAAAGTGCAATTGCTCGAATGTGGTTAAATCAAAGTATGAATCAAATTTCAAGAATTTTTATCTCCTAGTACAAAAAAATATGCACTGAGCAGTTACTAATATATTATACACCAATCTGTATGAGTTACTGACAACTAAACATTGACCGACAGCACATTTTCCTAAATTTTTTAAAGATTTTTTACGGAGCTCAAGAAAAAGCTGGCCATCTTCTGAAAGTGAAGCAGGTGAGTCACAAGATCACAGTTGAACAATGAACCAAGGGCAAGATGGCCGGATTTCGAACTTGGCTGAAGGCAGGTAACAGAAGCAAGCAAGCCAGACAGAAAAGGTTAAAACATCGATACGAGACCAGATAAGTAATAAGTATAGGCTATATGTTGAAAACTAAAATTTGGCAAATAGTACTGAAACATCACACGTGCCAGTAAGAAGACCGGCAGGTTTGGGTGACGAACTTGTGCACAAAGATTTGAAAGAGTTGAAATCAACAACAATGCAAAAAAGTATTCCTGTAAAATTCGAGCATGTTTTTGATATGGGCCATTTTACACTAAGACTTGGATGAACTCATTAGGCCCCTTTAATCATTATAATCAATGTACTAACAATTTGATAAGTAAGACGGTCCATGAAATCATGGTCAAAATCTGTCAATATTTTTAGTCAACCGTGCAGAATAATCTTCAGCTGACATGTAGAGAGCTGACTTTTAAGGTTGTACGGATATTTTTCTGCACAAGAAAGTCTGTGCGATATACTGGGATGAGGCAGGCTGAACCAAACTAATAACATCAACGAAAATATTTTACCAATAATGGATAATTCTCCGAGAAAAAAAAAAAATTACCTCGTTCGTTTTAGCCATGTTGATTTTCGGACAGGAAGCTACCTAAATGAAACATGCGCGGAATCATTCAAGGGAAGCCACTACAGGAGACTTTATAACTCTTCATAAATGACCATACACCACATCCGCGCCAGACACAAACCGTCTAGCCAAAACTACACCCTCCAATCATTCTCTTTGCTTCAATTTAATTAACTGGCCGCTAAATGGATATGCTTGGGGTACGCCAAAATGACCCGAGTAGATTCATCAAACAAAATATTCATAACAGAAGTTTTACCCAAGAATTTTAGCACTGTGGTGCATGTTTGTGAAATAAAGATTAAAGGTTATGATTGTTTGACGAACATCCGGAATGGAGCAAAAGATGTTAGAGGTGTGTATGAGTGTATGTTAAGAATGAACTGGGAGCACAACTGCTGACATTGTCAAAAGGGCATGCTATCGTCAAAGAGTCTGTATGATGTGAGCTGATACTACAAGATAATGACAAATTACTACTGGGAACTGTATACAGATCCCCCAGTAGCCTACCAGAAAATAATGACGCGTTAAATACAATGATAAAAGAATTGACTGCCGGGAGATCCCATGTTGTGATACAGGCGACTTTAATCACCCTGAGATCGATTGGGAAAATGTTACATCACCGGGCTGTGGGTGTGGTCATAGAGCAACAGTGTTCTTGGAAGCGATCAGGGATAACTTCTTGCATCAACATGTGGTTAAGCCAACTCATTATGGAGGGAACCAGAATCCAACCTTGATTGATTTAATATTAACAAATGAAGAGGAAATGATAAAGGAAGTGCAGCACACGGCTCCTCTGGGAAAAAGCCATCACCAGTCTCTTGTATTTGACTACATTTGCTATGTCAGGAAGACTCAAAACAGCACAGAAAACAGGTACCTTTATCATAAAGGAGATTATGTTAGAATGAGAGAAAGATGCTCTGAATTAAACCTACTTGAAAGACTAAGAAACTCAAACACACAGAAAGCATGGGACACATTATCAAGTGAACTGGAAACAATGGTAAAAGAATGTATACCAACTGTCACGAAGAAAAACACCCCAGTAGGCAGCAGAAGACCACTAGGAATCAACGAGAAAACCCTTGCTAAGGTGAAGAAGAAAAAAGCAGCTTATATATATATATATGCAAACTCGTGAGGGAAGTGACTACTTGGCATATGCACGAGCTCGTAATCAGGCAAAAAATGCATGTAGAAGTGATGTAAAGGACTGAAAAAGAGATCGCTTGTTCAGCAAAGTCGAATACCAAATTATTTTTTGCCTACGCTAAAAGTAAACTCAAAACTCAGGGGGGAATAACTGATCTGCAGTACGACGATGGAAATCGAGCAACAACAGATGAAAGTAAAGCGGATATGCTTAATAAGTTCTTCTGCAGTGTATTCACCAAAGAAAAGTTGCAATCACTCCCAGAATGTCCCCAGCAGAGGTACACAAAAGACTTACAAAATATCAGTATAGAAACTAATCAAGTTAGGAAATTGCTAAAATCACTGGACATGTCAAAATCAGCTGGAGCAGATGACATACACCCAAAAGTTTTATTCGAACTTGCTGATGAGATTGCCGAACCTCTGACAAAACTTTTCAACTTATCAATTAAAGAGAAAACTTTACCAATTCAGTGGAAGAGAGCAAACATCACGCCGTTATTCAAAAAGGGGGATAAAAGTAAACCAGGGAACTACCGTCCAGTTAGTCTGACTAGTGTCACATGTAAATTAATGGAGAAATTAGTTAGAGAAGCTATGTTCACTCATCTGAAAGATAATAAGCTTCTGACAGCATGTCAACATGGTTTTGTGACAGGACGCTCCTGTGTTTCTAACCTGTTGGAAGTTATTGAGGGCTGGACGACATGTATAGAGGAGGGTAGTGCCATGTTGTTAATGATTTTGTACATCATGATGAGCCTTGCGATCTCACGTCGGCTTTGTAGGGATGTCCATCCGAGGTGGTGTAACATGTTGGTGACGCTGGCGGTTCTTTTGTAGCAATTTAAAACGAAACATGCTGATCTTCGTTGCACAGCCTCACTTCTTGTGATCTGTCCTTCTTTGTACGGGTCCCACACAGTACTTGCATATTCGAGAACAGGCCGCACCATTGCCTTATAGGCTGTCTCCTTGAGTCTGATGTTACTGACTCTGAGGTTTCTTCGCAAGAACCTTAACGTTTTGTTGGCTTTGTTCGTGACCCCCAGATACTTCGCCGAGGTGACATTGGCGCGAGTCTGGTTGTGCAGCTGGTACGATGGTGTCAGCAGCTTCTTCTTTCTCTTGGGACTGATAACCGGGAGGGTGATGCATTTCCCTGGGTGGAGAGACATGTCCCAACTTTCCTCCCATTTCTCTAGTTGCTGGAGATCCGTTTGTAGTTGTGCCTGGTCTTGGCCTGTTGTTATTGGCCTGTAGACGGCGGTGTCATCTTCAAAAAGTCGCGTGGATGACAGGACAGTTCCGGGCAAGTCGTTTATGTTGATCAAGAACAAGCTTGGCCCAAGAACGGAGCCCTGGGGTACTCCAGATTTCACAGCGACTGAGTCTGACTTGGCACCGTCAACCACCACACCCTGCTTCCAGTCTCGTAAAAAACCTCCGATCCATCTGTTGACATGGTCTCGAACTCCATAATGGTGCAGTTTGTGCAGGAGGAGGGAATGATTAACCTTGTCGAAGGCTTTCGCGAAGTCCATTACCACGATGTCAGTTTGTTTGCAGGTTTCCATATTCTCGGTCAGCTCCTCCATGAACTCCAACAGTTGGGTTTCGCAGGATCTTTTACGACGAAAGCCATGCTGTCTTGGAGAAGGGATGTTGTTCTTCTCTAGGTGGTCCATGAGTGAACAGACGATGACATGTTCCATGATCTTACATGGGATGCTGGTCAATAAAACGGGGCGATAATTTGCTGGATCGTAATGTTCGCCCTTTTTGAAGACTGGCGCGATTTTGGCTGATCTCCAGTCTTCTGGTACGATGCCTGTGTCCATAGAGGTTCTGAACAGTAGTGTCAGGATGGGAGCGACTTGTTTACGGGGGACATACGTCTCTTCAGCTTGTAAGTATGCTTCCTTGAAGCGCGTCCATAGTTCTTCTGTAGCCAGGATTCCCTTTTCCTCTACAAGGCTGGAGTGCAGGGCCTTCATTGCTTCTCTCATGCCGTCCCAATCTGCTCTTTAAGCACTCTCGGCGATATCCCGTCAGGCCTTGTGAGGATTCAATCCTTTTAACAGGTTCCTGATGCCCTCCTCTGAGATGTGGATCTTGCTGAGCTCGGAGTAGTTTGCCTCGTTCACAGCACATTTGTCCATAAATTGTTCCTTGGTGTAGACCTGGCCATCGGTAAAGACGGACTGAAATTGTTCATTCAGAGTCTTCGCTTGGTGCTTGGGTTCTGATATCAACCTGCCCTGCACCTTCAAAGGTGACACCCCTATCTTTGCAGTCCTCTGGTGTTTAATATAGGACCAGAATCTTTTCAAAGATGACATGGGTTCATCTGGAGGGGTCTCTGACAGGGTTTCGTTTATATATGTCCAGTATGCCCTGTGTAGTTTGCGTTGTATCATTCGTCTCAGCTCTGTGGACTCTTCTCTCAGGTCCTGTCGTCCTAACTTCTTCAGCTTCTTGTAGACCGTAGCTCTCCTGTTAATGAGCTTCTTTACATCAGGTGTAACCCAGGGCTTACTACATTTGGAACGTGCTTGTTTACGGGGGACATACGTCTCTTCAGCTTGTAAGTATGCTTCCTTGAAGCGCGTCCATAGTACTTCTGTAGCCAGGATTCCCTTTTCCTCTACAAGGTTGGAGTGCAGGGCCTTCATTGCTTCTCTCATGCCGTCCCAATCTGCTTTGTTGTAAAGTTTAATCCATCTGGGGCTCTGCTTAGTTTTCTTCACCGCGATGTTGTACTCGCAGTAGACTATCTCATGGTCAGAAACACCCATGACAGTCTCTACTCTTGGAATGAGGCCTAGTGAGTTAGTGAGGATAAGGTCAAGGGTGTTACTAAGCTTGGTGGGCTGAATTACCATTTGCCCAAGTCCATGATCTCTAATTAGTTCAAGGAACTCCCGGTGTTGTCCCACAGCTGGGGCGTGAGGTTTCAGCGTGGCTGTCTCTCAATCAAATCCAGGGAAGTTAAAGTCACCTCCAATTAACACATGTACATTTGGATTGGTAGATAATCTATCAAGAGATCTCCAAATTTCCTCAAACTTTCGTGGTCAGCGTCGTCAAGACGGTAAAATGAGCATAAGTACAGTCTTTTTTCCCTTTAGTTGCAATGCTGCCCATGCAATTTCACAATCAGTTTCCAGTTCTTTCACAGTAAAGCTGTTCAGGTTCTCATGCACACTACAAAGACCCCTCTCCCTCCCTGTCACGATCATTCCGATAGAGAGGGTAAGGTCCCGGTAATGCTTCTGCATCCGAAATGTCATTGTCTAGATGTGTCTCTGTTCCGAGTATAATATCCAGGCGGAGACTGTCAATAACATTTTGCATTGGTGCCCTCTTTGCTATGCAGGACTGAAAATTAATGTTCAGAATACGCAGTAGACGACCTTTCCATTTGTCTTGTTGACTGGCTCTAGTAGGCGTTGATGCCACGTGCGTGCAGGGGGTGAAAATTCTTCTCTGTTGGCGTTGTGTACGAAATATCCTTTTCAGAACTGCAAGTAGTAGATCCGGATTGATCAGTTGAGAAGAATTGCAAATCGTTGACATGCAGATTAAAAACTGTGATGCTATTTGGGTTACCACATAGAGCACAGTTTTAGAGTCACTCAATTTTGCGTAACGTTCGTCTGTGATGCTTTGACAACTAGCATGAAATCAATGACCGCAGGTTTCGCATTGGACACCTCTTTGTCCCCAGGTAACTGACAGGTCACACTCCCCACATGGGCAGTGATCCTCGGAGTTTTCTGGTAGGGTGGCAGAAATGCTGTCGGGGCCTGGGTTTGGTTCTGGCGCATAGGAGTTTAATAACAACAAAACAGTCAGGTACAATTTCACAGTCTTTCGTTTGGGAAAGGATTTGCATCTTTCTGTGTATCTGCAGGCAGCAAGAAGGTGGGTGACTAGACTCATGCATGTGTTGGTACTCCTGAAGACTGTTTTATCCGCAAAATCCGAATGTAGCACATTGTTACAACTGTCTGGACATTTGGCCTCTGAAGTTAGCAGTCTGTGCCCCAGGAGAGTAGCTACAGCGAACAACAGCATAATGCATGCCATGGCTCATTTAGAGAGTTCATACATGAAGTTTACACTAGAAGAGAATCAGCATACTCACAATTTAGTATCTGTAGTCCTCAGAGAACAAGGATAAACGTCCATCAGTAAGCTACCGGACAAACACTGGTCACACTGTTCAATAATCTACCGAACAAACACTGGTCACAACATAATGATAATATTCTCAACAAACTTTAAAATACTATTAATAGCGTAGACAAAGCTTTTGTTTCTATCCTTCAGTCCAAACTCCAACGTGAGCACTTCAGCAGACGTGAGTACTCCAGAAGACTTCTCAACAAACTTTAAAACAGCATCTAGGCAAAACTTTTATTTTTATCCTCCAGTCCAAACGTGAAGAACAACACAACGTGAGTATTTCAGAAGACGTGAGCACTCCAGCAGACGACTCCTCAGACGGGAATTACAAGTGTCCTGCGCCAAAATTCCGAGAAAAACACTAAATTGTTCGAAGTTCTATCACTAGAAGAGGATCTCAATTCACCAAGAACAAATTAAGGCACAAATAAACGCAAAATAAAACATTTTTCAGATGATTTAGACGCAGCGATGTTGAAACACGTCTACACTCTCGCGCATGCCCCCCCCCCCCCCCCCAGTTCAGTCGATCGGATAAGAGACCGAAAACTAGTGCGACTGCTCGCATTCAAACAAACAGGAACCAGAAAAACACGATAATAGAATCAGAACGTATATTTCATATGACAAAAAAGACAGATACAATTTTTTTGGCCAACTGGGCTTTGTCAAGCGTAAACGTTAAACAACAAATTACAGAAACCAAACACACACACACACACACACACACACACACACACACACACACACACACACACACACACACACACACACACACACACAGAGACAGAGACACAGACAGAGACACAGACAGAGACACAGACAGAGACACAGACACACACACACACACACACACACACACACACACACACACACACACACACACACACACACACACACACACACACCCCACACACACACGAGAGACAAGTCGAATGTCATTCTTTAAAGATGGACTAAATGACATTAATTTAAAGGCAAGTCCACGGAAATCAGTTGAAGCTACTGACGAAAACAATGTTAAAAAAATTAGACAAATTTTGAATGAAGAGAGATGAAAAGCGTGTGAAGAGATAACTCATGATACTGGTATTAGTCGTGCATCAGTTCACACATTTTTAACAAGTAAAATTAGAATGAGATGTATTGCAGCAAAGCGGGCCCAAGACCGCCTTACTGAGGATTGAAAACGAGGTCGCGTTTCTGTTGCAGAGAAAAAGTACAAAGGTTGGGGTCACAGCTTTTAGATGGGATCTTTTTAAAGAAATACATATATTTTACAAGACAAGAGAGGTGCAACATTTTTGGCCAACTAGCATTTGCGGAATGGATGAAGACAGAAAGGGTGGGAGATGCACTCGCAGCGACAAAAGTTAAATTTGTATGGAGGGTCATGATTGCCAGCGCCATGCAGCAGGGTACACGATGTTGATGATGATGGCTTTTGTGAAGCGTACATAAAAGACAACAAGAAAACAATACACACAAAAACTTGGGGTGGATGGGGGAAGAGCAAGACTTCCCTGATGTTTCCACAGGCAGGAGAAAATGACTGATATGACTGAATGAATACCAAATTCATAACCCAGAGAGAGAGAGAGAGAGAGAGAGAGAGAGAGAGAGAGAGAGAGAGAGAGAGAGAGAGAGAGAGAGAGAGAGAGAGAGAGAGAGAGAGAGAGAGAGAGCACATGACAGTACCTTTTTCAAACCTTTTTTTTTATTCATCTTTTGTTTCACAACAAACATACATCTAACACACAGTGTGGCAACGAAGAATGACAACAACAAAACTTTTTTACACAAATGAAAAGACGATGATGAGACATGAACTCCACATAGTATACAGAATATACATAATGATATTGTATACATTGTAAATTGGATTAGTACCATTAACAAAACCTGGGTTAGAATTAAAAAGACGATCATCAGAGTGACACTTTTGCACTTCTCCGAGGCACATCAAATTCAAATGCACAGCGCCATCTCAGCTGGCGTGCTGAACTGCCCAGTCATCAAAATATGCTTATAGTCTTGACCTTCTGGTTGTTGATGACAACAGGAGGTGGTGAAAAACCACAAACCTGAGATGATACTGGCTGAAACATAACCTCTGTCTTGCTGAGGCTAAGTGCAAGATTCACCCTTTAACTCCTGCACACTATCCACCAACTGCAAAAATTTAAACTAAAGATTCCCTCACCGTGTCTAAAAGCTTCCTGCAGGAAGCTGGTGGATAGGATGAGTGAGTCAAAGGGTTAAGTTTTTGCTTTATCAGCATGGTCGACAATGCAGGATGCTGACGGACAGGGCGCGGGAGTCAAGGGGTTAATACATTTGCAGGCTGCAGCAAGTAGGTCAGTGATGCGCTGAATGTCGTCGTGCAAGTGTGCAGCCAGTGTACAATCATATGAGAAGAAAATTTCTGCAGGATGGCTTTGAGCATTTTGGATTTGGCTTGGAGTCTCCGTAGAATAGAGAGTTTTCCATCTGAGAGGAACTTGATGTACATACCCCTATCGAAGTCTCTTGATCCGTCAATAAGCATTGCAGTAAAGAGGATAGGGGGAAGAATGTCGGCACTAGTACGCATCCCTGTTTCATCTGCACTGAGAAAGATTGGGATGCATCCCCTTTCTCTTGCACCCTGGTCAGCATACAACAACAACAACAACAACAACAACAGCACCACACCACCACAGCAGTAGCAGCAACAATAACAACAACGACAACAACAGCAGCAGCATCAACAACAGCATCAACAACAACGAAACACCACCCCACCAACAACAAAGAAGGAACGATGTGTGTGTGTGTGTGTGTGTGTGTGCGTATTTCTTTCAAGCCTATTTTTTGCCTCATAGAAAATGCACTATCAGCATTTTCTTTGTGTGATGATTTAACGTCTTTTCACTATGAGTATGAGTGATATTAGTGTGTGTGTGTGTGTGTTGTGTGTGTGGTGTGTGTGTGTGTGTGTGTGTGTGTGTGTGTGTGTGTGTGTGTGTGTGCGTGCGTGCGTGCGTGTGAAGTAAGCAGTCTCATGCACAAGCACACTTTCCAACATATTTTTTGAACAAGATCTACTTTGAATAAAGGAAGTGAGTCACTTTATAAGTGTACATATTGTTTATTAATTATACCATAATACACTGGTTAAAAAAATGGTATAAGCATATATTGTGTAATATCGTCACTTTTATCATAAATCAGTTAAAGATATTCTAAAATATATGATTTGCGCAGCAATGAAATATTCAGAAATAGCGTAAACACTATATTCACACAATGAATTTCAATTTCATGCGCTTATGCATATAAACATGCTCACATACACTCGCCAGCTGAATGTGAAAAAAAAAATCGACACAAAACAAAACAAAATTACCAAATGTAATAGCCCATAAGCTCTGATTTACACACATATGATATCACAAATTTGTCAGGTCCAGTTTCGTCAGTATGAAATGTCGATATTATAACTTGATGTCAATGGTAAGTTTACCACAGTAATCATTGGTGTAAAATACTGTCTTTTCTGTGTTGTTGTTGAAAATGTACATTTCAAAACAAGTAATGCTTGAAGAAACCCACGACAAATGTTTATTGGGTGTTTTATTATCGGAACTCCACCCTCTTAAAGAACTGCCCAAGTATTCGGTTACTACATAAAAAAAAAGAAAAAAAAAAAAGAAAAGAAATAGACTTAAACATATCAAGAAACTAAATATACAGTCAATACAACGGATTAACTAAATATAGAGTCAGCATAGCGGATTCACTATATACACAGTATAGAGCATTAACTAAATACACAGTCAGTATAGCGGATTAACTAAACACACAGTCAGTACAGCCGATTAACTAAATACACAGTCAGTATAACGGATTAATTAAATACACAGTATAGCGGATCAACTAAATACACAGTCTGTATAGCTGATTAAATAGTTACACAGTCAGTATAGTCGATTAACTAAATACACAGTCAGTATAGCGGATTAACTAAACACACAGTCTGTATAGCGGATTAACTAAACACACAGTCAGTATAGCGGATTAACTAGTTACACAGTCAGTATAGTCGATTAACTAAATACACAGTCAGTATAGCGGATTAACTAAACAGAAAGTCAGTATAGCAGATTAACTAAATACACAGTCAGTATAGCAGATTAACTAAATACACAGTCAGTATAGCAGATTAACTAAATACACTGTCAGTATAGTGGATTAACTAAATACACAGTCAGTATAGCGGATTAACTAAACACACAGTCAGTATAGCGGATTAACTAAACACACAGTATAGCGGATTAACTAGTTACACAGTCAGTATAGTTGATTAACTAAATACACAGTCAGTATAGCGGATTAACTAAACAGAAAGTCAGTATAGCAGATTAACTAAATACACAGTCAGTATAGCAGATTAACTAAATACACAGTCAGTATAGCAGATTAACTAAATACACAGTCAGTATAGCAGATTAACTAAATACACTGTCAGTATAGTGGAATAACTAAATACACAGTCAGTATTGCGGATTAACTAAATACACTGTCAGTATAGCGGATTAACTAAATACACTGTCAGTATAGTGGAATAACTAAATACGCAGTCAGTATTGCGGATTAACTAAATACACAGTCAGTATAACGGATTAATTAAATACACTGTCAGTATAGTGGAATAACTAAATACACAGTCAGTATTGTGGATTAACTAGTTACACAGTCAGTATAGCGGATTAACTAAACACACAGTCTGTATAGCGGATTAACTAAACACACAGTCAGTATAGCGGATTAACTAGTTACACAGTCAGTATAGTCGATTAACTAAATACACAGTCAGTATAGCGGATTAACTAAACAGAAAGTCAGTATAGCAGATTAACTAAATACACAGTCAGTATAGCAGATTAACTAAATACACAGTCAGTATAGCAGATTAACTAAATACACTGTCAGTATAGTGGATTAACTAAATACACAGTCAGTATAGCGGATTAACTAAACACACAGTCAGTATAGCGGATTAACTAATCACACAGTATAGCGGATTAACTAGTTACACAGTCAGTATAGTTGATTAACTAATACACAGTCAGTATAGCGGATTAACTAAACAGAAAGTCAGTATAGCAGATTAACTAAATACACAGTCAGTATAGCAGATTAACTAAATACACTGTCAGTATAGCAGATTAACTAAATGC
>JAPXFY010000016.1:81276587-81286587 GCA_030674185.1 Monoplex corrugatus
GTGTTCATCATTCTACATAGAGTCACCCCCCCCCCCACCCCCGTTTGGTTGGAAGACCTCAGAGAGGGCAGCTCATCAGTGTGGAGTTAGGACCATACCACCTGGAGGTCCACCTGCAGGGGGAGCTCCTGAAGCAGATACTGGTGTTGCCCCACCTGCTGGTGATGGTGGTGGTGGTGGTGGTGGTGCGGGGAACGGGGCTGCAGGAGGATATCCAGCCCCTGCAAACATTCTTCCTTGCCCTTTTCTGTTTTTCTTGTGGTGAGGGTTGATCTCTATGACCTCTTCGTCCTCCTCATCATCCTCACCACCATAGGCGTTTTGGCCATTCTGCTCATCATAATCATCGTCGCTCGCATCGATTCTGATCACGGCATGGCCATGATTCTTCAATTTCTTCCTCTTTTTCTTGTTTCGGTGTTTACGGTGACGGTGTTTTTCAGGATGATGTTTGTGATGCTTAGAGCGGCGAGGCGGGGGAGCTTTGATCTCCACGATGTCCGCATCCTCATCATCATCGTCACCGTCGTCATCGTCGTCGTCGTCGTCATCTTCCCCGTTGTCCTCATCCTCATCGTTGTCGTCCACGAGGTTGACGCCGTCCTGATCGCTCACCTCGATTTTGATGACGTCATTGTCGTCATCCTCTTTGTGACGCCTGAACCTACGGTTGCTGTGTCTTTGGCCATGACTCCTCATGACCTGCTGAACTAAGACCTTTTTGGGGCGATTCCGGTGACGATGGTATCTGGGTCTCTGCTTTGGACTGGGCTTGCGGATTACTTTCACATCGGGCCCCTTGTTCATCCTACCCTGCCTTTGGGATTTTTGGATGGCGTCCGTGAGGACGTCCGCCAGCAAATCCACGCCTGTGGATTTGGTGTGTGTCTTTTTCTGTTCCCGGGCTTTTAAGGCCTGCAGCTCCTGATCGATCTTGTCTGCAATATTTTAGATCATCGCTTTATTTTCATTTTTCCCCCCAATGGGTATGTTTGTATTTGTGTGTGTGTGTGTGTGTGTGTGTGTGTGTGTGTGTGTGTGTGTGTGTGTGTCAGTATGTGCGCGTGTCAGTGTGTTTGCGCGCGCATGTGTGTACATGTATGTGTGTGTGTGTGTCTCCAAAATAGGAGACAAAGGCAGACATTTAAAGAACGGACATGTCAACCTCCAGTAACCAAACCACCAATACTAACATTACAATGATAGTAATAGAAGCAGCAACAAATTAAAAAAAAAAATCAAAGCAAAGTAATAACAATAACAAGAAGAGAGAAAGAGAGCGAGCGAGCAAGAGAGCGAGAGAGAGACAGAGAGGGGGGGGAGAGAGGGGGAGAGAGAGAGAACGAGAGAGAGGGAGAGAGAGAAGAATAGAGAGAGAAAGAGAGAGATAGACAGACAGACAGATTGACCGACAGATAGACAGAAAAAGATAGATAGAACAGACAGACAGATATAATACACACACACACACACACACACACACACACACACACACACACACACACACACACACACACACACACACACACACACACACACATATATGTCATATTGGCAGATGTGATGCGTCTAGTGTGTCGGCTTCGACGTGCACCGCTGGCTAGCACTGCTGTGCGAAAAGAAGAGCAAGGCGTAAGTCTCTTCCTGTCAGTACATAGCCTCTCCATCAGCAAGCCCTACGCTGTGCCTCCTCGTGGCGACAGGCGGTAACTGAGCACCTCACGGACTCAGGCTGAATCTCGTAGGACTCGGAGGAGGTCTGGCCCCCAGACGTGAGGCATGCAGGCCCACCGGCGTGTGGACACGCCCTGGTGCCCACGAACAAGATCCCCAAGCTATGGGTAAATAGCTCCACTGCCTTGTGGACATCTCGGGAGAGAGTAAGGCTAAGGGAGTCAACCCTAAAATAAAAAACCGATGGAAGGCAAGGGGAAATCACCATCGTACTTTTCCCCAGGAAATCCATGGACAGAGGAAGAATAAAGAAGAAAGTTAACGACGTCAATGGGTGCTCCTGTGGAGCACCTTCGTCCGGTAGGGACTGTCATGCAGCGCAGGTGACACCAGACCGTCAGCCAGCTACTGTGACCAAAACCAAGATTAAATTCAACACCAAGGTGGCAACATGAAATGTAAGAACAATGCTGCAGAAAGGTAAATTAGACAACATCAAAATGGAGATGGAAAGGCTTAACATCAGTATTTTAGGACTAGGGGAAATGAGATGGAAGGGGGCAGGCATGATAACATCAGGAGAATATACAGTGATATACTCTGGTGGTAATTCACATGAAAGAGGAGTAGGCATCATAATGGACAAAGACAAATCAAAAGCAGTTAAAGAATACTGGGCAGTGTCCGACAGAGTTTTACTGGTCAAATTCGGAGGGAAACCTTTTGATATCAACATCATACAGGAGTATGCACCAACATCCGCAAGTACTCAGGAAGACATCGACAACTTCTACGAAGTTTTAGAGATGGCCAAGGTCCAATGTAAATCACAGGAAGTTACAGTCATAATGGGAGATTTTAATGCTAAAGTGGGACAGGATAGGGTGGAGGATATAGTTGGACCTCATGGCCTCGGTACACAAAACGAAAGAGGGGGGAAGCTTGTAGAATGGGCACAGATGAATGAGTTCATAGTAGGAAACACCTGGTTTGAGCAGCCTAACAGAAGAAAATGGACTTGGATGAGTCCAGGAGATAATACCAAAAATCAAATTGACTACATCCTGATCAACAAAAGATTTAGAAATTCTTTACTGTCAGCAAAAACACTACCAAGCGCAGAGTGCAACAGTGACCACAATCCGGTAGTGGGAAGGTTTAGGCTGAAATTGAGGAAAAGGAAACAAACCAAAAGCAACATCAAACTAAACCTTGGACTCTTGAAAACAGATGAAATGATACGTCAAAAATTTAATGTACATGTTCAAAACAAATTCAGTGCTCTGGAAGACGTTGGTGATAGTGAGGAACAATGGACAAAGTTGAGAAATTCGATAAATGAAGCTTGTGAGGAAATCCCTAAGGCAAATAGAAAAGCAAAAAAGGGCTGGATGACTAATGAAATTTTGGGCCTGATGGAGAAAAGGAGGAAGGCAAAAAGAAACGAGGAGATATACAGGAAGATAAACAAAGAAATCAGGTATAGGTGCAATGAAGCTAAGGAAGCTTGGCTGAACACAAAATGCAAAGAGATAGAAGAACGACACAAAATGGATCCTCAGGTATGTACAGACGAATTGAAGAAATTGTTCACAGGAAAAATACATGCACATCAACTGGTTGCTTAAAATCAAAAGATGGCACGCTTATCATGGAAAAAGACAAGGTATTAGACAGATGGGGAGAGTACATTAAAGACCTTTTTGAGGATGACAGAAACGAAGAACACATTATAAAAAAGAACTTTGAAGGACCACCCATAATGAAAGATGAAGTCAGAGCAGCACTGAAAAAGATGAAACCAGGAAAAGCCCCAGGACCAGACAACATTACTACAGAGAGATTGAAGCCCTGGAGGAATTTGGCATAGAAAAAATAACAGTCCTCCTAAATGAAATTTATGACACAGGAAAAATCCCCAAAGATATGTCAAAATCAATTTTCATTGCACTTCCAAAGAAGACAGGGGCTATAGAATGCGAACTCCATCGCATAATCAGTTTGATGAGTCATGTAACAAAAATCCTGTTAAGAATAATCATGATGAGGACAAGGAATAGAATCAAAAGAGAAATAGCAGAAGAACAGTGTGGATTTGTGGAGGGGAAAGGAACTATTAATGCCATATACATCCTAAGAACTATCATAGAGAGGTCAGTTAAGATGAATAAGGATTTGTATTTATGCTTTGTTGACTATACCAAGGCTTTCGATCGGGTACGACATGAAGAATTGATCAACCAACTGGAGAGACTCAATGTCGATGGAAAAGATCTACGAATAATCAGGAATATGTACTGGGAACAAACAGCTGCAATGAGAATAGAAAACAATATAAGCTCTTTTCAAAACATCAAAAGAGGAGTCAGACAAGGTTGTGTTTTGTCACCAGATCTGTTTTCACTATAGAGCGAAAACATCATGAGAAACCTGGAAGAAGACCCTGGATTAAAGGTTGGAGGGAAAATGATAAACAACATTCGGTACGCAGATGACACCGTGCTAATTGCAGAAAATGAAAGGGACCTACAAAACCTTGTGAATATACTAGAAACAGAAAGTAAAGGTAAGGGGTTGGAACTAAACAGCAGGAAGACTGAAGTCATGGTTATCAGTAAAAAACATGAAATCCCCTCCTGCAAAATAACAGCAAATGGCACAACCCTGACACAGGTTAATAAGTTCAAATACCTGGGAACGGTCATTTCATCAGACGGCAGATGCACATCGGAAATAGCTGGCAGAATCGGCCAAGCCAAAACAGCATTCAAGAAGATGACAAGCATTCTTACCAACAAATGCCTATCAATTAACATCAGAAAGAGAGTCCTTGAATGTTATATAGAACCAATACTGTTGTACGGATGCGAGGCGTGGACAGTCAGCAAGCAAAGCCAGAGCAGGATTGAGGCAGCCGAGATGTGGTTTCTAAGAAGAATGTTGAGAGTACCATGGACAGCAAGGAAAACAAACGAGACGGTCTTGATGGAGGCAGACACAAGTCGATCACTGATAAGGAAGATTAGGAAAAGACAGGCAACATTTATAGGCCATTTTATGAGGAAGGGGGATTTGGAGCACCTGGTCACAACGGGAAAGCTGGAGGGAAAGAGAGCACCGGGTAGACCCAGGGAGAGAATGCTGGACGGACTTGCAAGATGGCTGAGGATGAAGAGGGTGGGGGAGATGCTGAGGGCAACGAGAGATAGAGATGGTTGGAAGTCCATGGTCGCCAACGCCATGCGGCAGGGCACCTGATGATGATGATGATATATATATATATATATATATATATATATATAGAGAGAGAGAGAGAGAGATACACAAAGATATTTGATGAAAATATCAATTGCAATAATGCCAAATACAAATATAGAACCTAAACTAAACACAGCATCTATATCCGTTAGAACATGGAGAGAGAGAGAGAGAAGAGAGAGAGAGAGAGAGAGAGAGAGAGAGAGAGAGAGAGAGAGAGAGAGAGAGAGAGAGAGAGAGAGAGAGAGAGAGAGAGTGAGAGAGAGAGAGAGAGGAAAAGGAGACAGAAAGAGAGAGAGAGAGAGAGGAGAGGAGAAAGAAAGAAAGAGAGAGAGAGAGCAAGAGAGAGAGAGAGAGAGAGAGAGAGAGAGAGAGAGAGAGGGGGGGGGGAAGAGAGAAACCGATCTTAAGATGAATGATTTATCAATAATAATTACAGCACAGATATGGCGCCAAATCTTTCCAATTCAAATTAAGGCGCACCCACGCACCAGACATATGCATACGATCAACGCAGATCACTTTACAACAAGTGAAAAAAAAAAAAAAAAAAGAAGAAAAAAGTGATGCAGAGAAAAACCAAACATTTCTTTTCAATGTTTACACATAAATGAACAAATTACGTGACATGAAATATTACTCACGTCAACGAACCCACAGAAAAACTCTGCTCTCCACCAAGTAAACACACACACACACATGCGTGCACACTAACACACACACACACTAACACAAGCACACATGCATACACACTCACACAGACACACACACAAACAATACAAATGCACATGTACACACACAGTCGCAACACACACGCACATACACACAGACATACACATACAGACACTATAGCACACACACATACACACAACACGCACGCACACACATACACACACACACACACACACACACAAAACCACACACACACAGATATACACAGACATACACACACACATATACACACACTATACCACGCACACAAACACACAGACACACAACACACACACAGACACACAACACACACACACACACACACACACACACACACACACACACACACACACACACACACACACACACACTACAACAGCAACGTAACAACTACATAATGTGGTCAACAAACGTGTTTGGAACGGGGGCGCAGGTAGAGAGATGCTTAACACAATCTGTGATGACTCAGTAACTAACCCAATGCTTCGAGCGTGTCACCACTCCCAGGCTCGTCATCACCGTAGTGGATGGGTTTCTTCTTGTGTTCGACCACCACGCTCCTTTTGAACCTGGGCCGTGGTGGACCTTCCAACATGGCAAGACTCTGGAGGTCCGTGACGTCACTCCCAGATTTTGCAGCTCGTGCTGCGTGTCTGCAGGAAAGAAGAGTGGCAGAATGGTTCGGGCGTTCGCCTGCCAATTACTAAACTCGAGGTTCCAGGGTTCGCTCCCAGTAGGGGCCTCGACTTTTCTGCTCAGTTAGACCGGAAAATCGAACTGAACGTCTAGTCCTTCGGAAAGGGACGAAAGACGAGTCGAACCCATGTGCCTTTTGGCTGTTCTCACGGCAGTTAAAAATCGTGAAGAGCTGGGCATTGCCCGGCTGCCTTGGTATAAAAACATTGGAGAGATAGGTTGATTTCCCAGGTCACACCCTTGAAGACCAATTAGCCTTCTCGTCTTTCTGAAGTCTTGGTTAAAAAAATGTGACTATGAATATGAATTTTAATCGAGGGAGAGGGGATGTGCTCCGTCCTCGTGGTGCTGGCCCCGGGAAATGTTGAGGTCTCTGCCACCTCACTCCTCTACAACCCCAGGTTTATGGAACTATCTAGGAAGGACCTCAGGACCTGGCCAGCTCATGGGTTCATGTGCAGGCTTGAGGCTTGTGTCGTGATCATTCTGGATCTTCTCGATCACATGGCACCTGTGACGTTAGTGCATATGGAATTCATTCTGAGCGCGGAAACGTAATCTTGAAAAAATGAAACTGAAACTGAAACAGGAAGACACCAGTTCAAGAAAGGTAAAGTTTGTCCCGTAACGCTGAGGTATTAGAAGAGTGAGGTGGTAGATATTTCAAATTTGACCAGGGCCGGCATTATGAAGGCAGCGCCCATCTCCTCACCCTCGCTTTCAGTTTCAGTTTCAGTTTCAAATTCTCCGCGCTCGGAAAGAATTCCATACGCACTTACATCACAGGTGCCATGTGATCGAGATGATCCAGACTGATCACGGCACAAGCCTGCGTATAAACCCATGAGCTGACCAGGTCCTGAGGTTCAACCTAAACAGTGCCATAAACCTGGAGTCGTAGGGGAGTGAGGTGGAATAGACCTCAACTTTTCCTGGGACAGCACCACGAGGGAGGCGCCCATCCCCTCTCCCTCGATTCAAATTCATATTCATAGTCACATTTTCTTTCAAACCAACATTTTCTTTCAAACCAAGACTTCAGAAAGGCAAGAAAGCTAATTGGTCTTCAAGGGGTGGGACATGGGAAATCAGCATCTCTCCAAAGTTTTATACCTTTGCAGCCGGGCAATGCCCTGCTCTTCACGATTTTCAACTG
The DNA here is from genome assembly GCA_030674185.1 of Monoplex corrugatus. Lineage (NCBI taxonomy): Eukaryota > Metazoa > Mollusca > Gastropoda > Littorinimorpha > Ranellidae > Monoplex > Monoplex corrugatus. The sequence continues at coordinate 81,284,083 of JAPXFY010000016.1, forward strand.
CCATGGGATTTTTAGCAAGCACAACCAGAAGGCACACGGGTCCGACTCGTTTTTCGTCCCCTTTCGAAGGGCTAGACGTTCAGTTCGATTTTCAAACTGAGCAGAAAAGTCGAGGCGTCTACGGGGAGCGAACCCTGGAACCTCGAGTTGAGTTACTGGCAGGCGAACGTCTGAACCATTCTGTCACTCCTTTCACCCTCGCTGCTTTCCATTACCCTACTCTGACCAGAGTGATGTACAGCCCGTGCACGGCTGGATGTAATGACGGCCACATGCACAATTTTGTTTTGTCGAGCCAGTCTCAAACCCGTGCAGTTGGGGTTACTGAACTTGACCTTTATCGCAAATTCTGATGAAACATTTAAGGTGATCTCTTCCTAGAATCGGTTGGTTTCGTTGACAGACCCGTGGACTGAAGGTTTGAAGTTTCGAGTTCTTAATACGAGGACTCCTGTCATTCTGGTGGTGTCGGCTTTGTGTTTCAGTGGTCCCTGTCTCCGCATCACCACCCCTCCCCCTATCCACTGCCCACCATCATATCAAGACCTTTCCAAAAACGGCAGGATTTTGTGCAGGCTCAAGGATTCTTGAAGGTAATTACTATTAGATGTGAGTGGAGTGCATAATAGAACAGGCTAACTGCGAAGAATCCCTACTGAACAAATTGCAAAGTTGCCCCAGTACCCGTGCTTCCTTCCGGCTAGGCCTCGATATTTCTCCTCAGTTTGATCGGAAAATCGAACTGAACATCTGGTCCTTCGGTAGGGGGCGAAAAATGAGTCGGACCCGTGTGCCTTTCGGCTGAGCATGCTAAAGATCCCACGGCAGCTGAAAACCGTAAAGAGCAGGGCATTGCACGGCTGCCTTGATAAAAAACATCGGAGAGATAGGTTGATTTTCCAGGTCCCACCCTTTGAAGACCTGTTAGCCTTTTTGCCTTTCTGAAGTCTTCGCTCCCCTTCCAGCTGCTGCCCAGCATAAGCATCTTTTAATATCACGCGTTTTTGGTGACACCCCCCCCCCCCCCCATCTCGTCCAGCGGCTACTTTTACGTTAGGCGCCTATATGGTATTCTGCCGTGTTCTGCACACGCTCTGTAACATCAAACACGAACGGTAAAAAACAAAACAAAACAACAACAACAACAAAACAAACAAACAAAACAAACAAACAAACAAACAAACAAACAAACAAACAAAAAAACCCAACAAAACAAACAAACAAAAAAAAAAGAAAAGAAAATAGAATAGAATCAGAACGCGTATTTAATACAACCAGACAGGACAGATGCAAATTTTCGGCCAACTGGCCTTTGTCAATCGTAAACGTAAGATCACAAACGAACAACACCAAACACAAAAATTAGTGGGAAAAAAGACTTTTCTCCTTCTGGACGGAGCAGCAGGGAAGTTTGAGTCTTTTTCTCCTAAGTTTTGTATTTGGTGTTTGTTCATTTGTGATATTACGTTTACGCTTGACAAAGGCCAGTCGGCCGAAAATTTGCACCTGTCTTGTCTGGTTGTATTGAATACGCGTTCTGATTGTATTTTACCGTTTTTTTGTTGTTTTTTTTGTGTGTGTGTGTGTGTTTTGTTTCTGGTTCCTGTATGCTTGAACGCGGGCGGTCGGACTTGTTTTGGATTTCATACTTACTGCCTATTATGTCATTGGCATTTAGGGCAGCAACGGTGAGTCTCCACTCCTGTCTGTTCTCATCATCATCAGCATGTGCCCTGCTGCATGGCGTTGGCAATCATGGCCCTCCATATGTATCTGTCCCTTGTTGCTGCAAGCACATCTTCCACCCTCTGTGTCCTCAGCCACCCTGCAAGTCCGTCCAATATGTTCTCCCTGGGTCTACCTCTTGTTCTCTTTACCTCCAGCTTTCCTGTTGTCACCAGGTGCTCAAATTCCCCTTTCCTCATAAAATGGCCTATAAATGTTGCCTGTCTTTTTCTAATCTTCCTTATGAATGATCTTCTTGTGTCTGCCTCAATCAAGACTGTCTCGTTTGTTTTCTTTGCTTTCCATGGAACTCTCAACATTCTTCTTGGAAACCACATCTCGGCTGCCTCAATCTTGTTCTGGCTTTGCTTGTTGACTGTCCACGCCTCACAACCGTACAACAGTATTGGTTCTATATTACATTCAAGAACTCTCTTCCTGGTGTTTGTTAGTAAAAATGCTTTGCATCTTCTTGAATGCTGTTTTGGCTTTGTGTCTGTTCTAGGAAAGTTTTTGTATAGTAAACCTGGTGAATGTCAGGGTCTTGTGGTCTGCTTCTGTTGTTCTTCGCCAGGTGTTTTGGTTTTTCTCTTAAGCCTTCCGTCTGGTGTACAGTGAAGGGCAGACTGCATGATGTCCTGTTGTCTTCAGATGATGTGCCCAATCCATCTCCATCGTCTTTTCGTGATCATAGTATCTATATACTCTCTTGACTGCATAACCCAAGTACGCCTACTTGTTGGCTGAAAATGGTGTTAGGTCTAAAGATTCGCACGATTC
>JAPXFY010000016.1:81301587-81304087 GCA_030674185.1 Monoplex corrugatus
CTATATCAGCACTGTTCCGCCGGAACCCCGATCCTTCTGACGTTCCTTCTGCTGCTTCCTTGGATTCTTCGAGCCGGTGTTCGTCTGGTTTCCTCGCCGTCCTTTTCTTCCGACTATCATCACCGTCGTCGTCTTCCGTATCGTCATCATATTCGTCACTGTCATCATCGTCATCATCACCGCCTTCACTGTCGTCATCGAACTGTCTCTTTAGTCTGGGGTGAAGATGTTGAGCGGCGTCTGAGGAAGCATGCTGAGGTCTGGAAGCGGCTGGGAGAGGTTTGGTCAACGGTTTCTGAACTCCTTCAGTTGCCCTGTGCCTACGTTCTTCGCGGAGCTTCATCACTCTTTTTCGTCGTTTCGGTGGGACGTCAGGGTCTCCTACGTCATTATCGTCTTTGTCAGTCCCTGTGGGTGTTTTCCTGTGATGCTGTTGTCGTCAGTATGATCATCGCTTCCACCACGATCATCGTCTCCAGCACCTAGTGTTTAGACGATTCAAGAAGGATAAATTAAAAGACACAGCGCACACAGACACGGACACACACACACACACACACACGCACGCACAACACACACAACACACACACACACACACACACACACACACACACACACACACACACACACACACACACACACACACACATATATATATATATATATATATATATGTGTGTGTGTATACATACATACAAGCACGTACACACTCACATAGAATTTTGTAGGCAATAACTCAGAGTAAATTACAATATATTGATATACACAAAGATTGATACTCAAACTTGGAGACAATTTTCATAGCAATATACAAATCCTATCTCAAATACTGGTATTCTGGTTTTACATGTAATAATCAGGAAATACACTTTATATCATAGACATATGAATATGAGATATCACAAAACATACAGGTTCATAAAAATTCCTTAGTTTGACGTCATTAAAGAAAGTCCTCATGATATTGGAATAAGTCATATTTGAAACAGCAAACTTTGAATGAAAACAAAACACAAGTATGCAATGAAAAACAACAACAACAACAACAAAGAAAACAAGAACAAAAACGTGAGCAGTGATAAAGAAAGAAAGAAAGAAACAAACAAACAAACATAGTAATAATGAAAATATGACGATGATGATGATGATGATGATGATAGTAACAATTATGATGATGAGAATAACAAAACAATAAAACAATGATAATGACATGAATACTACTATTATACTAACCATCATCATCATCATCATCATCATCATCAATAATAAGTGATACTACTACTGCTGCTACTACTACTAATGATGACGACGACGACGACGACGACGACGACGATGATGATGATGATATGATGATGATGATGATGATATAATAATAATAATATAATCATCATCATCATCATCAGGTGCCCTGCCGCATGGCGTTGGCGACCATGGACTTCCAACCATCTCTATCTCTCGTTGCCCCTAGCATCTCCCCCACCCTCCTCATCCCCAGCCACTCTGCAAGTCCGTCCAGCATTCTCTCCCTGGGTCTACCTGGTGTTCTCTTTCCCTCCAGCTTTCCCGTTGTGACCAGGTGCTCCAAATCCCCCTTCCTCATAAATTGGCCTATAAATGTTGCCTGTCTTTTCCTAATCTTCCTTAGAGTGATCTACTTGTGTTGCCTCCATCAAGACCGTCTCGTTTGTTTTCTTTGCTGTCCATGGAACTCTCAACATTCTTCTTAGAAACCACATCTCGGCTGCCTCAATCTTGCTCTGGCTTTGCTTGCTGACTATCCACGCCTCGCATCCGTACAACAGTATTGGTTCTATATAACATTCAAGGACTCTCTTTCTAAATAATATTAAAATAAAAATTTAAGTCGTAGCTCTCTCCCTCTCTAACCTGCCTTTCCATCTTTCATCCCTGTATCACCCTTCAACTGTTCACCTTCATCCTCTGATGGAGATGGCGTAGCTCTCTGTAACCTTGCTAGGTGACGGTTGGACGAGCCAATCTCCTTGCCTACGGCTCTTTTCAGTGTGACTGCCACCTTCATGCCAGTGGAATTGGAGAGCATGTCGCGTATGGTTTGTTGGTCTTCTATATCGGGTGTGTTCTCGTCTACGTCTGCAGCATACCCTTCAATCTCTCTGTCCATTGTCTCTGTCCGTGGGAGAAGTAAGGCACATGTTATAGCAACAGCACAATTGGATTTTCGGACTAGTAGAATTGTTTGAGGAAGACCCTGGATTAAAGGTTGGAGGAAAAATGATAAACAACATTCGTTACGCAGATGACGCCGTGCTAATTGCAGAAAATGAAAGGGACTACAAAACCTGTGAATATACTAGAAATAGAAATCAAAGGTAAGGATTGGAACTAAACAGCAGGAAGACTGAAGTCAATGGTGATCAGTAAAAAACATGAAATCCTATCATGCAAAGTGACAGCAAACGGCACAACCTTGAGACAGGTTGATAAGTTTAAATACCAGGGAACTATCATTTCACCAGAA
>JAPXFY010000016.1:81309087-81329087 GCA_030674185.1 Monoplex corrugatus
ACAAATTCTACATACTTGGTGGTGGTTGGCAAGCTGAGCTATGAGGCAACTGTGGATGTATTTCATGTTTACTTTGATTTTGTTTCAGGTGCCAGAAGTGGATCATCAACATCAGGAGAGATGACGTCAAGATTGCTGACATCAAGTCGAAGAGGGTGTGCTCTGTACATTTTCATGAGAAAGTTTTCAACTGCCCTACAGACATTCAGCATTCTCGACTGCTACCGACCGCCGTGCCTACCATTGTCAGCTGCCCAAATCCTCCTCCATCCATGGAATGTCGACGACCTCGCCCAAGATCAGAGAGCCTGTACCAAAGAGGAGACGACAAGATACTGCCTCCAGCTCTGTATATCATGAAGGTGATGGTGATGATTGTGATGGTGACAGAGACAGTACTAGACCCGTGGTGAAAGCGTCCGAACCAGATCCTGAGAAGTTGGCCCGAGAGCTGAAGCAGGCCAAACGTGCTTTAGAAGACTCAAGAAACAAAACAAACAACTTGAAAGGAAATGCAAAACAGCACAAGCAGCCAAGATCAGACTTATAAAGCGCCATGCTGTACAAGTAGCATCTCTTCGTGCAAAGAAAGAAGCAATCCTGGAGAATTTCCTCAAAGACCTGCCAGTTGTTCCAGCAGCTTTATTCAAGATCATGATGCGGAAGAAAAAGTGGATCAACTGGGACACCGAGAAAGAGGCTATGGAGTTGTGTCTCGCTGTGTACTTTAGGAGCACTTCTGCTTATGCCGTTCTCCGCTCCGTTGGGTTTATGCTTCCACATCCAAGAACACTCAGGAGGCGCTTTTCAACTGTGTTGACTGGGGTCGGTCTGTGTCAGAGTCTGGTGGAAATGATGCGCTTGAGAACATTAGCACTTGAAGAACATGAGAAAAGAGTGACACTCTCCTTGGATGGAATGACTGTGACCAAAGCCCTGACCTACAGTCATCATCGTGACGAGCTGGTCGGCTTTGTCAACTGCGGCGAGCATCACCAGAGTGACGAAATCGCTGACCAAGCAATTTTGGTCATGATCAGGGGACTGACCCTGAAGTGGAAGCAGGTGTTGGGGTATTTTGTTGCCAAGCACAACCTGGCAACACCTACTTTGACAGCCATCATTTCCGAAATCGTCAGAGCCGTCACAGGGATTGGTTTGTATGTTGATGCCATTGTGATGGACCAAGAATCCTGCCAATGGAAATGGATGAAAGACATGGGTGTGTGTGTGTGGAACGACCGTATGTGTTTCATGGCACTACACAGGCCTTTGTCATGCCAGATCCGCCACACCTCATCAAAAACTTGAGGAACAATTTCATGACGAAATACATCTCCTTCAGCTGGGATGGAGAAAGAATGATTGCAAAGTGGTGTCACCTCCAAGAACTCTTCTCCCTTGAAACATCTGGCGGGTCAATTCGCGCTGCTCCCAAGCTGAAGGAGTGTCACTTCACCCTGCCCAGAGGGAAAAAGATGAAAGTCATCTTGGCATGCCAGATATTTTCCCACTCAGTCGCTGCTGCCTTGAAATTGTATGTGTCGTTGATGTCCGAGGCTGCTCTTCAAACAGCATGCTTTGTGGAGACGGTGAACAGCATGTGGGATTTTGTCGACTCTCATTCCCTCTCCGCCCCAGTCGGGAAGAAGCCGGTCACAAGGAGTGATTTTGAGGGTGACCAGGTTCGATTTGCTTCCTTTTCCAACTTTGTGGAAAGCTGGTGTTTCACAAACCCAAAGAATGACAAACTGGCCAGCAACATTCCAAGTCACAAAGGGTGGCTCCTAGTGCTTTCGGCAATGAAGGGATTGAGCCAAAAGCTAATCATGGAGGAGGAGGTCTTGACACACTTGTGCCTGAGAAAGTGTAACCAGGATCACGTTGAGAACCTTCACAGTCAAATACGTGGCTACAATGGCTTCAACGACCACCCGACGTTGCCAGCATATGTCGATGCACTCTGTTGCCTGTCTTGTTCTTCTGCAACATCAGAGCTCTTGGACAAGACAATCAGTGCTGGTGCCAACTGCCAGCCTGATGGTGAGCATGGACACCATCCCATTGTCAACCCATGCACAGCAGACGTTGAATGTGATGCAGAGAATGCTGATCATGCAGACCCCATCGAAACCAACTCCTTCAGTTGTGAGAACAACTTGGTTTCCTCTTCCTTCACAGACTTGGAGATGGAACTGCCACCCGTCGAGTCAGACATTGTTCAGTACATTGCTGGTGCTGTCGTGAGGAAGTTCAAGCAGAAAAAACGACTGTCCTCTCTGTGTGGAAAAGTTCACCATCAGTGCAAATGAGGCAACTGGAGAAACTCCCTCACTTGTGTCACTTGTGTCACTCAAAGAGTTTAAACTTGGATGCCTGGTTCGTGTCAGTGAGCCACTGCTGCAGGTTTTCAGATGCTTTGAACTTCACTTCAGAGTAGCTACATCAAAGGGATTGCCAAGAGCCAACCCAAGGCAAACTATTCTGAACAGCTTTGTCAAGTCACAAACAGATGATCTGAATTGTGAGTGTGAATGTTTGGCAAGCCTTATTGCTGCTTATTGCAACATCAGGATTTTACCACGAAGTGAAACTGTTCAATCAGCAACTGAAGTCAAAAGTCAGAGGTGCAGAACTGAACAAGGACAAGAAACTTAACATGTGAACATTTACAGACCTCTATTTCAGCTGGATTTAACTGTGAACATAACACACTGCTGTAGCTGATATTGTGATAAGGAACTGAACTTGTGAACAATTATGTAGTTCATCTGTGGATTTTAGATTTGATTGTGTATTACACACCTGTGAACACTCATGGGCCATTAATGCAACAGTGAATATTTTACTACATTTCTGTGGATGACGAGAAACTTAACGTGTGAAGACTAACTGTGTATTATAAACCGCTGTGGCTGACAAGACACTTGAGATGTGAACATTCCTGGAATGAGTGCTGTTGGAGCTGGATTAACTGTGAATTATACACCGCTGTGGCTGATCATTTTGGGAAGATGTCCAGGCATGTCTTTGTCAAGTCATGTGAGTACATTTTAAATCATGAATTTTACATGTGTGAATTCTGTATTATATTACTTTATTGTTGTTTTTTTTTATTCTGAGTTCTTCATTTTTATGTTGTTGTATACGACAGGCAAAAACTCTGAAGTGATGAACACTTGTAATTTCACAGAAAAAAATTGTGAAACTCAATCATTCTTACTTGTCGTGTACGACTTCTGTCTCATGTGTGTGGCGCATGTTATAATCAAATGTCTAAAGGTACCATCTTTTAAATAATCCTCGCTGTTGACAATGACATTAAACCTGAAAAGATCGACTGATTGCTTGTGTAACAATACTAACATAAATTCAGAAGTAAGCACACACAAAATGATGACTCAACACATAACAAAGAGAAAAACTAATGGTATGAAGTGTAAGACACACACACACATCCTCCCCCTCAGTCCCAGTACACACACTAACTGACTAAGTGACAGGTCAATGTTTCTGAAGCAGTGACTGGGTGAAAATAATAGTGCGACGGCTAATGAAGAGTTTCACTTTTCAAAGAAGTAAGAATTTTTTTTTTTGGGTATGACTATGAGTATCATGCAATAGTTTTCTACCCATGCATCGGCAATTCCCCACCCCCCACCCCTGTCCCCTCCCCCCTCTCTTCTCTCTCTCTCTCCTTTTACACACACATACGTAAACAGTCTGTCAGGTTACAAACGTAAACAGAGGCAAGCCATGTGAGAGCAGCGCACTGCGTGTGTGTATCGCTCGCCGCGACAGCGAATCTCAGCATTAACAAGATGGCGGCCAGCCGAGCCAACCAGCACGCGTTTTTTCGATCGCGCTAAGAGGGCTTGTCCCTTCTGTTGTTTTAGTGTTCTGTGGTAGGGACATAGAAAGTGAAGGCCCTCGAAATGAGCACCATGGGAGTAAAAAATATGAAAGGGATGGCGGGGGAAGAAAGGAAAAAAGAAAGACAGAAGAAGAAGAAGAAGGAGAGAGAGAAGAGAGAGAGAGAGAGAGAGAGAGAGAGAGAGAGAGAGGAGAGAGAGAGAGAGAGCTTTCCTCCTCCTCATCAGGTGCCCTGCCGCATGGCGTTGGCGATCATGGACTTCCATCTGTCTCTATCTCTCGTTGCCCCTAGCATCTCCCCCACCCTCCTCGTCCCAGCCACTCTGCAAGTCCGTCCAGCATTTTCTCCCTGGGTCTACCGGTGCCCTCTTTCCCTCCAGCTTTCCGTTGTGACCAGGTGCTCCAAATCCCCCTGCCTCGTAAAATGGCCTATAAATGTTGCCTGTCTTTTCCTAATCTTCCTTATGAGTGATCTACTTGTGTCTGCCTCCATCAAGACTGTCTCATTTGTTTTCTTTGCTGTCCATGGAACTCTCAACATTCTTCTTAGAAACCACATCTCGGCTGCCTCAATCTTGTTCTGGCTTTGTTTGTTGACTGTCCACGCCTCGCATCCGTACAACAGTATTGGTTCTACATGTATATAACATTCAAGAACTCTCTTCCTGATGTTAATTGACAGGCATTTGTTGGTAAGAATGCTTGTCATCTTCTTGAATGCTGTTTTGGCTTGGCCGATTCTGCCGGCTATTTAGAGCTTTCCTACATGCCGTAATCTTTTTTGCGGACCTTACTCTTACGATGTTTTCAAGTCTCGGTATATAGCGTCTACCGTATCAATAAGCCTAATTATTGATGTGTTGTCTGTCGACAGTTGGGATTAATCTGAGGCTGTCGGATATCACTGAAAGCACGTTTAGAAGATAGAACAAACTACGCAGGGTGGACACACACTACTCGACTTGGCTAAATGGTTAACACAAAGGAGCTTTCATTTATACATGGGCGCTATGTTTTGGCAAAGACCCTAATTACAATCAGAAAATATTCCATCCATCAGCAGCTGAGGACACTTTGCCAACACAGTTTTGTCACAGACACACAACATGAACACACCTCGCTCTCCTATCGATATGAATTGATTCTTTTTTTTCCAAAAAGGGAGATAATTACATAACCACGTATAATTAAACTGATCTATAGTCTACAAATAAATCTTGCCATGTTAATTCTGATGTTTGGTAACAAAATATGATGTTATTTTTGTTTTCTCGATGCGGGACCTAACTGTGGCTAACTTTGTGTCTGTTGTAGACGAAAACGACATTATGATATATATATCATAACATTATTATTTTATATATATTTTTTTTCAAATTTTTCTTCTTATTATTGTTCTCTCTGTCTCTGTCTCTCTCTCTCTCTTGGTGTTTTTGCACAGAATATGGATCTGATTACTCAGTTTTATGAGTTTGGGGATTTTAGGTTGTGTTCTTTTCCAATTTTCTTTTTTTCTTCTTCTTTGTCTCTTTCTCTTTAAACAGATGTGCATACTCATTTCGTGACAAAGGATTGACCGTGTGAATATACGGCTTGAACAGCACAGCACCACAGTGCAGGGACATTCTTTTCTTTTCTAGGTGTATACATGTTTTGTTTCCTTATGAAAATTGACTTTTCTTTCACATTTTGCCATGGGAAACGCCAATGGTGCCACTGGTTTTACACACACACACACACACACAAACACCCCCCCCCACACACACACACTCACACACACACACGCATACACACACACGCACGCACACACACATGCATATATATATATATGCGTCTGTGTCCGTATCCTCTGTATGTATGTGGATATATGTCTACATAGATAGATACATAGATAAATATAGATATATATATACACAAAGCAATATGTACACAGAAAAGACAAGAAAAGGACGTAAATATATCCCAAAGTTTCGGCTGTACATGTGCATTCCTCATGGGAGACTTTATTCGTTGACTATGATATTGTAAACCACGTGGACTGTAAAAAAGAGAACTATTTCAGGTCAGGTCAGGTCCCGTAGCCGGTGGGTGGCTGTAGGGGCACCACAGACGACTTGACAACCTCCCTCCATGCCTTTCGGTCTTCCGCTTTCCTCAGGGTGGTAGTGAGGGGGAGGCTGGTCCATTCTTTGATGTTATCTTCCCATCTTTTCTTCTGTCTGCCTCGTCTCCGCTGTCCTGGTACGGTGCCCTGCATGATGGTCTTTGCCAGGCCATGGGTTCTTGTTATGTGGCCGTACCACTTCAGCTTCCGTTTCTTAACGATGGTAAGGAGGTCGTCGTGACGTCCTATGGCTACGTGGACACGGTTCCGGACTTCCTCATTTGTTATGTGGTCTTTGTAGGAGATGCCGAAGATCTTTCGGCAGCATCTCATCTCGAAGGCTTGGATTTTCCTCTGGAGGTCAGCTGTGAGAGTCCATGACTCGCAGGCATACATGAATGTGGAGATCACGAGTGTCCGCATCAATCTGATCTTGTGTTTGCTGGTGATGTCTTTCTGCCTCCATATGTTCTTCAGCTTCGTCAGTGCTGATGTTGCTTGCGGTATTCTTGCAAGGACTTCTTTTCTTGAACCTTCATCTGTAACTATGGACCCCAGATATTTGAAGTTGGTGACTGGTTCAATTATTTTGTTGTTGATTTTGATTTCCGCATTGAAGCCATCTGCATTGTTTGTCATTATCTTTGTTTTTTCTGCACTAATTTCCATACCGTAGGCTGAAGATGATATATTCAGCAGATTTATCAGGTTCACAAGTTCTTCTTCTGTGCCTGCTAGTCCGTCAATGTCGTCGGCAAATCGTAGGTTGGTAATTGTTCTGCCGGCAATGCTGACTGTTCCCTTGTGTTTTTCTAATGCGTCGCTCATTATCCTCTCCAGAAATATGTTGAAAAGTACTGGAGAGAGGAGACATCCCTGTCTCACTCCGACTGATGTCCGGAACCAGTTTCCCGTGTTTCCGTTGAAGAATACTGCGCTGTTGGCTTTGTCGTACAGACTCTTGATGACATTTACAAGGTTGGCACTGATGTTGTATTTGTGCATGGTGGTCCAAAGTGCTTCATGCCACACTCGGTCGAAAGCCTTCTTGAAGTCAATGAAGACGTGGTATAGGTCTTGTTGGTGTTGCAGGTATTTCTCCATAAGAATTCTCAGATTGAATATCTGTTCAGTGGTGCTTCTTCCTGCTCTAAAACCTGCTTGTTCCTCTGCGATGATCTTTTCTGCTTGAGGTTTCAGCCTGTTCAGCTAGATTTTAAGCATGACTTTGCTGGGATGGCAGATTAGGCTGATTGTGCGGTAATTTTTGCACATTTGCAGGTTACCCTTCTTTGGCAGTGTAATTATAAGGGATTTTGTCCACTGGGTTGGCCATTCTCCACTGCGCCAGATTTTGTTGCAAATGATGAGAAGGGCATCAATCATGGCCTCTCCTCCAGCCTGAACAAGCTCGGATGGTATGTTGTCCACGCCTGGAGATTTTCCTTTCTTAAGGGATTTCACAGCTGCTTCTACTTCTGCTCGGAGGATTGGTGGGTCGTCATGATTGGTCGACTGCGGTCCGTTTAGCACTGCAGTATCACCCTGTGTGTTGTAATTATACAGGTCAGAGCAATACTCTGTCCAACGTGTGAGGATTTCTTGTTCTTCTGTGAGGCATTCTCCTGACTTATCTTGGATTGTGCTTACTCTCCCTTGTTTTGTGGTTGTGAGGTCTTTCACCAGCTGGTAAGCCTGTTTTGTGTTGTTTCTTTCCAAGTGTGCATCGATGTTTCCGCACTGATCTTCTATCCATTTTTCCTTGGCTTTCCTCATGGCACCCCTTATCTTCTTGTTTACTTCTCTATATTTTTCTTTTCCTTCCTGTGAGTTGTTTCTTTCTGGCTTCAAGCTCCTCCTTTCATCGCACAAGTCCAGGATGTCATTTGTGACCCACGGTTTCTTCTTCGGGCGATGTTTGCCTATAATTTCTGTGGCTGTTTCTGTGAGGGCCATGGAGAAGGTGTCAGTGAGTTGCTCAACATTTTCTTCGTCTCCCAAGATGGTCAGTGGAGCGAATTTTCCGCCTATCATTGCCTCAAAAGCTTCTTGAATGTTCGCATCCTTCAATTTCTCCAGGTCGAATCGCAATCTTGTTCCTGCTTGTTTGGCAACCTTTTTAAGGTGTACTCGGAATGTCATCATTACAAGCTCGTGATCGCTTCCAACGTCAGCCCCTGGAAAGCTTCTGGTTCTGGCGATGTTAATGCAGGACCGGAAGCGTTTTCTCACCATGATGTAGTCAATCTGGTTGTGACATTCTCCATTTGGGCTGTGCCAGGTCCATCTTCTTGATGTCTTGTGAGGACCGAAGGTGTTAGCCAGCAATAAGTTGTTGTAGCTGGCAAATTCCAAGAGTCGAAGGCCTCTGTCGTTGGTCTCTGTATTGCAGTATTCTCCGGATGTGCCATGCCAGTCCTTCACCGAGTCTTTGCCTACTTTGGCGTTCCAGTCGCCTTGCACTATCAAGATGTCCTTTTTTGGTGTTTTGTCAATGTCATCTTGCAATTGCTCGTAGAAGTCTTCAATTGCGTTGTCTTCATAGTCTAAAGTTGGAGCATATGCCTGTACAATGGTGATGTTGAATGGTGATGCTCTGAGCCGTATGATGATGATTCGGCTGGATATCGGGCGACATCCCATCACTGCGTTCACGATGTTCTTGTGTACAAGAAATCCGACTCCATGCAGATGTTTATCTTCTCTACCACTGTAGTATATCTTGTGGCCTTCTTCTGTAGTGGTTTCCCCAAAGTTCTTCCATCTGACCTCACAGAGGCCTATGACGTGCCAGGTGTATCTCGCCATTTCATGGGTTAACTCTTCTACTTTTCCTTCAGTGTTTAGTGTTCTTACATTCCACGTCCCCACTGTTAGGTTGTCTCTTCCTCTGATGTTGTCTCTCCCTTCGGTTTATCAGTAGTGTACTTTTCACCTCTGCCCTGATGTACAACAGTAGGCGCGGTCCTTGGTAACCCGCGTGACGACCGATGCGGTATGGTATGGACAGTTGTCGTCATTCATGTGGTGTGTCTAGGGCTATTAAAACTTGGCGGAGCCCATCCCTCTCCAAGTTTAGACCACAGCCAATCTCCACCCACACGGCGGCTCGCCTTGGTCTCGGACATGAGGCCGTTGAACACATCATGGTGCACATCCGCCCAGGCCGGTGGCTTCATCAGACTTCCCCTGAAGAACTATTTACCAAACGTAAAATTCACACAGAATTATGCATCAGATACGAAGCTCGCAAAACGCTGTTCTTAACAAAGCATTCGCTACTGTCCATGTTTACCCACATGCACGCCCACACACATACTAACTCTCCCTTCCATTCATCCACCTACCTTCCTCCTCTAAACACACACACACACATACGCGCGTGCGCGCACACACACACATCACATACATACACACACACGCACGCTCGGGCACACCTTACACTTATGAGCAGAAACTCACACCAGCACATGCACGCACGAATACACACACCAGCACAAAAACGCTGGAAAAACAACAAGCAAATTTAAAACAATAAACAAATAAAAAATAAAATACATTAAAAAATACACCGCATGTTATTACGACTGTAATGACACGAGGGCAAGAACACAAACCCCAGTTCACGAGCACCCAATCCAAGGCTGTCGTACGTTAACATAGACTCTAAAAACGTCCCCAAAACACTGAAACACACACACACACACATTTACATACGTGTACAGAGTCATACACACACAACTAAGCTAACACTTCAAGCTGACTTACGCTTCAATGCATATGCCTGCATGTCTGTGCCCACTACGAACACTCTCTAGGGACAAATGAGTCGTGAGGTATGTTAATGAGACGACAAATATGCAGTACATCAGTTGGCAGAGTTCAAGCCCAGAGGAAATCTTGTTCTCATTTTGCATACCGGTATCCAAGAGGATTCTCTCTTCAGTCTGTGTCCAGGTGGTCAGAGTGTACCTTCTCCACAACGATACATTTTATATTTTGAAGTGAATGGTCAGTTTGGTTGAAGTGTTTGGTGATCTAAGTGCCTGTATTTTTATGGATGTTTGACCGGTGTTGGTAGTATCTGGTTTTGAGAGAATTTTTCATATTTGTCCTATGTATTGAAATTTGGAGCAGATATTGCAGTGGAGGAGATACACTACATCGGTCGATTCACATGTCGGTTTGTCCCTTTGTCTGAAAGTTAAGTTTCACTGGTGTTGAAACTGATGGAAGTCGCACTTTCAATCTAGTGTTGTTAACAAATAAGACACTTTTTTGCTGAGCACTTACTTGGAAGCAGCCTGCATCAGGATCAGGAGGGGTTGGAAGGCAGGATGGCATGAGGAGGACACGCATGGAGCGACAACATCTCTCCCACGATGGTTAGAACTTGCTATAGTCGTGAAAAAGAACCTGAGTGAGAAATTGTCCATAGTAGACCTAGAACAAAGATCTACTAATTCTTGTAAACTATTGCGCATACGCCTTCAAACTCCAAACAAGAAAACAAAACAAAACAAACAAACAAAAAAACAGAAGAACTTTGTACTCATCAATGCACACACACACACACACACACACACACACACACACACACACACACACACACACACACACACAACATACACACACACACAATTTTCTTACACACAGACATGCAAACACTCGCGCGCACGCACAGAGATTGAGAGAGAGAGAGAGAGAGAGAGAGAGAGAGAGAGAGAGAGAGAGAGACAGAGACAGAGAGGACAGAGAGAGAGAGAGAGAGAGGAGAGAGAGA
This sequence comes from Monoplex corrugatus, assembly GCA_030674185.1. Lineage (NCBI taxonomy): Eukaryota > Metazoa > Mollusca > Gastropoda > Littorinimorpha > Ranellidae > Monoplex > Monoplex corrugatus. Next base: position 81,319,848 of record JAPXFY010000016.1, read on the forward strand.
GAGAGAGAGAAGAGAGAGAGAGAGAGAAACAGACAGACAGACAGAGATAGAAAGAAAGAAAATGAGAGAGAGATGAGAGAAGATAGAGAGAATAGAGAGAGAGAGAGAGAGAGAGAGAGAGAGAGAGGAGAGAGAGAGAGAGAGAGAGAGAGTGGAAATATGGAAAATCTCAGTTGTCCCAATGTTGACATATTCCAGCTATTGTTAACCATAGTAATCAAATGGCTGGCTGCGTCTACAGCCTCCATGCTGTGTCGCTTGTCGCTTTTAGTCGACAGAATTAATTGTGTGGTCTCGAACAACACAAACGAAACCTTTGAGGGAGATAACGCTGAGAAAGAGAAAGAAAAAGAAATATCGGGGGTTGGGGAGCAAGAAAGGTCCAAGGTGACCCATCTGAAGTGCTCTGATGGTACTGAGGTTCTTTACAGGAATGGTCCTTATGCTCTCAAACAATCTGCATTTCATCATCATCATCATCAAGTGCCCTGCCGCATGGTGTTGGCGATCATGGCCCTCCATATGTATCTATCCCTTGTTGCCGCAAGCACATCTTCCACCCTCTCTGTCCTCAGCCACCCTGCAAGTCCGTTTAATATTTTTTCCCTGGGTCTACCTGGTGCTCTGTTTCCCTCCAGCTTTCCTGTTAGGATCAGGTGCTCTAATTCTCCTTTCCTCATAAAATGGCCTATAAATGTTGCCTGTCTTTTCCAATTCTTCCTTATGAATGCTTGATGCCTCGTTTGTTTTCTTTGCTGTCCATGGAACTCTTAACATTCTTCTTAGAAACAACATCCGCATTTACTCCCCACAAAATACGCCCTTGGAACTTTGTATGTGTATACGTGGATCGGGCCTCCAGCTGTGAATGAGTTCTTGACTTTCTCCAGAGTTAAGCAAAGGTATATCAGCGGCGGAGACGAGATAGCACCGCGCTCATAATGTTGGCACCAAGAAGAGCTGAAGTCTCTCTACCACCTCACTCTGTGTTATAGGGTAACCTTTACTTATCTTTAATCTAACCTACATGCAGCTGGATATTATATACAATGACATCACATGTAATCAGATTCTTCACTGCCGCTGGATATTGTGTAAAATCAAATTAAGTATAGTCAGACTACCCACTAAATGCAACTGGATATTGCTTACAATCAGATGACATATAATCAGATTCCTCACTAAATGCAGCTGGATATTGCTTACAATCAGATGACATATAATCAGACTTCCCACTAATCTCCTCACTAAATGCTGCTGGATACTGCTTACAATCTGATTACATATAAGCAGAAACGAAAAGATTTACCTCTCCCAACAAAACATACAAATGAAGAACTCCCATCTGTATTCTCCAAGTATTTCACCACCAAAATACAAACTCTTCGTGACAGGCTTGACAGGACACCCTGTCAACCATGCCCACCTGACCCTTTCTTCTCTGGCACACCTCTTACTACTTTTACCCCAGTCTCACAAGAAGAAATTTTCAACACAATCAGATCCATGTCGTTCAAAACCTGCGAACTGGATCCTCTTCCAGGTTCTCTCTACTCCGACTGTCTCCCTACTCTCCTCCCATTCATCACTGACATCATCAACACTTCTCTTCAAACTGGAACTGTCCCAGATTCTTTCAAGTCTGCTATTGTTCACCCTCTCCTCAAGAAACACAATTTAGACCCAAATGAACTGAAAAATTACCGGCCTATCTCTAATCTCTCTTTCTTGTCAAAACTCCTTGAAAAAGTCGTCCTCAACCAGCTGAACTCTCACCTGTCTGCCAACAATCTCCTCAATCCTTTCCAGTCAGCCTACCGCCAGTGCCATAGTACTGAAACTGCCCTACTACACATTCTCAACAATCTCCTCCTTGCAACTGATACTGGCAAAGTCTGTCTCCTCACACTCCTTGATCTGTCTGCAGCCTTCGATACCATTGACCATGGTATTCTCCTTTCTAGACTTCATGATACTTTTGGCATCTCTGACATTGCTCTCTCCTTTTTCACTTCGTATTTATCAAACAGAAAACAAATTGTTCTCATCAATGGCACTTACTCTCAACCTGCATACCTGACCTGTGGTTTTCCACAAGGATCTGTCCTTGGCCCTGTTCTTTTCACTCTTTACACCTCCCCCCTGTCCACCATCATCAACTCCCACTCTATAAAACACCACTTCTATGCTGATGACACCCAACTTCAAGACAGTGACTCACCTGATAATATACAGCGCCTGTTGACTCGCACCACTGAGTGTTACTCGGACATTAAGAACTGGATGACGTTCAACAAACTTCAGCTTAATGACGACAAGACAGAAGCTATCCTCATTGGCACCCATCAGAAACTTTCTCAGCTGCCTCCTCTTTCTCTCCCATTATGTAACACATCAGTCCCAATTTCTGATTCAGCTAAAAACCTTGGTGTCTGCATTGACTCTACCCTCTCCATGAACAACTTTGTTTCTCAAACCGCCAGATCTTGCTACTATCATCTCCATCGTATAAGGCTGATCAGGAAGTATCTCTCTGTCGAAACAACTGCAAAACTCGTTCTCTCCTTCATAATGTCTCGCATTGACTATTGCAATTCACTCCTGTCTGGTCTTCCTGCCTCCACCATTCACATCCTACAGCGCATTCAAAACAATGCTGTACGCCTTGTACTCAAAAAGAAAAAAGCTGACCACATATCTCCTCTCCTGGCACAACTTCACTGGCTCCCTGTATCAAAGCGCATACAGTACAAACTAGACACCATGTGCTACAAAAGCCTCAATAACGCAGCCCCCGATTACCTGTCAAGCCTACTTGAGATCTATTTCCCTCACGTACCCTCCGCTCTGCCTCCGATCCTCTGACTTTTCGCTTTCCACGCACTAAGCTCAATACCTATGGTCCACGAGCCTTCTCTGTTTCTGGTCCACTCTCCTGGAACAAACTTCCTCTCTCAGTCCGTCAGCAACCTACTTTTGTCTCCTTCAAGTCCGCTCTCAAAACTCACCTTTTCTCCTCCGCATAAAATCCTAACCTCACTCAACCCCCCCCCCCCCCCGCCTCTGCAGCCTGTCTCCGCTCGGAGGGGAATCACATGGTTATAATATATAATTGTATATGCTATGCTCTCTATAATTTTCCATTGCTTTTATTCTTGCTTTTATTGCTTTTATTCTTTCTCCCCATTTATAGCCATGTGTGTGTGTGTGTGTGTGTGTGTGTGTGCGTGTGTGTGTGTGCGTACGTGCGTGCGTGCGTGCGTGTCTGCTTCAGCGCTTAGATTTGATTTTATCAAGATTTTGCGCTATATAAATATTGTAATTATTATTATTATTTATTAAATATTGTAATTATTATATAATCAGACTCCTCACTAAATGCTGCTGGATACTGCTTACAATCAGATTGCATATAATCAGACACCCCACTGCAGCTGATTATCTCATACAATCAGATCACATGATCAGACTCTCCACAAAATGCAGGGTACTGTTAGTGTTATCGTTATTTTGTTTAAAGCCCAGATGACTGCGTACAGCCATATCAGGGCTATAACCATTTTAAACCATACAATACTTCAACAGTTAAAAAAAGAAAAGAAAATTAAACACACATATAATGCATTCGCGCGCATAATCTGAGGAGATGCCCCTGGCGTTGACCACTCCGTCCAATTTATCGCACAGATGATTGTATGAAACAAACCTGAATACAAATTTAAACATAAATAAGGACATTAAAACATGTGTAAAAACGGGCCCAAATTACCTAAAATTGCTTCCACATATCTCATTTCCCTAGAGCTAACAAATATGCTTAATAGATGTACTCAACTGTCAATCCTAACAGGAAGTACGTAAGACTTTATTGAACACATACAGGTGAATGGACCAGCAAGACAGAAAATGATAGGAAAAAACGACAGAAAGCAAAAGAACAAGGTTGAAACAAAGAGAGTGACAGAAAAGAGGGCATTTCTTGCACAGAATTTCCAGAAGATGGGAATACTGTTTATACTGAAAGAGCCCCTGGCATCCCACGGGGGAAAATGCAGTTGGTGGTGCATACGATCAGATCACATGTAATTAGACCCCCCCCCCCCTTCCCCGAATGCAGCTGGGTATTCTATACAGACATATAGACATATTACATGTGATCAGACTCCTCACTGAATAAAGCCTGATACTGCACGTAATCAGATTACAAATGATTAGATTCCACACTGAATGCAGCTGGATGTTGGATACAGTCAGATGACATATAATCATACTCCACACAACAGTCTGATCTTGTATATAGTCAGATTACATATAATCAGACTCCACACTAAATGCAACACGTTGTTGGATACAATCAAATCACACATAATCAGACTCCACACAACAGCTGGGTATTACATATAATCATACTTCACACAACAGCTGGATGTTGTACACAATCAGATCACACATAATCAGACTTCACACAACATCTGGATATTGTATACAGTCAGATCACGTATAATCAGACTCCACAAAACATCTGGACATTGTATACAGTCAGATCACATATAATCAGACTCCACACAACAGCTGGACATTGTATACAGTCAGATCACATATAATCAGACTCCACACAACAGCTGGATGTTGTATACAGTCAGATTACAGAACAAACAGACTCCACACAACAGCTGGATGTTGTATACAGTCAGATTACAGAACAAACAGACTCCACACAACAGCTGGATGTTGTATACAATCAGATTACAGAACAAACAGACTCCGCACTATATGCACTTGGATACTGCATACACTCAGATGCCATGTAATGACTATCCACCAAATGCAGCTGGATATTGCATACAGTCTCTTACAATCAGACACCCTACTGCAACTGGATATTGTGTACAGTCAGCTGTGATATAATCAGATTCCACACTAAATGCACCAGAGCATTGCATACAATGATATCACATATGATCAGACTCGTACTACCACACACAGCAGCAGATTACAGGCCCCTTCTGTTAAATCCAGTAGGAAATAACTGGACCGCTCCTACGTACTCCAACACTAGCTCACAGAACACTCCATTTAACCCTTTAACTCCTGCACCTTGTCCACCAGCCTTCTGCATTGTCAACCATGCTAGAAAAGCAAAAAGTAACCCTTTGACTCCCTCACCCTATCCAACAGTTTCCTGCAGAAAGCTGATGGATAGGGTGAGGGAGACAAAGGGTTAAGTTTTTGCAGTTGTTGGATAGTGTGGCAATTGTCAAAGGGTTAAAACCAGCTGGAAAGTACAGAAAATCAAGAAGATCTCAACAGTTCAGCTGGTTGAGCGTAGAGTTAACGTGTTGACAGCTATGAATTCAAATCAAGTTAGGGTGAACTCAGTTGACCTCCTTGCCACCTCTCCTGACGTTTTGTCACGTGTTGTCATGGTCGTGTCGATGTAGAATTATATAAGCTCCCACCCGCCCCTACTTCCACGAGATGGTTATCCCCCTGGACATGCCACTTGAGGTGGGTGCAGACATAGTTACTCGTGGGCTAGTTGGTAGAGTCACAGACTCAGGATCAGGTATCTTGAGTTTAATGACGGCCCGCAACATTAAAATCTGGTCTGTTCGCTGCCCATCTCAACGTTTCCATCATTCTGGTGGTGCCGGCTTAGTGTATGATAGGTCCCTTCTCCCCTTTACCCGTTTCAAGACCTTGCCAGCGCATAGGGTTTTGTGCAGGCTCAGGAAACCTGTCAGATAATTGCTGACGGATTTGGGTAGAGTGTGTATGGAGTTGTCTGAGCGTGGCGAATCCCTCTTGAAATAACTCCTGTAATAACTCCTCATGCTTTGACACCACTGATGCCATGTGATGAAGAAGATCCAAAATAATCACAGCATAAGCCTTAAGCAGACATAAGCACTGAATCGATCAATGGATCACACAAAGAAGCCCCTCCCATTAAACTCAACAACAAATCACAGACTGCCCATGTGTTATTTCTTTTTGACAGGATGGACAAGTAGACAGCCTTTTTTCCTTACAGCAAAGTATTAACCCTTTGACTCCCGCACCCTGTCCACCAGCATCCTGCATTATCAACCATGCTAGCAAAACAAAACAAAACCTTAACTCTTTGACTCCCTCACCCTACCACCAGTTTCTTGCATGAAGCCGGTGAATAGGGTGAGGGAGACAAAGGGTTAAGTTTTTGCAGTTGTTGGATAGTGTGGCAGGTGTCAAAGGGTTAAAACCAGCCGGAAACCACAGAAAATGAAGTAGACCTCAACAGCTCAGCTGGTTGAGCGTAGAGTTTACGTGTTGATAGCCATGAATTCAAATCATATTCGGGTGAACTCAATTGACCTTCTCGCCGCCTCTCCTGACGTTTCGTCACGTGTTGTCATGGTGGTGTCGATGTAGAATTATATAACGTAAGCTCCCACCCGCCCCTACTTCCACGAGATAGTTATCCCCCTGGGCATGCCACTTGAGGTGGGTGCAGACATAGTTACTCGTGGGCTAGTTGGTAGAGTCACAGACTCAGGATCAGATATCTTGAGTTTAATGACGGCCCGCAACATTAAAATCTGGTCTGTTCGCTGCCCATCTTAACGTTTCCATCATTCTGGTGGTGCCGGCTTAGTGTATGATAGGTCCCTTCTCCCCTTTACCCGTTTCAAGACCTGGCCAGTGCATAGGGTTTTGTGCAGGCTCAGGAAACCTGTCAGATAATTGCTGACGGATTTGGGTAGAGTGGTATGGAGTTGTCTGAGCGCGGCGAATCCCTCTTGAAATAACTCCAGTAATAACTCCTCATGCTTTGACGCCACTGATGCCATGTGATGGCGAAGATCCAAAATAATCACAGCATAAGCCTTAAGCAGACATAAGCACTGAATCGATCAATTTATCAGACAAAGAAGCCCCTCCCACTAAACTCAACAACAAATGACAGACTCTGCCCATGTGTTATTTCTTTTGACAGGATGGACAAGTGGACGGCCTTTTTTCCTTACACTAATTTCAGCTAAGTATTAACCCTTTGACTCCGGCACCCTGTCCACCAGCATCCTGCATTATCAACCATGCTAGCAAAACAAAACAAAAAACAAAACCTTAACTCTTTGACTCCCTCACCCTAACCACCAGTTTCTTGCATGAAGCCGGTGAATAGGGAGAGGGAGACAAAGGGTTAAGTTTTCGTAGTTGTTGGATATTGTGGCAGGTGTCAAAGGGTTAAAAACCAGCTGGAAACTACAGAAAATCAAGTAGGTCTCAACAGCTCTGCTGGTTGAGCGTGGAGTTTACCTGTCGATAGCTATGAGTTCAAATCATATTCGGATGAACTGAATTGACCTTCTCGCCACCTCTCCTGATGTTTTGTCACGTGTTGTCATGGTCGTGTCGATGTAGAATTATATAAGCTCCCACCTGCCCCCTACTTCCACGAGATGGTTATCCCCCTGGCAATGCCACTTGAGGTGGGTGCAGACATAAGCGCTGAATTGGTCAGTCAATCAGATAAAGAGACCCTCTCACTGAACTCAGCAACAAATCACACTCTTTCCATGTCATTTTCCTTTGACAGGACAGACATGTGGACAGTCCTTCCCCCTTACAGCAGTTTCAGCTCAGTATTAACCCTTTGACTCCTGCACCCTGTCCACCAGCATCCTGCATTATCGACCATGCTAGCAAAACAAAACAAAACCTTATCCCTTTGACTCCCTCACCCTCTCCACCAGCTTCCTGCAAGAAGTTGCTGGATAAGGTGAGGGAGTCTAAGGGTTAAGTTTTTGCAGTTGGTGGACAGGGTGTGGGAGGCAAAGAGTCAAAACTAATTCAGTTTTCTTCCTCTAGATCCTGCTGGAATTTCGAAGAGGATCAGGCCCCTATTAAGTTCACTCTGGCAAGAGGTGGTGGTGGTGCTGCTGCTTCTACAGGGGCTCCTGGTACTCCTGGTGGTCCTGGTGGTCTTGGTGGCCCTGGTGCTGCTGTTGTTGTCGTAGTTGGTGGTGGTGATGAAGGTGGTGGTGGTGGTGGTGGTGGTGGTGGCAGCGGAAGTGCCCATGGATTGTATGGTGATTGTGCAGGTATCGTCTTCACTTTTATGATCTTGATCGTTCCCTTTGGTTTCTTATGTGTTTTGGGATTTTGCAGAAGCTGAAGCAGGCCTGGGGGCAGCTGCAGTACGGGCTGCTGATAGGGACTCTGTTGGGGTGCATGTTGAAGAGGCACGTACTGCGAGCTCCCAGGCGTAAACATCGCATTTTGGCCTGTCATTTTAACGGGCAGAAGATTGTTCTTCATGGGCACGTGTTCCTTGCGCCGCAAGTACTCCAGAATTTGCAGGTCTTCTTCATCGTCATCATCATTATCGTCGTCGTCACTATCATCACCATCATCATCATCGTCGTCGTCATCGTTATCCTCGAAGTCGAAGTCGTCGTCATCATCAGTGTCCTCGTCTTCGTCAGTATCATCGTCGTCGTCGCTCTCCTCGTTCTCTCTTGCCACAAGTTTTATGACCTGAGCCTTTCGTCTGTTTCTGTTTCCCTCGTTTGTGTGTCTGTGCCTGGTAGCTTCCCGCCTGTAAATGTCAGAATGTCGTCTGCTTCTTGTCTTAATGCCGTCTGTTTCGGTTGTATCGCCCTGGTTTTCTTTTACGCTCTTCTTAGAGCCTTTCTCTTTTTTCAGCGACTTTTTTTCCTTTTCTTGTGACCTGCTGTCTGTTTCAGACTCATTCTCTTGGTCCTCCATTTTCTTGTTCTTGGAACTGCCATCCTTTTTATTGGAGTCTTCCTCCCCCTTTTCGTCAGAGGCCTCTTCTTCTTGTCGTAATGTGGAGTGATTATTCTGAGGCCATTTTTCAGTCCTCAAGGACTCTGTTTCTTTCTTCTCTGATTGTCTTTCTTTTCTTACAGACCTTTTTTCTTCCCTCTGGGAACCTTTCTGTTCATCCTCTTCATTTTGAGAACCCGTCGTTTCTTTCTCACAATCCTCATCCTCTTCTTCATCAGGCCCGTTCTGTTCGTTTTCCTCGAGTGACTCCTCCTCTTTGCCATAGGAATCTTCATCCTCTTCTTCACCAGGCCTGTCTTGTTCGTTTTCCTCAAGTGATTCCTCCTCTTCGTCCTGGGAATCCTCATCCTGTTCTTCACCAGGCACGTTCTGCTCGTTTTCTTCAAGTGATCCCTCCTCTTCGTCCTGGGAATCATCATCCTTTTCCTTCTGTTCCTGATCATACAC
>JAPXFY010000016.1:81339087-81341587 GCA_030674185.1 Monoplex corrugatus
GAAGAACAGAGGAGATCAAAGAAGAGGAGAGGAGATGGAAGAAGAACAGAGGAGATCAAAGAAGAGGAGAGGAGATGGAAGAAGAACAGAGGAAATGAAAGAAGAGGAGAGGAAATGAAAGAAGAGGAGAGGAAATGAAAGAAGAGGAGAGGAAATGAAAGAAGAGGAGAGGAGAGGAGATGAAAGCAGAGGAGAGGAGATGAAAGAAGATGAAAGAAGAGGAGAGATGAGGAGAGGAGAGGAGATGAAAGAAGACGAGAGATGAGGAGAGGAGAAGGAAAGAAAGAAGACGCGAGAAGATGAAAGAAGAGGAGAGAAGATGAAAGAAGAGGACAGGAGATGAAAGAAGAGGAGATGAGACGAAAGAAGAGGAAAGGAGAGGAGAGGAGAGAAGAGGAGAGGAGAGGAGATGAAAGAAGAGGAGAGAAGAGGAGAGGAGAGGAGAGAGAGGAGGGAGATGAAAGAAGAGGGAAGAGACGAAAGAAGAGGAAAGGAGAGGAGAGAAGAGGAGAGGAGAGGAGAGAAGAGGAGAGGAGAGAAGAGGACAGGAGATGAAAGAAGAGGAGAGAAGAGGAGAGAAGAGGAGAGGAGATGAAAGAAGAGGAGAGAAGAGGAGAGGATAGGAGATGAAAGAAGAGGAGAGGAGAGGAGATGAAAGAAGAGGAGAGAAGAGGAGAGGATAGGATAGGAGAGGAAATGAGAGGAAAGGAGAGGAGAGATGAGGAGAGGAGATGAGATGAAAGAAGATGAAAGAAGAGGAGAGGAGAGGAGATGAAAGAAGATGAAAGAAGAGGAGATGAGAGGAGAGGAGACGAAAGAAGAGGAGAAGACAGGAAAGGAGAGGAGAGGAGAGGAGAGGAGAAGAGATTCTGATAATGACATTTCATTTTTCAGCAGTAGGCGTTATCAGATAAAAGGCTGTTTTTTTTTTTTTTTTTCTTTTTCAAACTTGTAGTTGCTTGCATGCTGATTGTGTTCATGTTTCCACAAGCCAGACGCTGACACGAGTCACAGGATCTGTAACGTGGTGAAGCGAGATGAGATGAGACAAGATATGATATGATACGATTATTTTGTTCATATAGCCCAAACGGTCAACGTCAAAAAGCATGCTCGCTGCACTGGACAATATGAGAACATCATGAAAGTCAACGTTTAACAATCGACAGTAAAGAGAAAAAAAAAAAAAAAAAAAAAAGAAAAAAGATAAGAGATGATAAGATGAAATGAGATGAGGTGAGAGGAGACGAAGAGAAAGGAGAGACGATGAGATAAATAGGTGAGATGGGGTGAAATGGGATACGATAATGAGATGGGGTGAGATGAGATGATATGAGGCGAGATAAGGTGAGATGGTATGAGATGAGGTGAGATGGCTTCAAGTGAGGTAAGACGACGTGAAATGAGAAGAGAAGAAATCAGGTAATACATATACATACATACATACATACATACATACATACATACTACATACTACATACATACATAACATACATACACACATACACACACACACAGACTCTCTCTCTCTTACACACACACAAACACACACAAACACACACATACACAAGCACACTCACATACATTTACATACACACAGACACACAGAGACTCTCTCTCACAAACACACAAACACACATACACAAGCATACTCACATACACTAACATACACACAAACAGACACACACACACACACAAACACACACACACACACACACACACACACACACACACACACACACACACACACACACAGAGACACAGAAAAGCAGAACGTAAATGCTAAAACCATTGGAGGCCCATGACGCTGGCTGAAGTATGTGAGCAAACATATTCGATTAGGAGAGAGAGTGAGGGAAGGAGAGAGAGTGGGGGAGAGAGAGAGAGAGAAAGAGAGAGAGAGAGAGAGAGAGAGAGAGAGAGAGAGAGAGAGAGAGAGGAGAGAGAGAGAGGAGAGAGAGGAGAGAGAGAGAGAGAGAGAGAGAGAATAGAAGGGAGGCCAGAAATGATACTGTAACACTTCGAGTCTTACAGTTTTAGGCTAATTGCCTCCACTTGGCAGTCTCTTTTTGTTTTTTACAAGAACGAACCTTACCCGTTCTACTTTGTTTGCAGCTCAATATTTACTTAATTCGAGTCAGGAAATGTGACTCGCAAATACGAAATTTACACAGGCATGACTTTTTATCCCCCTCAATACCACAGTCACAAATTATTGGACGGAATGAAGAAAGACGTAGAATATTAGCATGGTTATCTTGTTAGATTTTTGTTTGTTAGACCTTGGACCAGCTAAACACCATCGCTCCAATTCCCTTCTGTCATGTAAACGGAAATGCAACACTCCAGCCACAAACAAGACTTCTTTGATCAGTACAAAGGGTGGATGACTTATTGTGTCAACAGCAAATCTATCGATCTTTGTTGTCATAATCACAGCGGGACAAGAAACACGAATTCCGTAACGGAAGCTGACCGGCAGAGGTGGTCCTGGTAAAGT
>JAPXFY010000016.1:81349087-81354087 GCA_030674185.1 Monoplex corrugatus
ATATTCACAACACTAAGACAACAAAGAATATATCACACACTAAGGACACAAAGAATATATCACAACCAGGACAACAAAAATGTCACAACACTAAGACACAAAGAATATATCACAACACTAGGACAACAAAGAATATCCAACACAAAGACAAAACAAATAATTATCACAACCTAAGGACAACAAAGAATAATCACAACACTAAGGACAACAAAGAATAATCGCAACACAGGACAACAAAAATGTCACAACACTAAGACAACAAAGAATATATCACAACACTAGACACAAAGAATAATCCACAAAAACAAACAAAAAAAAAAAAAAAAAAAAAGACAACAAATATGTTCACAACATAAGACAACAAAAATATATACAAACTAAGGACAACAAAGAATAATCACAACACTAAACAACAAAGAATATATCACAACACTAAGACAACAAAGAATATTCACAACACTAAGAACAACAAAGAATATCACAACACAAGGCAAAAATATATCACAACACTAAAGACAACAAAGAATATATCACAACACTAAGACAAAAATAATATCACAACACTAAGGACAACAAAGAATATATCACAACATAAGGACAACAAATAATTATCACAACACTAAGACAACAAAGAATATATCACAACACTAAGACAACAAAAATTATCACAACACTAAGAACAACAAAGAATATATCACAACATAAGACACAAAAATTATCACAACACTAAGACAACAAAGAATATTCACAACACTAAGGACAACAAAAATTATCACAACACTAAGGACAACAAAGAATATATCACAACACCAAGACAACAAAGAATATCACAACACTAAGACAACAAAGAATATATCACAACACTAAGGACAACAAAGAATATATCACAACACTAAGGACAACAAAGAATATATCACAACACTAAGGACAACAAATAATGTATCACAACACTAAGAACAACAAAGAATATATCACAACACCAAGGACAACAAATAATGTATCACAACACTAAGGACAACAAAGAATATATCACAACACTAAGGACAACAAAAATATATCACAACACTAAGGACAACAAAGAATATATCACAACACTAAGAACAACAAAGACTGTATCACAACACTAAGAACAACAAAAATCACAAACATTAAGAACAAAGAATATGTCACAACGGTAAGAAGAACAAAGAATATGTCACAACGGTAAGAACGAACAAAGAATATGTCACAACACCAAAACAACAAAAATATATACAATACCAAGAACAGCAAAGAATATATCACAACACTAAGGACAACAAAGAATATATCACAACACTAAAGACAGCAAAGAATATACCACAACACTAAGGACAACAAAGAACATATCACAACACTGAGGACAGCAAAGAATATATCACAACACTAGGGACAGCAAAGAATATATCACAACACTAAGGACAACAAAGAATATATCACAACACTGAGGACAGCAAAGAATATATCACAACACTGAGGACAGCAAAGAATATATCACCACTAAGAACAGCAAAGAATATATCACAACACTAAGGACAACAAAGAATATATCACAACACTGAGGACAACAAAGAATATATCACAACACTGAGGACAACAAAGAATATGTCACAACACTAAAGACAGCAAAGAATATGTCACAACACTAAAGACAACAAAGAATATATCACAACACTAAGGACAACAAAGAATATATCACAACACTGAGGACAACAAAGAATATATCACAACACTGAGGACAACAAAGAATATGTCACAACACTAAAGACAGCAAAGAATATATCACCACTAAGAACAGCAAAGAATATATCACAACCTGAGGACAACAAAGAATATGTCACAACACTAAGACAGCAAAGAATATATCACAACACTGAGGACAACAAAGAATATGTCACAACACTAAAGACAGCAAAGAATATATCACCACTAAGAACAGCAAAGAATATATCACAACGCTGAGGACAACAAAGAATATGTCACAACACTAAAGACAGCAAAGAATATATCACAACACTGAGGACAACAAAGAATATGTCACAACACTAAAGACAGCAAAGAATATATCACCACTAAGAACAGCAAAGAATATATCACAACGCTGAGGACAACAAAGAATATGTCACAACACTAAGGACAGCAAAAAATATGTCACAACACTAAAGACAGCAAAGAATATATCACATACACTAAGAACAACAAAGAAAAATATGTCACAACACTAAAACAACAAAAATATATGACAATACTAAGAACAACAAAGAATATATCACAACACTAAGAACAACAAAGAATATATCACAACACTAAGAACAAACAAAGAATATATCACAACACTAAGAACAACAAAGAATATGTCACAACACTAACAGCAGCAAAGAATATATCACAACACTAAAGACAACAAAGATATATCACAACACTAAAGACAGCAAAGAATATATCACAACACTAAGGACAACAAAGAATATATCACAACATAAAGACAGCAAAGAATATATCACAACACTAAGGACAACAAAGAATATATCACAACACTAAGAACACAAAGAATATATCACAACACTAAGGACAACAAAGAATATATCACAAACGTAAAGACAGCAAAGAATATATCACAACACTAAAGACAACAAAGAATATGTCACAACACTAAGAAAAACAAAGAATATATCACAACACTAAGGACAACAAAGAATATATCACAACACCAAGAACAACAAAGATATATCACAACACTAAGAACAACAAAGAATATATCACAACACTAAGGACAACATAGAATATATCACAACACTAAGAACAACAAAGAATATATCACAACACTAAGGACAACAAAGAATATATCACAACAGTAAGACAGCAAAGAATATATCACAACACTAAGGACAACAAAGAATATATCACAACACTAAGAATAACAAAGAATATATCACAACAGTAAGACAGCAAAGAATATATCACAACACTAAGAACAACAAAGAATATATCACAACACTAAGGACAACAAAGAATATATCACAACACTAAGAACAACAAAGAATATATCACAACACTAAGGACAACAAAGAATATATCACAACACTAAGAACAACAAAGAATATATCACAACACTAAGGACAACAAAGAATATATCACAACAGTAAAGACAGCAAAGAATATATCACAACACTAAAGACAACAAAGAATATGTCACAACACTAAGAAACAAACAAAGAATATATCACAACACTAAGGACAACAAAGAATATATCACAACACCAAGAAGAACAAAGACTATATCACAACACTAAGAACAACAAAGAATATATCACAACACTAAGGACAACAAAGAATATATCACAACACTAAAGACAAACAAAGAATATGTCACAACACTAAGAACAACAAAGAATATATCACAACACTAAGGACAACAAAGAATATATCACAACACCAAGAACAACAAAGACTATATCACAACACTAAGAACAACAAAGAATATATCACAACACTAAGGACAACAAAGAATATATCACAACACTAAGAACAACAAAGAATATATCACAACACTAAGGACAACAAAGAATATATCACAACAGTAAAGACAACAAAGAATATATCACAACACTAAGGACAACAAAGAATATATCACAACACTAAAGACAGCAAAGAATATGTCACAACACTAAGGACAGCAAAGAATATATCACAACACTAAGGACAGCAAAGAATATATCACAACACTAAGGACAGCAAAGAATATATCACAACACTAAGGACAGCAAAGAATATATCACAACACTAAGGACAACAAAGAATATATCACAACACTAAGGACAACAAAGAATATGTCACAACACTGAGGACAGCAAAGAATATATCACAACACTAAGGACAACAAAGAATATATCACAACACTAAGGACAGCAAAGAATATATCACAATACTGAGTAAAACAAAGAATATATCACAACATTGAGAAAAACAAAGAATATATCACAACGCGAAGGACGAAAAAGAATATAGCACAACATTGATAGCAACAAAGAATGTATCACAACACCAAGAACAACAAAGAATAATATCACAAGCAAGTTTGTTAAACCGTCTGTGTGTGTGTTTGTGGGCTGTTTGTTGAGTGTTACCCAGGTATGTCTGTAAGTTTGTCATGATATGTACAACATATATATGGGTGTTTCCTCTTTCCTGGTGTTCTTGTTGTTGTTGCTGTTGTTGTAGCTGTTGTTGTCGGCCATCATGCTGTGTCGATATGGGTGTGTATGCCTGAATGTATGTGTGTATGTCCATGTGCGGACTTGTGGGTCTATGCATGTATTTACTGTTATTTGTTATTTTCATCTCTTACCTGTTTATTTATCCACATACTCCTCTATTTTGTATTTATTTATTCACCTACTTAGTTACTTCTTATTCCATTACTTACTCACTCACTCACTTACTTACTTACTTACTAACTCACTCACTTCCTTACATACCTATCTATGATTAAGAAAATATTGTCTTCATCTAGTTGATAGCCAGCTGAACATTTGGGCATTGACTGGAGGGAGGGGGGTTCTGTCATGTGAGACGAGTTTATACAAAATAGCTAGTTGTGTTGTGAATCAGACCTTTGATTATTCATTTATTTACTTTATGTGCATGTTCCTTTTTTGAAGGTAAGATACACACATACACATGTCATTTACATATCATCATCATCATCATCAGGTGCCCTGCCGCATGGCGTTGGTGACCATGGACTTCCAACCATCTCTATCTCCCATTTACATATACCAAGATTAATCCAGAGGTAGGCTGATACAGTACCAGTATAAAATATAGACTAGATAAAACAATCTAGGTAGGGCCTCAGGACCTGGCCAGCTCATGGGTTTATGCGCAGGCTTAAGGCTGTTGCTATGATTACCATACACATGGTACCTGTGACGTTAGTGTATATGGAATTCGTTCTGAGCGCGGAGACATCGTCTTGAGAA
>JAPXFY010000016.1:81361587-81364087 GCA_030674185.1 Monoplex corrugatus
AACACTCAGTGGTGCGAGTCAAGAGGCGCTGTATATTGTCAGGTGAGTCACTGTCTTGAAGTTGGGTGTCATCAGCATAGAAGTGGTGTTTTACAGAGTGGGAGTTGATGATGGTGGACAGGGGGGAGGTGTAAAGAGTGAAAAGAACAGGGCCAAGGACAGATCCTTGTGGAACACCACAAGTCAGGTATGCAGGTTGAGAGTAAGTGCCATTAATGAGAACAGTTTGTTTTCTGTTTGATAGATATGAAGTGAACCAGGAGAGAGCAATGTCAGAGATGCCAAAAGTATGATGAAGTCTAGAAAGGAGAATACCATGATCAATGGTATCAAAGGCTGCAGACAGATCAAGGAGTGTGAGGAGAGAAACTTTGCCAGTATCAGTTGCAAGGAGGAGATTGTTGAGAATGTGTAGCAGGGCAGTTTCAGTGCTATGGCACTGGCAGTAGGCTGACTGGAAAGGATTGAGGAGATTGTTGGCAGACAGGTGAGAGTTCAGCTGGTTGAGGACAACTTTTTCGATGAGTTTTGACAAGAAATTGAGATTAGAGATAGGCCGGTAATTTTTCAGTTCATTTGGGTCTAAATTGTATTTCTTGAGGAAGGGTGAACAATAGCAGACTTGAAAGAATCTGGGACAGTTCCAGTTTGAAGAGAAGTGTTGATGATGTCGGTGATAAATGGGAGGAGAGTAGGGAGACAGTCAGAGTAGAGAGAACCTGGAAGAGGATCCAGTTCGCAGGTTTTGAACGACATGGATCTGATTGTGTTGAGAATTTCTTCTTGTAGACTGGGGTAAAAGTAGTAAGAGGTGTGTCAGAGAAGGAAGGGTCAGGTGGGCATGGTTGACAGGTGTCCTGTCAAGCCTGTCACGAAGAGTTTGTATTTTGGTGGTGAAATACTTGGAGAATACAGATGGGAGTTCTTCATTTGTATGTTTTGTTGGGAGAGGTAAATCTTTTCGTGTGCCAAGGAGATGATTCATGGTCGTAAAGAGTTCTTTTGAAGAAGAGGCATTCAGGATTTTGGTTTGGAAATAGCTTGTTTTTGCAGATGCAATGAGGATGGATACTTTTGTTTTAGAGGCTTGGAAAAGTTGCCTATGTACAGTGAGTTTGGATTTGCGCCAGCGGCGCTCTGCTCTGCGGCGGGCACGTTTTGCACAGGCAATCTCATGAGTGAGCCAGGGGGTAGGGGGGCGGTCAGGTAAAAGACGGGTTGTGGCTGGAGCATGAGTGTCCAGAAGATGTGGAGAGTAGTATAGAATTCATCGGCAAGGTTATGTGACTTTTCAGAAAGGAGGCGGGAGGCATCAGATGAAAATGTGGAGAGGTCGATAGATTTGAGATTGCGTCGAGTCACTGTGCGCGTGGTATGGAAGGAGGAGAAATGTCAAGAGAACAGAGAATTGCAGAGTGGTCAGATGGAAGGGCTGAAGTTAGACGGGTAGAAAGAACTAAGCAGTTATCAGTAGCTGAATTGTGGTGATCACGAGAAATGATCCAGTCAAGAATGTGACCTTTTTGATGGGTTGGTTCAGAAATGTGTTGAGTCATATTGTGATTGGACAGAGAGTTGATGATATGTCTTGTGTCATAACGATGAGTGTTGCCATAGTGGACATTGATGTCACCTAGAATGATGAGATTTCCAGGTAAGAGGCAGTAGTAGTCAAGTAGTTGGTCAAAGTCAGAGAGAAACGTGGATGTGGTGAGCTTGTTGGCAGAGCTAGGTGGAGGTCGATAGACACAGGAGAAGGTGATGGGGTGAGGGGTGGATTGGAAGGATACTTCAACGTGCTCGAAAGAAGGATGGGAGAAAGGAGAGACTGCGAGAAAGATAGGCGGGAATGGAGTGAGTCGTTGTAGAGGATGGCGATATCACCACCTCGGGATGAGCGATGGAAAGAAGCAAGCCTGTAACCACTCGGAGTGAGACTCGCATGTATAGTTCATGACCAAGGGGGTTAAGCCATGTTTCTGTGATAAAAGCAATGTCAACATGCTCATCTGTGATAAAGTCAGCAATGATATCGGCTTTGCCATCTGCGCATGTTGACTGAGCGTTAAAAAGGCATAGTTTTAGTTTATCAGAGTCACATGGCGGTGGCCGAGATGGAGATGAAGGCAGCACCGACGGGACAGAGGATGAAGGCGACACCAGCGGGGCAGAAGACGAAGGCAGCAACGACGGGACAGAAGACGAAGGCGGCACACGCAGGACAGAAGACGAAGGCGGCACCAGCGGGACGGAAGACAAAGGCGGCACCAGCGGGACAGAAGACGAGGCAGCGCCGGCGGAACAGAAGATGAAGGCGGCACCGGCGGGACAGAAGATGGAGGCGGCACTGGCGGGACAGAAGGTGAAGGCGGCATCGGCGGGACAGAAGGTGAAGGCGGCACCATCAGGACAGAAGGTGCAGGCGGCGCCACCAGGACAGAAGGCGAAGGCGAAGACGGCAGAGGAGGAGACGAAGCCCGCAGCAGCAAGTGGTGTCGGA
>JAPXFY010000016.1:81374087-81379087 GCA_030674185.1 Monoplex corrugatus
GAATCATCCGCAAAGAAATGAAAGTCAACATTGAACTGTTCAATCAGAGAAGCCAGGGGTCTTGTGTATAGAGAGAAGAGAAGAGGTCCGAGGACCGATCCTTGCGGAACGCCTGTAAGAAGAGGTGTTTCTTTCGAATATGAAGACCGGACAAGAACTTTTTGAGATCTCTCAGAAAGATATGAAGTGAACCATAACAAGACAGTTTTGTTCAGGCCGATTTCAGTGTGAAGACGCTGCAAGAGAAGGGTGTGATCCATGGTATCAAAAGCAGCGCTCAAGTCTAGCAGAACAAGAATGGCATTGTCACCATGGTCAAGAAAAGAAAGGAGGTCATTTAATATGCGGAGAAGTGCAGTTTCAGTACTATGTCCACATTTGTACGCTGATTGGAACTTCACTTCGAGATTGTGTGAGACAAGATGTGTTGTCAACTGATCCACAACGGCTCTCTCTATAAGTTTTGAAAGAAATGGCAAGTTCGAAACTGGACGGTAATTATTTAGGATCTCAGGGTCTAAACCAGGCTTTTTGAGTAGTGGTTTGACAATAGCTTGCTTAAGAGGTTTGGGTACGATTCCCGACTGAAGGCTGAGATTTATGATTTCCTGAATTACAGGAAGCAGAATGTCCGAAAATTCTAGAAGGAGTGTTGTCGATCTAGAAACAGCTGAAACATTGGTCATTAACAATTGTTTGTCACACACAAGAGAGAGAGAGAGAGCGAGAGAGAGACAGAGAGAGAGAGAGAGACAGAGACAGACAGACAGATAGTAGACAGGCAAGCAAGAGTACCATTGTTTTGCTTGTTTATCCTTTAAGCATTTGCTTGTTGAACCAAGCTTAATCCATTGTTTCTTGTTCCCCTCTGTCCTTCCTTTCTTTGTTCACCAATCCCCCTTTTAGTTTCGACCAGAGAGGAGCACGTGTATCTTGTTACAAGTGTGTGAGACAAACAATTGTTAATGACCAATGTTTCAGCTGTTTCTAGATCGATCTTTACGTGATTAGAGATCAGAGATGTAGACCGTTGAGGAGTCTCGATGCGTCATTTTGAAACGTCATGGCGTCAAGGTCAAGGTCATACAGACAAAAAACAAAACAAAAACAAAAAACAAAAAAAAAGAGAAAGAGAAAGAGAGCAGATGGAGAGAGAGAGAAAGAGAGAGAGAAGAGAGAGAGAGAGAGAGAGAGAGAGAGAGAGGGAGAGAGAGAGAGAGAGAGAGAGAGAGAGGGCCACAAAGTCTTTCAGGATGGCGTGTGAATATTAAGAAAATTTCCCAGGAACCTCTGGCAATGTTTACGTTCTGTTTTTACTGCTGTACCATAACTATATACCATTGTCCTACTTCACGTCAAAGTTGATTCCATTTGGTGTTTCTTCAAAAGATTGCAGTGACCTTGAGAAGTACAAAATCTGGATTTTCTGGAACAATTGTTTTTGCGTAAAAAAGGGCTGAGATTCTCAGAGCGGTTTGATGTATTTTTTCCAATATTCCATGCTGTTTGAGTGGCAAGTGTCTAGAACAATTTCTCACATCGACAGGATAAAACCTGAACATGGGGACGGTACCGATAATCCTGTACGATTCTACTCTGGATCCAGATTGCGACAAGACAGAACTTACCTGAACTCCCATGATAGTATCCTAACGTCGACCAGGTCGAAATATAGGGGCATCTGGGTATTGGTGATGAAATTTGAGCAGCACGCTCATTAACACACCCATAAAATGAGTGAGACTTGTCCTTAGTTGTTTAAAGCCCAGCCGACCGCGCAGAGCCATATCAGGGCTATAACCCCAAAGAGCGGAGAGGATTGGTTCCATTTTGCGCAAAACGCGTAGACAAATAGCAATCATTACGGCTGACTGACTTCAACAGTCATGCCATTTGTGAAATCTCTGTCTAATAAACACGCTTGGTTTACAGTTAATTACTTTGTCTATCTGCCTGTCTGTTTGTTTGTATCTATGTCCGTCAGTTTGTACTTCTGACTGTTTGACTGTGATTGCATGCCGGGATACATGTATGTATTATGTATGTATGTATATGTGTATGTATGTATGTATGTATGTATGCATGCATGTATGTTGTGTATGTATATGTATGTATGTATGTATGTATGTATGTAAGTATGTATGTATGTATGTATGTAAGTATGTATGTATGTATGTATGTATGTATGTAAGTATGTATGTATGTATGTATGTATGTATGTATGTATGTATGTAAGTATGTATGTATGTATGTATGTATGTATGAAATAGTATGTATGTATGTATGTATGTATGTATGTATGTATGTATGTATGTATGTATGTATGTAAGTATGTATGTATGTATGTATGTATGTAAGTATGTATGTATGTATGTATGTATGTATGTATGTATGTATGTATGTAAGTATGTATGTATGTATGTATGTAAGTATGTATGTATGTATGTATGTATGTAAGTATGTATGTATGTATGTATGTATGTATGTATGTATGTATGTATGTATGTATGTATGTAAGTATGTGTGTGTTACAGAAGGTCTGTTTATGTGTGACTGACAGAAATAGAATGAAATTAGACTGTATGTGTGTAGGTGCGTGTTTTATGTGTTTTCCCCAATCACATACAACCCTCCATTCAGTCACTTCAACAACCTTCTGTAAACAAAATAGTACATTTAAATATTTTATAATCAGTCAGAATCCCTCAGTTCATCCCCAAACATATAATAATAGAGACAAATATACAACGTCTAATCAGTTATAGAAACGTAGTCACAGTCACAGGGTGAGCACAAAGGTAACCGCCCTGAGTGCGACGATCTTTTGAAAAACCCTTTAGAAGTACACATTTTAGATTTTCTTGGGGGGAAGCAAAAACCTCATGTATTAAAAAAAAAAAGAAAAAAAAAAAAGAAAAAAGAAATTAATTATGGCTTGACCACTTTTTTTCGTAATAGAATACCAGTAAGCTTTTAGTAGTCTTGGCACCATCTTGTTTTTCGGTTGGCTATCCTACTGTTGTTACTGGTTTTAGTGTCATCAATCTCTCTTTGACTATTCATCGTTTCTCTCCAGCCCACTGGTACATCCATAGCAATTCCGCCCCAGTGTATGTTATGACCGTTTTTGCAGGAACTGGAAATATTGACATATGTATATACACAGGACTTAGGGTACATGATTTTTGGTGTACAGAACTAACGTCATAGAACTAACGTCATAGAACTAAGTCATAGAACTAATGTCATTGAGCTAATGTCATAGAACTAACGTCATGGAACTAATGTCATTGAGCTAATGTCATAGAACTAACGTCATAGAACTAACGTCATGGAACTAATGTCATTGAGCTAATGTCATAGAACTAACGTCACAGAACCAATGTCATGGAACTAATGTCATGGAACTAATGCCACAGAACTAATGTCATAGGACTAATGTCACAGAACTAATGTCATAGAACTAATGTCATGGAACTAATGTCATGGAACTAATGTCATGGAACTAACGTCATAGAACTTATGTCATAGAACTAATGTCATAGAACTAATGTCATGGAACTAACGTCATAGAACTTATGTCATAGAACTAATGTCATAGAACTAGTGTTATAGAACTAATGTCATGGAACTAACGTCATAGAACTTATGTCATAGAACTAATGTCATAGAACTAACGTCATAGAACTTATGTCATAGAATTAATGTCATAGAACTAGTGTTATAGAACTAATGTCATGGAACTAACGTCATAGAACTAATGTCATAGAACAAATGTCATGGAACTAACGTCATAGAACTCATGTCATAGAACTAACGTCATAGAACTCATGTCATAGAACTAACGTCATAGAACTCATGTCATACAACTAATGTCATAGAACTAACGCCATAGAACGAATGCCATGAAACTAATGTCATGGAACTAACGTCATGGAACAAATGCCATAGAACGAATGTCACAGAACTAATCTCATGGAACTAATGTCATAGAACTAATGTCATAGAACTAACGTCATAGAACAAATGTCATGGAACTAATGTCATAGAACTAATGTCATAGAACTAACGTCATAGAACAAATGTCATGGAACTAATGTCATAGAACTGATGTCATGGAACTAATGTCACAGAACTAATGTCATAGAACTAACGTCATAGAACTAATGTCATAGAACTAACGTCATAGAACTCATGTCAGAACTCATGTCATAGAACTAATGTCATAGAACTAATGTCACAGAACTAATGTCACAGAACTAATGTCATAGAACTTATGTAACAGAACTAACGTCATAAAACTCATGTCATAGAACTCATGTCATAGAACTAATGTCACAGAACTAATGTCAGAGAACTAATGTCATGGAACTAATGTCTTAGAACTAACATCATAGAACCAGTGTCATGGAATTAATGGCATGGAACTAACGTCATGAAACTAATGTCATAGAACTAATGTCAGGAACTAACGTCATAGAACTAGTGTCACAGAATTAATGTTATGGAACTAATGTCATGGAAGTAATGTCTCAGAACCAATGTCATAGAACTAATGTCACAGAACTAATGTCATATAACTAACGTCATATAACTAACGTCATAGAACTAACGTCATAGAAGTAATGTCATGGAACTAATGTCATAGAACTAATGTCATAGAACTAACGTCTTAGAACGAATGCCATGAAACTAATGTCATATAACTAATGTCTTAGAACGAATGTCATAGAACTAACGTCATAGAACTAATGTCTTAGAACTAACGTCATAGAACTTATGTCTTAGAACTAATGTCATAGAACGATTGCCATGAAACTAATGTCATGGAACTAACGTCATAGAACTGATGTATAACTAATGTCATGGAACTGATGTCTCAGAACTAATGTCATGGAACTAATGTCATCCAGTTTACTTACGTGATACAGTCCTGGTCTACAGCACAGACAAACACAATGGGGACTAACGACCTGTGATGACTGAATTTTGTACATCCT
>JAPXFY010000016.1:81381587-81394087 GCA_030674185.1 Monoplex corrugatus
AGTGCCTAAACCCATGTCGTGTGTATATGCATGTAAAGTATCAAATATACACATTAACCCTTTGACTCTCGCACCTTGTCCACCATCATTTTCATTTGCCCTGTCGCATGGCGTTGGCGATCATGGCCCTCCATATGCATCTAACCCTTGTCGCTGCAAGTACATCTTCCACCCTCTCTGTCCTCAGCCACTCTGCAAGTCTGTCCAATATTTTCTTCCCGGGTCTACCTGGTGTTTGTCTTTCTCTCCAGCTTTTCTGTTGTGACCAGGTGCTCTAATTCCCTTTCCTCATAAAATGGCCTCCCTGATTGTCAACCATGCTTGCAAAGCAAAAACTTAACCCTTTGACTCCTGCGCACTGTCTGCCAGCATCTTAATTGTCAACCATGCTTGCAAAGCAAAAACTTAACCCTTTGACTTCCTCACGCTATCTACTAGCTTCCTGCAGGAAGCTGGTGTATAGGGCGAGGGAGTCAAAGGGTTAAGTTTTTGCAGTTGGTGGATAGGGTGCGGGAGGCAAAGGGTTAAATAAGCTGTAAGACATGTTTATTGACTGGCTTGTGGAAACATGAAAACACTCAGAATGGACACACCCACCGAACATGCAGATTGTGCGATAACATAATGAAATGTGATCAGCTCGACTAACAGTTCTCCATGCTTCTTTAATTAACCCTTTGGCTCACGCACTCTATCCACAACAGCAAAATACTTAACCCTTTGATTCCTCACCCTATCCACCAGCTTCCTGCAGAAAACGGGTGAATAGGTGAGGGAATCAAAGGTTCAGTTTTTGTTTTACTAGCATCTGCAGGAAACTGTGGATAGGGTGAGGGAGTCAAAGGTTAAAAAGTCTGATTCTGTAGTAATGCGCAGGAAGCCCAATTGAGTTTGGTGATTAACACTACATAAAAAACAATTGATAACATTGTAAATTTTATGTCCTATTGAATGTTTACCCTAAAAATTCGAATTGAAAAAGTGTTGGAATATTTCAATGTACAGTGTAGCTTTTTCGTATTTTCCTGGTCACAACAGGAAAGCTGGAGGGAAAGAGAACACCAGTAAAATCCAGGCGAAAATACGGCGGACTTGCAGGGTGGTTGAGGAAGAGATGGGAGATGTACTTTGTAGCGAAAGGGATAGATTCGTATGGAAGGCCATGATCGCCAGCGCCATGCGGCAGGGTGTATGATGATGATGATGTGGCTGTTTGTTAATGTCTTGCTTTTTTTTCCTTCTTTTTCTTTTCGTTTCATAAGCAGACTGTGCAGCAATTGAACGCCTGCATAATGTGTATGGGGCAAACAGTACGTTCAATCACCCGAGTAAACATTGCCGGAGCGTGTAACGGCATTCCGATTGTGGTTGGGGGAAGTTGATACGATTACGGCTTGATGACGTAGCGATGGCTTTCAGTGTCTGGATGACATGGTGTATGCCTTTTAACTCTTTGACTTCCGTGCCATGTCTGCCAGCATCCTGCATTGTCAGCCATGCTAACAGAGCAAAAACTTAACCCTTTGCACACGTACGTACGTACGTACGTACGTACATACATACATACATACATACACGCATACATACACGCATACATACATACATACATACATACAAACATACATACATATTACGTACGTACATACATACATACATACATACATACATGTAAGCATGCAGTAAAAATACATAACATAATATAATACATACATACATACATATCATACATACATACATACATACATACATATCATACACAACATCATACATACATACATACACTACATATGTACATACAACATACATACATACATGCATACATACATATACTACATACATATATCATACATACATACATACATACATACATACATATACAT
This sequence comes from Monoplex corrugatus, assembly GCA_030674185.1. Taxonomy (NCBI): domain Eukaryota; kingdom Metazoa; phylum Mollusca; class Gastropoda; order Littorinimorpha; family Ranellidae; genus Monoplex; species Monoplex corrugatus. Next base: position 81,383,468 of record JAPXFY010000016.1, read on the forward strand.
ACATACATACATACATACATACATACACATACAATACATACATACACAACATACATACTTATCATACAATAACATACATACAATACATACATACATACATACATACATACACATAACATACAATACATACATACATACATATGGACAGCAAAGAAAACAAACATACAATAAAACAAACATACAGCAAAGAAAACAAACATGGACAGCAAAGAAAACAAACATGACAGCAACAGAAACAACAATACATGGACAGCAAAGAAAACAAACATGGATAGCAAAGTAAACAAACGAGACAGTCTTGATGGAGGCAGACACAAGTAGATCATTCATAGGGAAGATTAGGAAAAGACGACCAACATTTATAGGCCATTTTATGAGGAAGGGGGATTTGGAGCACCTGGTCACAACGGGAAAGCTGGAGGGAAAGAGAGCACCAGGAGACCCAGGAGAGAATGCTGGACGGACTCTGGCTGGGGATAAGGAGGGTGGGGGAGATGCTGGGGCAACGAGAGATAGAGATGGTTGGAAGTCCATGGTCGCCAACGCCATGCGGCAGGGCATCTGATGATGATGATGATGATACATACATACATACATACATGCATTCATACATATATACATACATACATACATACATACATACACATACATACACATACATACACACACATATACATACATATATACATACATACATCATACATGATTTGCAGGAAGCTGGTGGATAGGGTGAGGGAATCAAAGGGTTCAGTTTTTGCAGTTGATGGACTCAAAGGGTTAATAGATGGTCCATTAGTTCAGGTATTAGAGCACGATGATCATAACGCAGGGTTGTGGGTTCAAGCCCAGAGCTGGCCTCAGGTTTTTTTTTCTTTTCTTTTCTCTCTCCCTGTCTCTCTCTCTCTGTGTCTCTCTCTGTCTGTCTCTCTTTGTGTCTCTCTCTGTCTGTCTGTTTGTCTGTCTCTCTGTCTGTGTGTGTGTCTCTCTCTGTGTCGCTGTCTCTCTCTGTGTCGCTGTCTCTCTCTCTGTCTCTGTCTCTCTCTCTTTGTGTCTCTCTCTGTCTCTCTCTCTCTGTGTCGGGGGTGAGCTGATGTCGAAAGTTGGAGTGGCTGCCGGAAGTTTTCTCTGTCGGCTTTTTCTTGGATATCTTTGTTTTGGTGGACTTTGTGGAGGTGTGGATCGACAAGTGCTTGTGTGATGTTGGTGGCGATGTGCTGATGTGAACTTGTGATTTGGTGTGCCCTGGTTTCAGTGTACCAGTCAAAGTACTTTTGTTTGCAAGGCTGCAAGTGACTGTTGTGATAGGCGGTGTATATGTATATATGTAGTCTGTTCCTACCCCACGTCAAAAAGTACCCACAGAGAAAAAAAAACACACCAAATTTTGCTAGTTACCATTAGTAACCAACTTAGAGACTTCAAAAAGTAGTGACTTCTACTAAGGATGCCTTCTGCTGCACTGGAGTTTCGTGGCCGTTGTGGTTCCTTTTTGTGGGTCTTCATTGGTTTCATGACCAAACGTGCCAAATTTAAGCTAGCCATGAGAATTCGTGTGCTAAGAGTTCGGACTCGGGCTGTCGGTGTCATGGTCGGTTTTGTCCTCCTGACGTTTTTCTACGGTGATCTCCTGCTGAGGTCAGGGGACATTGAGGCGAACCCTGGGCCTTCAAAAGCAAATCCCCTGAGGCAGACTCGCATCAACAGTGACAGTTCCTACCGCCGTGCAAGTTCAGACCGCTCTGTGACGCATGACCATGACCCAAGCTCGTCCTCACCAGGTTTGGACTGTAACAATCCTGTACTCCAGAATATTACGCAGATGTTGACAAATCTGGACAGTAAGTTTGATGGCATGAAAAATGATCTTGCAGATGTGAAGGACTCTGTAAGCGGTCTCAAAGAGGATGTCCAAGAGTTAAAAGAATCTGTGTGTGACCTTCATGCGGAAAATGATGCACTTAGAAAAGAGAACTCTAAACTGAATGAACGGTTGATGTTTATGGAAAGAAAGGTTGATGATCTGGAGGGGCGTTCCAAGAGAAATAACTTGATTTTCTATGGTGTGCCTAGGAGAGAGGGAGAGATGAGAGATGAGTGTGAGAATGCTGTAAAGGAAATACTAACTGATCTGGATCTGCCACGCACTGTGGAATTTGATAGACTCCATAGATTAAATAACAAACCTAACTCACCAATTATTGGTAGATGCACATTTTACAAAGACAAGGAAGGTATTATGAAAGCCAAAAAGAACCTGAAAGATAGCACCATTTTCATCGGCCAGGACTTTACTCAAAGAGTTCGTGATGTTCGCAAGAAACTAGGGCCGCATCTAAAGGCAGCTAGAGACAGTGGTAAAAGGGCTACCATGGTGTTTGATCACCTGCTCATTGAAGGGAAGAAGTTCTTTCTCAATGACGAAGATCAGCTGCAGGAGATAAAATAGTGGTATGGCCGGCCTCTAAGAAAGAAATGTATACAGTCAACCTCTGATAATTCGTACCCAGGGTCATTTTTTAAGAGGGGTTATTCCTTGTCCATAGCACCAACTTCTAATCTTGTAACTGCACGTGCCGAGATAGACGTATCTAGGACAGAGTGTGAAGCCCGTGATTTGGCGTTAGCAGTTAGGCCTGGAAAGTGTGCGCTGTACTCTGGTTGTGAGAGGGAGGGTGGGGAAAATATGAATGACAGTGGTGGTGTCCAGAATGGGAGTGTGAATGAACGTGAGAATAGAGGTAGGGGATCTGTGTGTGAGGGTGGAGGTGAGGGTGAGGGTGAACGTAGTATTAATGATAAGAGTATGCCTGGCAAGGGTGATAAATTAAAAAGTAATGTCGGTTCTGTTTCTTTTCTTCACTGGAATGTAGAAGGTCTTTTGTACAAACTGACAGATAAAGATTTTTTATCATATGTTTGCTCCTTTGATTTTGTTTGTCTGGTCGAAACATTTATGGAAAATGTAGACATAAGTGTGTTTCCTTCTCATGCAGTTTTTTGTAAACCAGCATTAAAGCTTTCAAAGCAAGGAAGGAGATCGGGTGGGGTGATATGTTTGATTAGAAAGGAGTTGGTTCCTTTTGTTTCTGAACTCACATGTGACCATGACAATATTCTTTGTTTTCTTCTTGATAAAACTCTTTTTGGTTTTGAAAAAGATGTTCTTTATATTTGTGTATATGTTCCTCCTGTCAATTCTCCATATTATTTAACAAATGAAGTTGAAAATGGAATTATATATCTTGAAGATGCTGTGGCTGACAAAGTGCTGGCTGACGAAAATGTAAATATTATTCTGTGTGGAGATTTGAATGGCAGAACAGCAGATCTATGTCCAGTTACTGATGATGATTATGACATTGCTAGTTTTAGAAATGATCACGATGATGTAAATATTACAAGAAAATCAGAAGATTCAGTTCTGAATGCATTTGGAAAATTGATTTTGGATTTTTGTGGCGCTTTTCGATTGTTGATTATGAATGGTGTATGTAATGGTGACCCTTATGGTCGTTTCACATACATATCAGATAATGGAAATAGCGTCAATGACTATTTTTTAGTCTCAGAAGATCTTTTTTCTACTATTCAAGATTGCTGTCTTTTTACTGTTTCAGAGCGGATTGAATCTGACCACCAACCTTTAGAATATTGTTTTGATGTAGATAGTAATGTCATAGGAGCGTGTAACGGCATTCCGATTGGTGGTTGGGGGAAGTTGGATACGATTACGGACTTGATGACGTAGGCGATGCTTTCATGTTCTGGATGACATGGGTGTATTGATTTTAAACTCTTTGACTTCGTGCCCATGTCTGACAGCATCCTGCATTGAAAACATGCTAACAGAGCAAAAACTTAACCCTTTGCAACGTACGTACGTACGTACGTACAACTACATACATACATACATAATACATACACGCATACTTTTACACGCATACCTACATACATACATACATACATTACATGTAAGCCTGCAGGATATACATACATATATACATACATACATAACATACATACATACATACATACATACATACATATGCAGACACACATGCAGGACATACATACATACACACATATGTAATACAAACTACATACATGCATACATACATACATACATACACAAAGCATACATACATACACACATACTTTATATCCCATCCAAACCTACATACCTACCAACAATACATACATACATACAAAGATACAACTAACTACAATACCGTACACACCTCCTTTATATATATACATACCTACATACATACATACATAACCTCCATGCATACCGACCTACATGCATACATACATACATACATATGTCTGTCTGTCTTCTCCTTTTTTGTTCTTCTCTCTTTCTCTGTACTGTCTCTCTCTCTCGTCTGTGTTTTGTCTCTGTCTCTCTGTGTGTGTCTTTCTGTCTGTCTGTCTCTCTCTGTGTCTCTCTCTGTCTCTCTGGGGGGTGAGCTGATGTCGAAAGTTGGAGTGGCTGCCGGAAGTTTTCTCTGTCGGCTTTTTCTTGGATATCTTTGTTTTGGTGGACTTTGTGGAGGTGTAGATCGACAAGTGCTTGTGTGATGTTGGTGGCGATGTGCTGATGTGAACTTGTGATTTGGTGTGCCCTGGTTTCAGTGTACCAGTCAAAGTACTTTTGTTTGCAAGGCTGCAAGTGACTGTTGTGATAGGCGGTGTATATGTATATATGTAGTCTGTTCCTACCCCACGTCAAAAAGTACCCACAGAGAAAAAAAAACACACCAAATTTTGCTAGTTACCATTAGTAACCAACTTAGAGACTTCAAAAAGTAGTGACTTCTACTAAGGATGCCTTCTGCTGCACTGGAGTTTCGTGGCCGTTGTGGTTCCTTTTTGTGGGTCTTCATTGGTTTCATGACCAAACGTGCCAAATTTAAGCTAGCCATGAGAATTCGTGTGCTAAGAGTTCGGACTCGGGCTGCCGGTGTCATGGTCGGTTTTGTCCTCCTGACGTTTTTCTACGGTGATCTCCTGCTGAGGTCAGGGGACATTGAGGCGAACCCTGGGCCTTCAAAAGCAAATCCCTGAGGCAGACTCGCATCAACAGTGACAGTTCCTACCGCCGTGCAAGTTCAGACCGCTCTGTGACGCATGACCATGACCCAAGCTCGTCCTCACCAGGTTTGGACTGTAACAATCCTGTACTCCAGAATATTACGCAGATGTTGACAAATCTGGACAGTAAGTTTGATGGCATGAAAAATGATCTTGCAGATGTGAAAGGACTCTGTAAGCGGTCTCAAAGAGGATGTCCAAGAGTTAAAAGAATCTGTGTGTGACCTTCATGCGGAAAATGATGCACTTAGAAAAGAGAACTCTAAACTGAATGAACGGTTGATGTTTATGGAAAGAAAGGTTGATGATCTGGAGGGGCGTTCCAAGAGAAATAACTTGATTTTCTATGGTGTGCCTAGGAGAGAGGGAGAGACGAGAGATGAGTGTGAGAATGCTGTAAAGGAAATACTAACTGATCTGGATCTGCCACGCACTGTGGAATTTGATAGACTCCATAGATTAAATAACAAGCCTAACTCACCAATTATTGGTAGATGCACATTTTACAAAGACAAGGAGGTATTATGAAAGCCAAAAAGAACCTGAAAGATAGCACCATTTTCATCGGCCAGGACTTTACTCAAAGAGTTCGTGATGTCCGCAAGAAACTGGGGCCGCATCTAAAGGCAGCTAGAGACAGTGGTAAAAGGGCTACCATGGTGTTTGATCACCTGCTCATTGAAGGGAAGAAGTTTTTCTCAATGACGAAGATCAGCTGCAGGAGATAAAATAGTGGTATGGCCGGCCTCTAAGAAAGAAATGTATACAGTCAACCTCTGATAATTCGTACCCACGGTCATTTTTTAAGAGGGGTTATTCCTTGTCCATAGCACCAACTTCTAATCTTGTAACTGCACGTGCCGAGATAGATGTATCTAGGACAGAGTGTGAAGCCCGTGATTTGGCGTTAGCAGTTAGGCCTGGAAAGTGTGCGCTGTACTCTGGTTGTGAGAGGGAGGGTGGGGAAAATATGAATGACAGTGGTGGTGTCCAGAATGGGAGTGTGAATGAAAGTGAGAATGAGGTAGGGGGTCTGTGTGTGAGGGTGGAGGTGAGGGTGAGGGTGAACGTAGTATTAATGATAAGAGTATGCCTGGCAAGGGTGATAAATTAAAAAGTAATGTCGGTTCTGTTTCTTTTCTTCACTGGAATGTAGAAGGTCTTTTGTACAAACTGACAGATAAAGATTTTTTATCATATGTTTGCTCCTTTGATTTTGTTTGTCTGGTCGAAACATTTATGGAAAATGTAGACATAAGTGTGTTTCCTTCTCATGCAGTTTTTTGTAAACCAGCATTAAAGCTTTCAAAGCAAGGAAGGAGATCGGGTGGGGTGATATGTTTGATTAGAAAGGAGTTGTTCCTTTTGTTTCTGAACTCACATGTGACCATGACAATATTCTTTGTTTTCTTCTTGATAAAACTCTTTTTGGTTTTGAAAAAGATGTTCTTTATATTTGTGTATATGTTCCTCCTGTCAATTCTCCATATTATTTAACAAATGAAGTTGAAAATGGAATTATATATCTTGAAGATGCTGTGGCTGACAAAGTGCTGGCTGACGAAAATGTAAATATTATTCTGTGTGGAGATTTGAATGGCAGAACAGCAGATCTATGTCCAGTTACTGATGATGATTATGACATTGCTAGTTTTAGAAATGATCACGATGATGTAAATATTACAAGAAAATCAGAAGATTCAGTTCTGAATGCATTTGGAAAATTGATTTTGGATTTCTGTGGCGCTTTTCGATTGTTGATTATGAATGGTGTATGTAATGGTGACCCTTATGGTCGTTTCACATACATATCAGATAATGGAAATAGCGTCAATGACTATTTTTTAGTCTCAGAAGATCTTTTTTCTACTATTCAAGATTGCTGTCTTTTTACTGTTTCAGAGCGGATTGAATCTGACCACCAACCTTTAGAATATTGTTTTGATGTAGATAGTAATGTCATAGGCACAAAACTCAATGAAACAAACAACAAACAAATGTTTATTGAGAAATTTGTTTGGAATGATGGGTATGCGCAACAATATTTTGACAACATGCTTTCTATAGAGACCAGAGAGAGAATCAGCTATGCTAAAAACCTGATAGATGAGGATATAAACAGTGCGTTACTTGCATTTGTTGATTGTGTACAGCAACAGGCTAACTGTATGAAAAAGAAAATCTATATGAATAAAAGACGCTCTGAAGAATGGTTTGATGTGGAATGCAAAACTGCTAAACGTAATGTCAGAAAGCTTCTCAGGGTGTTCTATAAGTCAAAAGATAAGAAGACAGATGGCTGTAGGTACTGTAAAGCTAGAAGAGAATACAAAAACTTATTACTAAGAAAGAAAAAAGAGTATAATAATGCCATGTTAGAAAAATTGAACTCGTCTGTCAATGATCAAAAAGAATTCTGGTTAAACATGAATAAGATATGTAGGAAAAGAGTGTATCAGTCTAATGATATTACAGTTAATGATTGGTTTAGCCATTTCAAAAGTGTACTTGAGAAACGTTCTATTGACAGCAGTGATGACTCTTTACCAGAACTAAATAATGATTCTGATAGTGCTGCTGATAATCTTACGAAGGAAGGTCAGCATTCCTTACGTGTGAATGGAGAAAGTGTTTCTGATGATTGTTTTTTGAACTCTCCTATCTCAAAGGAAGAGGTTTTGTTTTCAATAAGAAAACTAAAGAACGGTAAGTCGTCTGGACCAGATGGTATTATTGGTGAACTTTTAAAAAATGCTGGTGATGATGTAATTGATTTTTGGTTAAAATATTTCAATAAGCTGTTTGACACTGGACAATATCCTGACAATTGGAAAGAATCTATAATCATTCCACTTTTTAAAAAGGGAGGTGTAAATGATCCGAATAACTATAGAGGAATATCATTAACAGATATTAGTAGTAAGATGTATGGTTCTATAATTAATGCCAGACTACAAAAATGGATTAATATAAATAACATTACTGGTGAACATCAAGCTGGTTTTAAAGAAAAGTATTCAACAGTAGATCATATATTTACTTTGCTGGCAATGATTCAGAAACAGTTCTCATTGAATAGAAAATTGTATGTAGTATTTATAGATTTTGAAAAGGCCTTTGATACTGTTTCAAGGAATCTATTATGGCCTGTCTTACTGAAGAATGATATCCATGGAAAAATATATAGATGTATTAAAAGTATGTATGATGTAGTGAAAGCCAGAGTAAGGTGTGGTACAGAATTTACGGGACATATAGACTGTATCAAGGGGGTTAAACAAGGGGACGTTTGTAGTCCCATACTTTTTTCTCTATTTATCAATGAGCTTGCTTTGGAGGTAATCAATAACGGTAGACATGGGGCACACTTAAATGTTGATTTTGTTGAACTATTTATTTTGTTGTTTGCCGATGACATAATTTTGTTATCAGAAACTGTTATTGGGCTGCAGAACCAGTTGAATAACCTTTGTAAAGCTGCTTGTCAACTGCAACTTAAAGTTAACATGAATAAGAGTAATATTGTGGTTTTTAGAAAAGGTGGATTTTTGTCTAGTAGTGAGAAATGGGTTTACAATGGTAAGGAGATGAGTGTTGTTAACACATATAAGTATCTCGGTTTGTATTTTTCTACAAAACTTAGTTTTAGTCATACTTGTTGGGATTTAGCAAGAAAAGGGAAACGGGCTACTGTTATTATCCTTAGTAAATTATATCGATTAAATTGTAATTCTCTTAAATTGTTTTTGAAGTTATTTGATAAACAAGTTCAACCGATACTGTTATATGGTGCTGAAATTTGGGGGTTGGATGGAGCATCATTGGAAATTGAAAGAGTACATTTGTACATGCTGAAAAAATGTTTAGGGGTAAGCATTAAAACACCAAACGATCTTGTTTATGGAGAATTAGGTCGATTTCCTTTGACAGTTAGTGCCTGTGTATGTTGTGTTAGATATTGGTTAAAATTAATTAGTATGGATGAGTACAGATTACCATATAAGGCCTACAAAATGCTTTTGAATCTATCAAATAGAGGGAAAATAAACTGGGTATCAAAAGTACGTGATGTTTTGAGTGTACATGGATTTCAGTATGTTTGGGAAAATCAAGGTGTTGGTTGTACTCGTGCCTTTTTAAATGAATTTAAACAGAGACTCGTTGATTGTAGATGGCAGAAATGGAATGAGCATATAAACAATAGTGATAGGTTCAGTCAATATCGAAAATTTAAGACAATATATGGTCTTGAGTCATATCTTCTTCTAGATTTGAATAGATTTATACGATATGTGGTAACTCAATTTAGATTTGGAATGTCTAGTTTATATAATCATCGACTAAGGCATAAAAGAATTGATTTGAATGACCTAGATTGTCCAATGTGTAAACTTGTTTTGGAAAACGATGTCCATTTTGTATTACAGTGCCCTGCTTTTGATGATTTAAGGCAAAGTCTGATCCCATCAAAATATTGTAACAAACCATGTGACTTTTCTTTGACATTGTTACTTGCATCAAAAAATGAACTTGTAATGAAGAACTTAGCCATTTTTATATTTAAAGCACTCAATAGAAGGGAAATAGCACTATCATAATACATATCTGAGACATAGTATTTGATCAAAACTGTTCTATTTTTTTCCATTTTACACATTGTAAATCTATGATAGGAACCAATAATTCTGATAATGTTATAAATATATTGGTTACACGGTATTGCTTACACGATTAATGTGAGATTGTAAGGTCGAGATGACAATTATAAATACTTTTCTTGAAACTGAGTGTATAGAAATTATATTGATTGCTGTTCTTTGTATGTTCACACCCCTTCAAAAAGGGGCTATGGCCTTATATTGAATAAAATTCGTGATTCGTGATTCGTGATTCTCTCTCTGTGTCTCTGTCTCTTTCTCTGTCTGTCTGTCTGTCTCTCCGTCTCTCTCTGTCTGCCTCTCTCTGTCTCTCTCTCTCTGTCCCTCTCAGTTCTCTCTGTGTCTCTCTGTCTGTCTGTCTTTCTGTATTTATCTCTGTCTGTCTTTTTCTCTCTCTGTCTCTCTTTATCTCTCTCTCTCTCTGTCTTCAGCTCTCTGTCTGTCTCTGTCTGTCCGTCTCTGTCTCTCTCTGTCTTTGTCTCTCTGTCTTTGTCTCTCTGTCTGCCTGTCTGTCTCTCTGTCTCTGTCTCTCCCTCTCTCTGTCTCTGTCTGTCTCTCTCTGTCTCAGCCTATTAGCTCAGCTGGTAGAGTGCTAAGCTCCTAACTTAGGAGTAGTAGGTTCAATCCCATTGGTGGGTCAGTTTTATGTGGGCTTGTTGGTTCTGTATCATAAGAGCCGTGGACTCAAGTTTTGATATCCTGGGTTCAATCCCAGCCTGGAGCATTAAACACTGGCCTGCTCGCTGCCCGTCGTAATGTTTCCATCATTCTGGTAGTGTCGGCTCAGTGTTCTACACACACACACACACACACACACACACACACACACACACACACACACACACACACACACACACACACACACACA
>JAPXFY010000016.1:81396587-81404087 GCA_030674185.1 Monoplex corrugatus
TGGGCGGACATCGTTCGTGAACACCAGATCCAGAGCAAGGCGTTTTCAGAAACAGTTTCCATGCAAGGACTGGCACCCATCTTTGACCCCAAGTCCAGTCTTAAGAGAAAGCTGACGTGGTTCACCATCGTCTTCATGGCCATCATTTTCACCGTCTTCAACATTTACACTCAGATCATCATGTTTGTCGGCAAGCCCATCTCGGTCCGTGTGGATTTCCACAAGGCCAAGGACCTGCAGTTTCCAACCGTCACCTTGTGCAGCAACAACTTTGCCAGCTACGCCTTGCCGCTTCTTTCGCGGCTGTTGCCACCACCATGGCTGTGAAGCCGTTGTTGTTTAGTATGGAGACGGTGGAGCCTGACTTTTCGGCTTTTGACTTCTCTTATTACCGCATCGTCGGCTGGGAAACGTTCTTCGAGGCTCTGTCACAGAACATGACTCAGATGATGCTGAGGGTATGTGCTTTGATTATTCTGTTTCATTTTATTCGTTCGATTTATGGACGGAGCAGCAGGGAAGTTCCAGTCTTTTTCTCCGAATTTTTGTATCTGATGTTTGTTTGTTTTGATCTTACGCTTGACAAAGGCCAGTTGGCTGAAAATTTGCGCCTGTCTTGTCTCGTATTGAATACGCGTTCTTATTCTTTTTTACGTGTTTTTTTTTCCTGGTTCCTGTTTGCTTGAACGCGGGCAGTCACACTTGTTTTAGCGTTCGATTTATGTTAAAAATGCGTGACTTTATTTTTTCGTTTAATGTTGCAATGAGATACAAAACACTGACATTATTCTTCTTTTAATGCTGATGGCATGCTGTGAGTGTTCTGTTTGACGAATGTTGACAGCATACATTCTCCCTCCCTCCACCCTTTGTTTTATGCTGTGATGGTGTTAGTCTTTGTTTCTTTGTTTTCGTGTTATACATTGATTTGGCTTCATATAGCAACCCGCCTGTATGCCAAAGTGTATGTGACTGTTTTACTTAAGCGTGGGGTGGGTGAGCATCAATATTTTCCCTTTTGATACGAAGGATTGTGTTGTTCGTCGTTCTCCTCCATGGTTTCTGTGCTTTCTGTTCTTTGTTCCTTTCTTTTGGTGCTAGACTCAGATAACACCCATTCCTCTTGAGAGATCAGGGAACTGCACGCGTGGGTGGGTTTGAAGTGCTATTCTTGATTTTTGCTCTTCAATGGGCAGGGTTATAAGGAAGACCAGCTCTTGTCCATGAAACATGTCTTCCTGTCCACATTGCAAAGGCCAGTAGAGCTGGACAAGAGCTGTGTCGTAAGAGTTTCTTGAACGAGGCAAAGAACAGCAGCAACTGTCTTAGGGACTCCAGCTCTGGATCTCTGTCAGGTTTACCCAGATCACTGTCAGGTTTACCCAGATCACTGTCAGGTTTACCCAGATCACTGTCAGGTTTACCCAGATCACTGTCAGGTTTACCCACATCTTTTGTCAGGTTTACCAGATCTCTGTCAATTCTACCAGGTCTTTTGCTAGGTTACCCAGATCCTTAGCCTTTTCTTCCACAGAAATTACAGTAAAGCAACAGGGTTTTGTGAGCAGCTGTTGACCCTAGCTTAGAGCTCTCCCACACTTTGAAAGGTCTTAGCTAAATCCTGTCAGAGCACCACTATCCTCCTCACTTAACAAACCAGGTGGGGTGCTGCTTTAAATCGCCAATAGCCCGACCATACACAGGTAGTAATGGATTACCTTCTTTATTAGGATCATCGCATTCAGGGAGATTACCTTTGCACTCACCTTTTTTTTTCGTCCCACCTTAATGGTCACCTTAATGGCCACAGAAGCTGGCACACCTAAAAATGATGATGATGATGTTGATTAAGATGATAATCACGATGCTATGGAGTTCCATCTAGGATTGAGACTGCGTGACAGGGCTGTACTCTACACTTACTATCATAATATATCCTGGCATCAACCAGGCCCGAGAGATACAGACACCTGCGATGCTGGTCAGAAGATTTGAGCAACACCCTCTATGACGCATCCGGTCGTGAAGTGGATGAGACTCGACTGTGTAGTCCAGTCTTCCCAATGAGCCCATAGCACGCCCAACTCTGGGTAAGAGCCGTTTAGAGCCGAAAAAAACAACAACAACCAACCAAACAACCGACCAACCGACAACAACAACAACAACAACAACAAAAAAAAAAAAAAAAAGAAAGGAAAGAAGAAAGAAAAGAACCAACCAAACCAAACAAAATCAAGTCAGTTTTCCAACAATCAGACTTTCGTTTGCAAACAAACATGAGAAGCAAGAAGCGAATAATCAAAACAGAAAACTGCATTCGCTGCATCTCAGGTTACAAACACTCACCTCATGACCACAGTTTGTGATCTAATTGTTTGCCACATCGATAATGCATGTGATAGAATGCTGTCGTCAAACACACACACACACACACACACACACACACACACACACACACACACACACACACACACACACACACACACAACACACACACACATACATTCAGTCAGGGAGAGAGAGAGAGAGAGAGAGAGAGAGAGAGAGAGAGAGAGAGAGAGAAGAGAGATATCAGACACACACACAGAGACAAACACACGCACACACACACTCACACACATACACACACAAGCAGAGAGAGAGAGAGAGAGAGAGAGAGAGAGAGAGAGAGAGAGAGAGAGACACACACACACACACATACATTATCAACGCAGCAGAGCACAGAACAGACACATACAATCACACACACACACACACCACAACACACACACACACACACACACACACACACACACAGAGCACAGAACAGAACACATACAATCACAACACAACCAACACAACACACACACACACACACACATACACACACACACAGAGCACAGAACAGACATACAATCACAACAACACAAAACACACACACACACACACACACACACACACACACCCTCCTCAACACAGACACCACAGACACCCACACCACACCACACACTCACAACACACACCACAGGAGAGAGAGAGAGAGAGAGAGAGAGAGAGAGAGAGAGAGAGAGAGACAGACAGACAGACAGACAGACAGAGACAGAAAGACAGAGACAGAGACAGAGAGATAGAGAGACAGAGACAGAGAGATAGAGAGACAGAGAGAGAGAAACAGAGATTCAATAGGTTGATTAAATATTCACACTGACCGGCAATGCCAGCCACCCGAAAAATGAAACAAAATGAAAGTTGTGTGCAGCCAATGGTGTGCGCATTCAGAGGCATTGATACCATCTGACACATCAGTCAGGAACAAAAGGTGCTGCATATACCTGCAGGCAGTGAGATCGATAAAAAAATAATGTAATTCTCTTTGTTGGTTTGTTTATTGATTTGCATGTCTGTGCTTCCGTTTCTATCTGTCTTTCGATGACTATCTGCTTTTTCCTCTCTCTCTTGTCTCTGTCTCTCTCTCTCCCTCTGTGTGTGTCTCTGTCTCTCTGTCTCTCTCTGTGTCTCTGTCTGTGTTTGTCTGTCTGCCTGCCTGTCTCTCTCTCTCTCTCCCCTCATTCTTCCTCTCTCTGTCTTTCTGTCTCTCCCTCTGTCTGCCTTTCTTTCTGTCTCTTCCCTCTCTCTGTATATATATATATACAAAATATTAAAAAATACCTTGTTTGTAAAAGATCCTTGGAGTATAAAACACAACTTTTCGAGCCCAGGCCCTTTGTCAAGTGAAAAAGGCCTGGCTCGTCACTTGACAAAGGGCCTGGGCTCGAAACGTGTTTTATACTCCCAAGGATCTTTAACAAACAAGGTATTTTTTAATATTTTGTTTTACCTCAAGATCCAGCAGTCACATTTGTTTTATCTTCTCTGTATATATATATATATATATATGTATATATCCCACCCTCTGTCTCTCTGTCTCTGTCTGGTCTGCTTGTCTCTCTTCCTCGCTCTCCTCTCGCTCTCTTTCTATCTGTCTGTCTCCGCCTTTCTCTGTGTCTCCTTCACTCTGCCTGTCTCCCTTCTCTTTCTCTGTTGATGGTTCAACTCTTTAGACTGATGGAACTAGTGTCATTCACATCAATCGAAATGTGCAGAAAAGCCTGTCTGAAGTTTCTAACCGGTCTAAGAAATGCTATGTTACTAAATTAAAAAAACAACAAAAACATACGCCTGGACACAACAGGAAAGCTGGAGGGAAAGAGAACACCCGGTAGACCCAGGGAGACAATATTGGACGGACTTGCAGGGTGGTGAAGACAAGAGAGGGTGGGAGATGTACTTGCAGCGACAGGGGATAGATTCATGTGGAGGGCCATGATCGCCAACGCCATGCGGCAGGGCACATGATGATGATGATGACAGGGCGGATAAAGTCAGAATTAATGCACAATTTGAGATCCACTGATTTCGCTGCACTACGAATCAGGGGACACAATCCTTATTGGCACGAATTAAGGTGGGACAACGTACAATTACTCGTGCAGGGAGAGGGAGCAAACAAACGTTTTAACTCCTGGGATTTTTTGCCTTGTTTATACCTCGTGGATCAGTTTGGGTAGCGACAATCCAGCCACGTGTAGCTGACTAGGCCATTGTTCTGTCCGTTTGAGAGGAAAGTCAGACGGGTAACGTGTATCCAATTAATTCAATAATTGTAAAATTTTTAATTTGTGAACCAGTTGGCATGCGTATAGGATACCTGGGATTTCTCTATGACGTAAAAGAAATATGGCTGTCCTACATCCATAAAAGAAAGCGGCAGGTTGGCGGATAACAGACTACTGATTTGGTGCCATTTGGCGACATGGGCACTCTGCGTGTTTGGTGCCAAAAGGAAACAACGGCGATGTATAATGGGTAGAGGAACAAATGGTTTCACACTCATAAAGATGCTTGTTTGAAAATTTTCTAGCAGATCTTCTTAGTATTAAAAAAGAGGCGTATGTGGCCTAATTATTGATTAAAACATTTTCTAGGATATGAAAAACCCGGTTTGACTTAGGATTAGACAGGGATTTTCTCTCTTCTCCATCCCCCTTCCTCCTTACACCATAAGTGGGGGGGTCCTTCAGATGAGACGGTTCCCCCGTGGGGATGCCGGGGGCTCTTTCAGTATCAATACTATTCCACCTTCTGGAAATTCGTGTTAGAAATGTCCTCTTTTCTGTCACTCTTTGTTTCTTTCTTCCTCCTTTGTTTTCTGTCATTTTCTGCCTTGCTGGTCCATTCACCTGTATGTGTTCGATCAAGTCTTATATACTTTTTCTAAGGATTGATAATTGGGTACATGTATTAAGTGCATATTTGGCTCTAGGGAGGTGAGATATGCGAAAGTAGTTTAGGTAATTTAGGTCCGTTTTTATATATGTTTTGGCGTCCTTGTGTATGCTAATATTTGTAATCAGATATGTTTTTAAATCCTTGTACGATAAATTGGACGGAATGGTCAACGCCAAGGGCATCTCTCTTAGATTATGCGCGAATGCAATTACATGTGTACTTAATTTTGTTTTCCTTTTGAAATTTTGTATGTTTCGAAGCAGTTGTAGTCCTGATATGGCTCTATGCAGTCGGCTGGGCTTTAAACAACAATATCAATAACAAGATGAGATGGTAATGATAATAATTACAATAAGAATGATAATACTAATGATGATGATGATACTACTACTACGACTACTACTATAATAATGATGATGATGATAACAATAACAACAACAAGAATGATAATAATAATAACAACAACAAACAACAACAAAATAATAACAATAATTAATAATGATAATAACAATAATAATAAAAACAACCCAACAACAATAATAATAATGATAATAATAATAGTAATATTAATAATAATAACAACAATAACAATATAAATTATTTCCTGAACACCTATTTTTGAGATCATGAAAAATTACTGTGAAATGTCACCGTTGACCTAGTTATGTTGACACGCTAATGACATTATACACACCGTCGCCTATTGACAACGATGGACTGGCGCAGAACGCAGCTGATTAATAATACATCGGAAAATGGACGGTCTGTTGATTCCTCACCGTTGTTGCTCCCATGAGACAAACTTAATTACGATTTCTTTTCAATTCTAGTGATATTACGGAATGTTTTTTTGTTGTTGCTGTTGTTTTTTATGTTTTGTTTTTTGTTTTGTTTTGTTGTGGTTTGAAAATAGCATGACCTGTTGGCAGGAACGATTTTCTGTGTTCTACATGTAGTGACAATTGTTACAGTACCTTCTCACGCCTTGTGTGAACGCAGTAACCGTGAGTGACTGGGCGAGTGTTAATAATAACAGCAGCAGCAGCAACAGCAGCAACAAGATGACAACAATAATTATGAAAATCAGAGTAACAATGATAATGATAGAACTGCTGCTACTACTATTACTACTACTACTACTTCTACTATTACCACTACTACGAACTACTACTACTGATGATGATGATGATGATGATGATGATGATGATATTTATGAGGTGCCAAATCTTGATTCAAGAGTCAAACCAAGGCGCAAAACTCTCATCAGTCACGAAAGCAATCACCAACAGCAACCGAATCTCCGGGGCACATAGCACACGCAAACTGCAAATGACTACTCTTTCCATTCTGCAATGTTGTCAGTCCTCCTTTCTTTCCTTCCTCTCTTCTTTTCTAAGTTCCTAAGACGCTTTACAGGCATTGTACTGTATCATTCTGTTCCCTCCAATCCACCATTTCTGTCTGTTATTATATATATTATATATATATTTATATATCTTAATATATATTATTGAAGATAGATAGATGAGAAGGATATAAGATAAGACGAGATAGAGATAGAGATAATGATAGATAGTAGAGATGATAGAGAGAGAGATAGAAATAGATAGATAGATAGAGAGAGAAGATAGAGAGAGATAGAGATAGAAGATAGATAGATAGATAGAGAGAGAGATTAGAGAGAGAGAGATAGAGAACAGATAGATAGATAGAGAGAGACAGACAGAAGAGTAAGTAGATAGAAAGAGAAGAGAGAAGAGAGAGAGAGATTGAGAGAGATAGAGAGACAGATAGAGATAGATAAGAGATAGAGAGAGACAGAGAGATATGAGATAGATAGAGATAGATAGAGAGATAGAGATACATATAGAGAGATAGAGATAGAGGAGATAGAGAAAAGATAGATAAAGAGATAGATAGAGATAGAGATAGAGAGATAGAAGAGATAGAGAGAAGAGAGAAGATAGAGTAGATAGATAGAGAGAGATAGATGATAGATAGATAAAGAGTAGATAGAGATAGAGAGATAGAGAGATAGATAGAGATATAGAGATAGATAGAGAGATATAAGAGATAGAGTAGAGAGAGATAGAGAGACAGAGAGATAGATAGATGAGATAGAGAGAGATAGAGATGAGAGAAAGAGACAGAGAAGAGAGAGAGAGAGGAGAGGAGAGAAGAGGAGAAGAGAGAGAGAGAGAGAGAGAGAGAGAGAGAGGAACATCTTTGAAC
>JAPXFY010000016.1:81411587-81414087 GCA_030674185.1 Monoplex corrugatus
TCCGACTGTCTCCCTACTCTCCTCCCATTCATCACTGACATCATCAACACTTCTCTTCAAACTGGAACTGTCCCAGATTCTTTCAAGTCTGCTATTGTTCACCCTCTCCTCAAGAAACACAATTTAGACGCAAATGAACTGAAAAATTATCGGCCTATCTCTAATCTCTCTTTCTTGTCGAAACTCCTTGAAAAAGTCGTCCTCAACCAGCTGAACTCTCAACTGTCTGCCAACAATCTCCTCAATCCTTTCCAGTCAGCCTACCGCCAGTGCCATAGCACTGAAACTGCCCTACTACACATTCTCAACAATCTCCTCCTTGCAACTGATACTGGCAAAGTCTCTCTCCTCACACTCCTTGATCTGTCTGCAGCCTTTGACACCGTTGATCATGGTATTCTCCTTTCTAGACTTCATCATACTTTTGGCATCTCTGACATTGCTCTGTCCTGGTTCACTTCATACCTATCAAACAGAAAACAAACTGTTCTCATCAATGGCACTTTCTCTCAACCTGCATACCTGACCTGTGGTGTTCCACAAGGATCTGTCCTTGGCCCTGTTCTTTTCACTCTTTACACCTCCCCCCTGTCCACCATCATCAACTCCCACTCTATAAAACACCACTTCTATGCTGATGACACCCAACTTCAAGACAGTGACTCACCTGATAATATACCGCCCCTGTTGACTCGCACCACTGAGTGTTACACGGACATTAAGAACTGGATGACACACAATAAACTTCAGCTTAATGACGACAAGACAGAAGCTATCCTCATTGGCACCCGTCAGAAACTTTCTCAGCTGCCTCCTCTTTCTCTCCCATTATGTAACACATCAGTCCCAATTTCTGATTCAGCTAAAAACCTTGGTGTCTGCATTGACTCTACCCTCTCCATGAACAACTTTGTTTCTCAAACTGCCAGATCTTGCTACTATCATCTCCATCGTATAAGGCTGATCAGGAAGTATCTCTCTGTCGAAACAACTGCAAAACTCGTTCTCTCCTTCATAATGTCTCGCACTGACTATTGCAATTCACTCCTGTCTGGTCTTCCTGCCTCCACCATTCACATCCTACAGCGCATTCAAAACAATGCTGTACGCCTTGTACTCAAAAAGAAAAAAGCTGACCACATATCTCCTCTCCTGGCACAACTTCACTGGCTCCCTGTATCAAAGCGCATACAATACAAACTAGACACCATGTGCTACAAAAGCCTCAATAACGCAGCCCCCGATTACCTGTCAAGCCTACTTGAGATCTATGTTCCCTCACGTACCCTCCGGTCTGCCTCCGATCCTCTGACTTTTCGCTTTCCACGCACTAAGCTCAATACCTATGGTCCACGAGCCTTCTCTGTTTCTGGTCCACTCTCCTGGAACAAACTTCCTCTCTCAGTCCGTCAGCAACCTACTTTTGTCTCCTTCAAGTCCGCTCTCAAAACCCACCTTTTCTCCTCTGCATAAAATCCTAACCTCACTCAACCCCCCCTCTGCAGCCTGTCTCCGCTCGGAGGGGAATCACATGGTTATAATACAGGGTGTTTCAAAACGAATACGCCAAAATCATCACGTGATGTGTCAAAAACGAAAAAAATTACAAACCTCTAGCATAAACACGTGTGTTGTATATACATTCAAGTTTCATTTCATGTTTTATAAGTGCTCAATGTGGCCACCACCGGCAGCGCGGACAACATCAAGCCGATATGAGAATTCCTCCCAAACGCGCCTCAGCATGTCACGGTCCACCGTGTTGATTGCAGCTGTTATTCGATCTTTCAAGTCATCGATACTTGCTGGAAGTGGTGGAACATAAACTTGGTCTTTAACATACCCCCACAAGAAAAAGTCACACACAGTGAGGTCCGGGGATCTGGCAGGCCAAGCACAGAGAGCAAGGTCTTTAGCACCTCTCCTCCCAATCCATCGCTGAGGCACGTTTTCATTCAGATAAGCTCTAACCCCGAGATGCCAATGGGGTGGTGCTCCATCTTGCTGAAAAATGAAGTCATTCGAATCTGCTTGCAGTAAAGTGAATAGCCAGTTTTGGAGCATTTCGAGATAGGTTTGTCCTGTAACGGTGTTTCCTTCAAAGAAAAAGGGACCATAGACCTTGTCTTGAGACACAGCACAGAAGACGTTCACTTTAGGGGAATCTCTTTCATGCTCAACAGTTTCATGTGGGTGATCTGTTCCCCAAATGCGCACATTGTGACGATTGACTGTGCCGCTCAAATGGAAAGTCGCTTCGTCACTAAAAACTAAACGTGAAAAGAGAGTTTCATCACCTTCCTCCATCTCCAGCATTGACTCACAGAATGTCCTCCGCATCACCTTGTCATCATTAGTAAGTGCTTGGACGAGGCTTAGTTTGTATGGTTTCATGTGTAATCGTCTCTTTAACACACGCCAGACAGTGGTATGAGGGATGGCAAGCTGAAGACTTGCTCGACGTACGGACTTACGTGGGCTGCTCTCAAATGCATCATGA
>JAPXFY010000016.1:81424087-81426587 GCA_030674185.1 Monoplex corrugatus
TTATGTGCGAAAATGCATTGATATGTGTACTTAATTTTCTTTTCTTTTTTTTCCTGTTGAAGTTTTGTGTGTTTTGAAGCGGTTATAGCCCTAATATAGCTCTGCGCAGTCGGCTGGGCTTTAAACAACAACCTTGTGTACTGGGTTTTATGACACATTCGTAGCCCTCTTAACTACACTTTCATTGTGTTTTGTCTGCACCGGAGAGCGGTCATAAGGAAGACAGCAGAAGGGCGTTTAGGGGTCCTAGCCTGGATGTGACCTGGCCTCCTCAGAGTGCACGAAGATTAGGGCCGAAAAAATTGTTTAAACCCTTTGACTCCCGCACCCTATCCACAAACTGCAAAAAACTTAACCCTTTGACTCCCTCACCCTTTCCACCAGCTTCCTGAAACTTGTGGAAAGGGTGAGGGAGTTAAAGGGTTCAAAACTGGTGGAAAGGGTGAGGGAGTCAAAGGGTTACGTTTTTGATTTGCTACTGTGGTTGGCGACGCAAGATGCTGGTGGGAAGGGTACAGGAGTCAAAGGGTTAAGGCAACTCTCTCCTCTGAGGACCGTCTGCTGTCGAGTTCTTTCCAGAATTCCTTGCTACTGATTGTTGTTACGTGTGTTTTGTGGGATTTTTATGGTCTCAGCGGGAGGTCTGTCCTTTCATTGCTGTCTTGTTTTTCCTGTTTAGCTTCAGAGAGCCAGGGTATAACAGCTTTGTGAGGCAAGCCTGTTCTCTATCAAAGAAATAAGAGGGAAGCAGGGAGAATTTTTATAATATTAATCAAAGGGCATAACTCTTGAGAATTATCTCCCATGTTGTATAGAACTTCTCAAATCTAACACAGTTTGCGCTACTAATTCAGCTAGCATAGAAGCAGGTACGAAGTACAAAAACAGTAAGCTCAGAACACTCCTGTTCTCTATCATTTTCACCATAAGAGGTTGCCATGGCTGAAAGAGATAGGAGGGGAAAGGAGCTGGCAGCTATGCGAGCTGGTGGCAATGCGGGCTGCCCGAAAGAGAGATGAAGACCAGTGTGGGGCGAGAGAGAGAGAGAGAGAGAGAGAGAGAGAGAGAGAGAGAGAGAGAGAGAGAGAGAGAGAGAGAGGAGATCTTCCGTTCTCTCTTGGTCCAGGGGCTGGGCTGGACCTGGTTGGTGCGCGTTGTGTGGCTGTGTCCCGGGATTTGTCATCTCCCCACCTTTCCTTTCAGTTTGTAAACAATGTAATTGATAGCTGGGTCCGAATGGGTCATGCAACGCATGGACAGCCCCCCTTTGCTTGATGAAATGATCATCGACTGGTGTTGGGAGCTTGGGAGGTGATTGTCCGGAGAGTGGCGAGGCATTGGTGCCCTGGATCCCATCCGCACCCCCGTGGTGGTGTTTTTTATGTGTTAATTTCAGTGACTGAAACTGTCACTGCCATGAGGACGGACGGAATTTTCTTACATCTCAGTGTCTGATCTCAACGTGTCTTCTGTAAGTTAGCATTCTGTTCAAACTGACTTTTTAATGCAAAAAAAGTGGTGACTTTATTTTCGTTCCCAGCAACGTTTTCTGGGATCTTCTTGGTCTTGATCTTGCTATACACACCTCAGAATCTGTCCATTGACTGATACAATGAATGAGACACCTGGGAGAATTCCACCGACTGCTTTATTGTCAGAGGTGCGCAGTAACACCTGTGTATTAAATCGCAAGTGCACAGCATAAAAGTGCAGGCGTTGTTACAGGATTGGCAGGAGAACTGTTATCCTGTGAACATCACACGATGTTTCATTGCAAGTGGTCTTTATTTTCCGTCTGTCTTGAGTCCTTTGCTGTTTTGTGAAGGAGCCATCATGTGCAAAGTGGGCCAACAAGCCATTCTGGTTTTATTCAGACCACAGTCTTTTTACATAATTCCTGTAGAAGAGTGCTGAAAACAGAGAAAAAATCCTTTTCTTACACTGGACGAAGCAACAGGGAAGTTTCAGTCTTTTTCTCCTAATTTTTGTATATGGTGTTTGTTTGTTTGTGATGTTAGGCTTGACAAAGGCCAATTGGCCGAAAATGTGCGCCTGTCTTGTCTGGTTGTATTAAATACGCATTCTGATTCTGTTTTCGTGTTTTTTCTGGTTCCTGTTGACTTTTTTATGCAAAAAAGTGGTGATTTGTTTTCGTTCCCAGCAACGTTTTCTGGGATATTCTTGGTCTTGATTTGCTAGACACACCTCAGAATCTGTCCATTGACTGATCCGGTGAATGAGACATCTGGGAGAAATCTACGAGCTGCTTTGTTGTCAGAGGTGCACAATAACACCTGTGTATTAAAATCGTAAGTGCACAGAACAAAGTGCAGGCGTTGTTACAGGATTGGCAGGAGAACCGTTATCTTACAAACATCACACGATGTTTCATTGTCAGTGGTCTTTATTTTCCGTCTGTCTTGAGTCCTTTGCCGTTTTGTGAAGGAGACATCATCTGCAAAGTGGGCCAACTAGCCATTCTGGTTTTATTCAGACCACA
>JAPXFY010000016.1:81439087-81441587 GCA_030674185.1 Monoplex corrugatus
TATGTATAATATGTATGTATGTATGTATGTATGTATGTATGTATGTATGTATGTATGTATGTATATACATATATATGTGCGTGTGTGTGTGCGTGCGTGTGTGTATATATATATGTGTGTGTGTGTGTGTGTGTGAGTGTATATGTGTGCGTGAGTGTGAGTAAGTGTGTATGTGCACGCGTATGCGTGTGTGTGTATGTGTGCGTATGTATTAATGAAATAAGTTCTTGTCGATTATGTACAGTGCAAAAAACAAAAACAAAACAAACAAAACAAAAACAAACAAAAAAACAAACAAACAAAAACCACCCTGTTATATATACAATGTTCTCCAGCTCACCGACATAATAAATAAAATGTAATCAATGTGCATTGCATACTGCCCAAATATAATTCCCTCAGACGATGCAATTTTGTTGTAGACATCCAGTAGCGTGTAACTATTGCCTAGGTAACTTGCATGCAAAAAGCAAAAACAGAACCCCCCCAAAACAACAACAACAACAACAACAAAAAAAACACACACACACAAAACCCAACAAAAACAAACAAATAAACAAACAAAAACAAACAAAAGAAAAACAAACAAACCAACAACAACAACAACAAAAAAACAACCCACAGAAAGTGCTAGCTTGCATTGGGTTTCTCATCCATTTTATTGACAACGCCATAAATCATGGGAAACCACATGTATTGCTTAAATGACCCCGGGGGTGGGGGTGGGGGTGGGCATCTGGGGGGGGGGTAGGTGGAGGATAGAGGGAGAATATCAACCAGTAAAAGAAGTCCAATAAGCCAAAGATCATGGAAGAAACGAGACGATGGAGATCTCTCGACATTTTGGTGTCGGGTATCTGACAGTGAGCCCAGATCGTCTTTCTCTCTGGTTGATTTTACCCTAGGTAACCCTGAACGTGGTCAGCGTATCAGTCACAGTTGAGGTGGTGGACCAAGATGCCGCACGCAGATCCTCAAAGTCGTGCTCGCATGAAACATTAACATCAGAGGAGACTCTCTTTCTCATCGGGGATAAAAAGAAAAGAAAAGAAAAGAAAAGAAAAAAACAAACAAACAAACAAACAAACAAAAAACAAACAAACAAACAAACAAACAAAACCAATCCAAACACCCCCAAACAAAATAAAACAAAACAATTCCTTTGCTAAAACACACAAACACACACACACGAAAGAAAGAAAAGAAAGAAACCAATATCCTGCTGCCTCAACACCAGCTACTTCACCTTTGAAGGACACTTCTACCAACAGACCGAGGGTGCAGCCATGGGGTCCCCCGTGAGTCCCATCGTCGCCAACCTCTTCGTGGAAAATTTCGAGGAGAAAGCTTTGGCGTCGTTCCACACTCCTCCACGCTACTGGGGCCGCTACATGGACGACACTATGACTGTACTGAAAAGATCGGTGGTAGAAGACTTCACGAACCATCTCAACAACCAACACCCTGCCATCAAGCTCACCTATGAGGTAGAAGAGAACGGCAGCATCGCGATGTTGGATACCCGCATCACCCGGATGGAGACAGGCCTCGCTTCTCCGTCTATAGAAAGCCGACTCACACGGACCAGTACTTACAATTTGACAGTCACCAGCCACTGGAACACAAGCTTGGAGTAATCCGCACCCTCACCCACCGAGCGAAGACCATCTGCTCTATCGACACCGCTAGAGAAGAAGAGGTGCAGTATATCAAGAAAGTACTCAGTGTGTCGGGATACCAGAAGTGGGCCTGGGACATTCCGGGGGGCAAGAAAACCATACCCCACCCCTCCACTGAACGGCCAACCCCTTCGAGAGGGCACGTCTCCATGCCATACGTCAGCGGCGTCACTGAGGCTCTCAGCAGGAAGATCAGGAAGTTGGGAGTCAGTATCCGCGCCAAGCCCACCAACACCATCAGAAGCCAGTTAGTCCACCCCAAAGACAAAACAGACAAATTGGACACATCAGGGGTGATATACAAGATAGACTGCCAGGACTGTGACCATAGTTATATTGGCGAAACTGAGCGCAACTTGCACAAAAGATTAAAAGAACACAAACGTGAGTCCTCTCCAGTGGGGGAACATCTGACCCACACCCAACACCACTTTGAAAAGGACAATGTGCAAATTCTCGACAAAGAAGCAAGATGGTTCCAGAGGGGAGTAAAGGAGGCAGTTTACATCGCCGCAAGGAACCCTACCCTCAACCGTGATCAGGGCGGACACAACCTGCCATCGGTGTACTCCTCACTTATTCAGTCGCACTGTCGTGAGTTCGCTCACGGCGGTGCGCACTGAAGCCAGTTCTCAACCCAGCAGTTGCGCTGAAGAAGTCGGCTGGATCGCCGATGAAAGCTACGCAGTAAGTAGCCTTTTTTGTAACTGAGAGCCAGGTTCAACCAGGTAGCCATCATTTAATATACATTGTCTTACACTTTTTTCGTGGCATACATATTTCGTAGCTTTTTCAGCTCATATAAATCATTCATTATCTTT